>VWZW01000522.1:1202477-1559090 GCA_013397115.1 Edolisoma coerulescens
GCTCCCGGCATCGCCCCGGGGCCGCCCCCGCCCCGCCCGGCCCGGCATCGCCCCGGGGTTCCCAGAGCGGACCCCAGCGCGACCCAGCGGGGCTCTCCCCGGGGTGGCGACATGAACCAGACCCGAAAACAAACAAACAAACAGCGGCGCGACCTGTAATTTGGGGTTAGATTCCCGTTCCCCTGCAGGTGTTCGTGCGGGGGTCGGGAGGGGCTGGCAGCAGCGGGACAGGTGCGTCCTGAGCATCTCCTCCCTAGCTGCAGGTTTGCATCTCTTTCCGTATGCCCCCCCACCCGCCATCCTCCCCACAAACAGCCTTGCCAGGAGGGTGGCTTTGAGGAATGCTGGTAGAATACAGGTGTGCCGACCGTGAGCGCTGCATATTCCTACAGGGACGTAAGCTTTTGAAATGCGTGACAAGGTTTTTCAGTCCTCTGAATTTCAGCTGGCTCCCTGATATTATCCAGCCACAGATGATACAGCGTTTGATATCTGTTTTTGCAATGTGAGGTGATGAACTGGGGATTTTCTACCTCAGTTTTAATGCAGTGGCATTTGAGCCTGCAGCTCACAGGTCGAGAGAGTTATCCACAGTGGTTTCTCCTCTTGTTTGAAGCTGTTTACTTTCCACATCAGTAGTATATTTGCCATTGATGTGGAAAGTACACTGCCGGTCTTTACTTTCCTCCTATTTATTTCAAAACTATTGTTACATTTTCTAAACCTTTTTGCCAGATGGGCAATCACTGGAGGATAAGAAGCCACATTTGCATCATTATTCTTCTGATGAATGCTCTTTGGTTTTGCCATGTGGACACAAACCCGGATGTAATCACCTTACAGACCTATATTAAAAAAAAAAAAAAAAAATAAAAACCTCAGAGTTAGGTGTACCCTTGGGTGTGTGTCAGAGCTCAGTGGGAACAGGGGGTTTGTTGCTCTGTTAATGCTCCAGCAGGATAAAAGGGGGTCCACAGACGCGTTTACTGGCGCAGTGGTTCTCTGCCTGCCCTTTGCCTCCTTCGTACCCTCTGACTTGCAGGTGATGCACAGCAGCATTGGTAGAGAAGAGGGAGAGGGGAAAGCAGGCAGGAGGCTTGTTTGCACAGCAGCATTGGGCATGGAGCACGCTACACCTCCATTCAACCTCTGTGCCAAGATGCTTTCTTGTCTTCTTCTCTCTCCCCAGGAGGGGAAAGAAGCAGGGTCATGAAGTAGGTGAGCCACCCTCCAGCGTGGTGTCAGGCCAGAGCTCACTTTGGAGCACTGGGGATAACCACAGATCCAAGTCCCATCTCCATGATGTTAAGATCTAGTTATCGTAGGGCATGGCAGCAGAAAGGAAAAAGAAAAGAAAGATTTTTTGAATATTTTCCCCCATCGTCTCACTTTGAGATCTTGCAGACTGGAATTATGTTGGTGGTGGTAAAGTAGATCAATCCAAACAATCAACTAGGATCTAATCAAGTCTGAGGTAGGAGACTTGAGTGCAAAGCGGAGTCATCGTGTTTTCTTGACACGTGAAGCTCACCTATTCTTTTGTTGATAACACTGCTTTGCTTGGTGAATCTAGGGAGTAGCATTTGGGCAAATTTTGGCCAGGGCCCATCAGAACTTTTTGGTGTGCTGCTATGAAATAACCAGAAGGCTGGAGTGAGTGTTGAAGGATGAGAACACAGCCAGGATACCTCTAGGCCTGAGTCTGAGCCGCTGAGTCTGGGAAGGAGAGAAAGAGGATCTTCCTGAAGAGCACAGGCACCGCTTCCCAGAGGGCCAGCAGAAGTGGCAGGCTGGTGAATGCCCCTGCTGAGGGTGGGTAGCCCTGCTGAAGCTGCTATGTGCTCTGGCTGTGATGTCCAAAACCATTTGTACTGTCCCAGACCATGCTGCTTCCAACAGAGCCAGACTTAGGTGCCATGTGCATTGTGGATCCACGTCTTTCTGATGGCCGCCTGTCTGCTGCCAGGGACTTCAGAGGGAGCCCATGCAGGTGGCTTAGGACAGATGAAGTTACTTCAACCTCAAACCCACTCTCTGCTTGTCCATAAGGACCCTTCAAGCAGGGCTAATTTATACGTTCATTCCCTTGCAAACCCTGTTTTATCCAGGATATTGAAAAGTGGCCTCAGTATACATGAGAACCAGACTTGCTTTAGCTTCAGGGAAAGGCTCCTCCTGACACTGTTGCTTTTGAGGATGTTTTATATTACTAGTCCAGTTGTTACCATCTTTCTCTCTAAAATCAGAGCAACGTATTGCGCTTCTGATGTCATCTTTGGTGATGTAAACCCAAAATAACATGATGCACAGCTGAGCGTTCATCCCAAGCTGAAGAGTAAGGGAAGTTGCAAGAGATACTCTTCCCCCGTGGCATTTTCTTCATGCTGGCTGGAATCTGCAGTGATAAGACATTGGAAAACATTCATCTGTGAGGCTGTGTTTCTCCTTATATAACTTTTTCAGCTTCTTTCTCTTGTGCCACTGCAAGTCCCTTTACCGTGAGCTTAACTCATTCATCTTCCAGTTTCCCAGGACACAATGGTCTCTTTTCTCGCTGTTGTTGTGGCAAGAACTTTAACATCCATATGAAGACATTTCTATATCTCCCTTTGAGCTCTGTCTTCCTGCCACCATAACTCTGCCTTTGGATTTGCTTACTTGGCTTTCTTACTTATTTAAGGTTTATGTAGTAGAGCGAAAACCTGGCCTTTGCTTTGGTTTTTTGTTGGTTTGGTTTTTTTTGTTGTTGTTGTTCCTATGTTTTGGGACAAGTTATGACTTGGGAAGTCTTTGAAAGTTCCTCAGACCACTGTCGGACTGATTCCCATTTTCTTCTGTTCATGAGTTGATCAGGTCAATGCAATAGCACAGTTTCGTGCTTGGTCATTTGACTGAGTATGGGGTTTATTCCCTTGGGCTGGGGACTGATTTTATTCCCTTGGACTTAAGACAGGTGCTCCTGTCTTTTTTTGAGAAAAACAACCCCTGGGGTTCATTTTTTGTGGCAAGTTTCATTGACTCTTGGGCATAAAAATGGTGTTTAGGGGAGAAATATTAGTATGTGTTTAGAACAGGCAATTTCAGTTGGAAGGGACCTGTGATGATCATCTAGTCCAACTGCCTGACACATCAGAACTGACCCAAAGTTAAAGCATGTTATTAAGGGCATGTCCAAAAAGCTCTTAAACACTGACAGGCTTGGGGCATCAACCACCTCTCTAGGAAGCCTCTTCCAGGGTTTGACCATGCTCTCAGTAAAGAAATGCTTCCTAATGTCCAGTCTGAAACTCCCTGGTGCTGCTTTGAACCGTTCCCACACATCCTATTGCTGTATCCCAGGCAGAAGAGATCAGCACATCCATCTCCATTTTCCCTCCTCAGAAAGCTGCAAAGAGCAAAGAGATCACCTCTCAGCCTCCTTTTCTCCAAACTAGACAAGCCCAGAGTACTCAGCCACTCCTCACAGGACATGACTTCCAGCCGTTCCACCAGCTGTTGCCCTCCTCTGGATGCATTCAAAGACCTCAACACGTGCCTCAAGTTGTGGGGCCCAGCACTGCACGGAGCACTCTGGGTGAGGCCGCACCAATGCTGAATACAGAGGGATAATCCCCTCTTTTGACAGGCTGGTGATGCTGCTTTTGGTGCACCCCAGGATGGGATTTGCCCTCCTGGCTGCCAGGACTCATGGCTGACTCACACTGATCCTGCTGCCAACCAGCACCCCCAGATCCCTTTCTGCAGGGCTGCTCTCCAGCCTCTCTTCTCCCAATTTATACTTGTTCCCAGCATTACTCTGTCCTAGGTACAGAATCCAGCATACGGACTTGTTAAATTTCATCCCATTAATCACAGCCCAATGCTCCAATGTATCCAGATCACTCTGCAAGACCTTTTATCCCTCAAGAGTGTCAACAGCACCTCCTGGGTTGGTGTCATCGGCAATCTTGCAAATGGTGTGTTCAAGTCCTGCATCTGGATTGCTGATATTGAACAGATCTGGCACACCAGGACTGAGATGTGAGGAACACCACTGGTGACCGTTCACCAGCCAGAGGTAGTCCCATCTACTACAACATTTTGGACTCTGTCCTTCAGCCAGCACACCATGAACCCATTCATCCCACAGCTGGACAACTTGTGTGGAAGGATGCTGTGAGGGACAGTATGAAAACCCTTACTGAAACCCAGGAAAACTCCATCCCCCACCTTCCCTTCATCCACTAGGTGGGTGACCTTATCATAGAAGGATATGAAATCAGTTAAACAGGGTTTTCTCTTTGTGAGCCCATGTTGACTGTGCCTGGGGACTGCATTGCTCTTTAAATGCCTTTTGACAGTACCCAGTGTGATCTTCTCTGCAACTTTTCCAGGAACTGAACTTAGACTAACAGGTCTGTGGTTGCCTGGGTCTTCCCTCACATCCTTCTTGTAGATTGGAATAACACTGGCTAGCTTCCAGTCAGCAGGGACCAACCTCAAGCTACTGAGATTTTTGAACTACATACATTTTACAAATCAGGATGGAATACTAATAAATAGTTGAATTTTTATAATGTGCAAGCTTTTATTATACTGCCATGTACAGAAGCACCCTTCAGAGAGTGTTTTGCGCTCAAGTCTGAAATACAGGATATTATTTTAGCTCTTGCAGGATCAAAATCACAAGTAATCATTATTGCCTCGTAAGTTAAACACTGGATGACAACAGCATTTGTTCTGCAGCCAGGATAAGCAGGCTAGGGTCGTCATGCCTTTGTCCTGGAGTAATTTTTCTTGTAATTTTACCATGCATAGGTTGGGCAACTTGAGACTCTTTCCTGGCTTTGCCATGTTATGAGTTCCAGGGTGCCTAGAGCACTTGTGCAAAAGGAAAAAGCCCTAGCTTTATTTTTCTTAGGCTGAAGGACAGCTTCCTTGTTTGCTAGGGTTTTCCTGAGAATCTGAATATCGAACAAGTAAGGCAGACATGTGAGGAGCCTAGACAGGCTCATAAGAATGTCATCACCTGGGCAAGGTCGGGTCTGTTGGCAGTGCTAGACCTGGGGAAGGCACCCCAAACTGGTGCGTATGTTACAGGAGATTAATACAGCTGTAAGTGAGGAGCTTGCGCGGTGCTCTGCATTGTGCAGAACCAAATTCCGCCTAAAAAATGAGCAACCAGATCCTCTTCCTCAAAAGAGAGTAAACAAAGGAACGTTTCTGTCTCACCTAAAAAAAATAAAATCCATCAGATTGGGAACATCAGTTAATAATCACCAGTCCTTGCTGGGGTTGCCATCGTTGTTTTTCTTAAGAGGTGGGAAAAGGAATTAAATTAAATTACTGCATATATTTTGTAAACTGCCAGGACAAGATGATTTTTAGCTATGCAGTTCATATATTACATAACAAAAAGTAAAAAATTAATAGGAACTGACAATCCAGAGCATTTTAAAGGAGTGAAAAATTGCATTCTGCAAGCCAATAAACTTTCCCCTCTCCTTTTCTCTGTTCAGTGCATTCGGACATTACAGACTTTGTTTCTTGACACTGTGATTAATACATTGCTTCTTTCTTTTTTTTTTCAGGTCTCCTTAATTTAGTTGAGAAAAAGCCCGTGTTGTTCCCTGAAAGTTTGTAATACAATGCTTTTAAAAATAGATATAACCTGTTTAACAAACTCAGCAGGAAATGTGAAGAAGTGCATCTCCTACTTTCCTGGAGGTGCATTCCTCCTGGCCAACAGCACAGGTGTAGCTGTCGTCCCTCAGAAGTGGCCTCCACATCAAATTAAGTTTCGCTAAGCACAAGCAGGTTGCCGTGGAAAGGCAAGAAACCTCCGGGTGGATTTTCAGAACATGCGGCCTTATGTAACGATATTTTAAAAGTTTGCAAAATTTTAGAAAGTTTTCAGAAGAAAAGCATATCGTATCTAATGAAATTTAAAAGGATTTAACTGAGGTGGGAGGCAGAGAGACAAATGCCTTTCCAGAGCTATCAGTATTCAGAAATGATCCTTGCCAGTGAGCCATAAAGACAAAGAAGCTGGGTCCTGACCATTGTCTGAGCGGCAGGACAGCGTTTGGATATTGGTGTCCCTGGAGTGTGAATGCTTTCCCACCGAACCTGTCCTCTGCCATCGTGTGCCACAGCTGGTCTCTGCTGTTTCCTGAGCACCTGGGAGATCCAGGTGTGAGGGATCTGTCATTTTTTACAGGCACCAGGATAGCTCCCAGCCAGAGGACATGCAGAAGCAGGAGCTGACCCTTCCGGGGGGAGCACAGCAACAGGACAAGGGGCACAAAGCGGAAAATTCCCATTAGGTATTAGGAACAAATTGTTTACCAGGAGGATGGTCAAGCACCAGAGGCTGCCCAGAGAGGCATCTCCCTCCTTGGAGGTGCTCAAGACTTAACCGGTCATGGCCCTGAACAAGCCCATCTGATTAGATGTGTTTTGGACTGGATGACCCCTGGAGGTCCCTCCTAACCTGGCTTACTCTATCACCCTGTGATTTAGTTTCCTCACTGGAGCAGATAGGGCAGCACTGGGCTGCATTTGGCTTATTACAGCTCTAAGTGGGGCCCAGGAGCACTAATGATCACAAATTATATGTTATGCCCAGAACAAGATGCCATGTGGTCCCTGCTACCCTGTTATTTAGCACACATGCTGAAATCTTCTTTTCACAGATGGGTGTATTTCAGTTCATAACAGCAGTACATTTAACTACTTTTTCAGCTGTTTAGGCATAGGGCAATTTTTCCATGGCCATCCTCTTCTTACATTTATTTTTTAGGGATGCCTCTGGATATGCTAAAGAAAACCCCAATAAGGGCACATGACACAGAGACCTTTAGCTCTGCCAGTGTAATACCCTTCCTGAGACAGCAGAGCAGGGATGAGAAGAAGAGATGAGCTTCTGGGAAAGAGAGACTCATTTCCCAAGTGGAAGCAGAAGCAAAGCTGTTCAGTGTGTGCTTCAGCTAACAGGGGGTGGCAGCAGCTGGAGACAGTGGCTGAGGAGATGTGAGGTGACTGGCAAAGGCCTTGGAGGAGGCAGAAATAAGCTGCAGCAGAGCATGAGTGAGGGGTGATAATTTACTCTGTGCTCTTTGTACCTAGCCCTGCTTCCGTGCAGCCTGGCCCTCAACACACATTTGTCTCAGTTTCCAATTTGAAGGAAGGGGAGACAGGTGAAGATGAGTGTCTGCCCTATACCTTCCCACCAGCATCTCTATCTGCAAGGAAGTTCTTTCCCATGCCTTCCTCTGGTTCATCTCCCCAGTTCCCACAGGGGCTCCTTATTTACTTAGGGAATGGTTGTGCCATGAAAAGGGTGTTGTGGTTTGCTGTCCCTGGCCCCACTGTTTGTCGAGCACTGCTTGTCCCAGCTGGTGGCATAGAAAGATTTAATTTAATCGAGAGCATGAAAACCACAACCTGGAGCAAAGCAGCTTCTGTAGTGCAACTTAATTTGAGAGCAAACGGACTGGGATCAAAAAAGGTCATGGTGACAAAGCGGCATTAAAAGCTGTCTTAGATCAACATGCTCAAGCAATTCTGAAACAAAGGGAATAAGGAAATAATATGTGACAGATTCAGAAATCAATAAACCGGTTGTGGTTAGTGTGCATTTGATCCATCATCAATACTGCTTCTTTTGATCCTTCTGGTTTGATTTGGTTTCTGACGTGGTGTGTGTATTTGAAAGAGAAGTGGGTAAAACCCTCCGGTGAAAGGGGGGGTTGCCTCCAGGTGTAGAAGCTCTTGGATAGAGGACAGATTTAAAATCCAATTTAAACCTGCTGAGCTTAAGAAATCACAAATAAAAGTGGCAGTAATGAGATATGAGGAGAAAAAAAACATCTTAAAACATAGGTGTCAATGTCAGCATGTTTGTGCTGGGGGACACGATCAGTCCCCTTGTCTTCCCATCTACTGAGTGCACTGCCTTTTCAAAAATCAAATGGATCAAAAGTACTTGGAAGTTTTTTAGAGTACCAAGCAACACTTCAGCTCATTTTTGTGTGCAACCTGTGTCCAGCCCAGGGTTTTCCTGATTCTTCAGTGCAACGTTTGCTCAGCCTCCAGGCTGACTCTTGAGGAAACTGTCCACTACTGCGTGTAGTAAATGAAGCAGTATATTACCTAGGAGAAAATTCATTTGGACTGCTTATTTTTGCTGGGTCACAGTCCAGAGTAGCCAACAAGACATTTGCCAAGGGCAGGACATAATGTGCTTTGCCTGTTATGTTAATGCTTTCATGGTCCCATACGGAAAGTATTTTTCTTTGATTACTTTGCAGTAGTTCTACCTTGCCATTGCCCTTGCAAAGAAATAAAGCCTTTTCCACTGACAATAGAGATCCAGGTATGCACTGTGGGGTTTTTTTTCTGTTTTCCTCTTTATTTTCCTCTTTGTTTAAGTGTCTTTTCTCAGCTGATTGTTTATTTCAGTGGCTCATTTATATGTTCATTGCAGCTTTTTAATTCACTTTAGCTGAAAGCCAGGTGAAGAAGGGCAGAATCACTTCTGAAAATTCAATACTAAAACTATGTAAAGTTGCTTTTTTCATATCAGAAATGCATTTTGTCTTTTAGAAAAGGAGACATTCTTAAACAGTTGTGACTTAAGTTGCAATTTGTAAGGAAAATTTGCAGCACTGGATGGTGTCTCATGCTGACAGTGGGAAACTGAGCACATTTCTGATTTTGGTGGCTTTATATGGATTGGAATATGCACTGCACTTTTTGTTTTCAAACAAGTTGTATAGTGGGAGAAAATGGGATAATGCAGCAATCTCTTTACGTGGTGCTAGCTCTGGGAAAATTCAGTTTCCTTTTCTTTTCCAGTGTTTGATGTAGTTATTTAATGTAGATGGGAATCAGAAAATCTTTCAACAGCAAATTCAAGTTTCAGAAGTCTCCAGGTGACAAAGTGGGGGATTTTGATTGTAAATTGCTTGACAAATACCAGCAAAATAAAAACGCCAGCAGATGCCAAACATTGAGACTGGAGACACCAGTGTGTTTGGTTTTCTTAATGACCGTTCTTTGTTTTTCTACTGGATGGTGCACTTTTGACAAAAATTACTTTCAGTGATGTCTGAGGATTAAGGATTTATTTGGAAAGATGGCCCAGAGCATTTTGTTCATGTGGTACTCTGGGAACTGTTAACTTTTCTAAATACACACAAGAAAAACCTGATTTTGTAAGAGAGAGTTAGGACATGGCATGCAAAAGCTACAGGCTTGCGGCATCCATTAGAGAACTGGACACAAATGCTAAAATATAGCTGGAGGAAGTGTTTGTGCTATTGCTAAATATACTGTTAGTGAGAAGTTCTGTGCTTTAGTATAAAATGCAAAATATAATAATGAAATTCTATTGCCAGTCAAAAATCCCACCCTACCCCCTCTATCCCCATTAAATACAGGGCGGCCTTGGGAAGTGTGCCGATTTATGGGAGGAATTTTCCTGCCAGTAAAGGAAACCTAGAGCCATCAGCTCCTAGATGCCTGTGTGCAGGCTGGTCAGTGGCGGAGTGCATGGGAGCTGTGTGCAGCTGCAGTTCTGTGCCAGCCATTGTCCTCACCAGGCACCTTCCAGTGACACGTCACATGCCCTGAGCTGTGAAAATATTGATTTTGGGATCACATGCCTGAACAAGTTTCAATTTTCCTCCCATCCCAAACAGGATCTAAGCTCAAGCTGGGATCCTCGTTGAGCAGGTGTATGCCCTGGAGGCTGCTCTAAGCCCTTTGCCTGCCCATGCCTTGCAGGAGGTTTTATCTGCCTCTGCCACAACTGTTCTCCAGCTCTGGCAGCACAAGCCCCAGTGCTGGACATTTCTGTGGGCTGAGGTTGGCTTAAGCATGACCAAAGGCACAAGTGCCTCTCTCCTGCTTGCAGACCCTCTCTATGTCAATCCACTACCGCCAAAGGTTGTCAGCTTCAGGCATGTGTGACTCCCCAGCTTTACACAGGGTGACCAGAGAAATGGAAGATGTGATGGGTTTTGAGGACTGAGTTTAAAGTATAGGAATGAAAAGACACAGTTAAATCAAAGGGAAAGTGCAATCCTCCCCTCTGTTCAACAAAACTGAATTATTGTATTTTTCCAGCAAAAAATTTCTCTCATGCCTGGAGAGCTGACTGAGCAGCCTCTGCTCACCCACTCCACCAGCCCAATATTGTCCTGGGTTCTTCAAGGCCTTCCACCTAACTTGCATACATTGGCTGCCTGTTCTCATCCCAGTGAGTCACGGCATGAGTGGCTCAGCAGATGGGCATCCTCGGGTTTGAAGCCATCATCCCTCTGCCCCTCACACATCTTCAGCAGTGGCTCCCCCAGCGAGTGTCTTGTGCAAGCAGAAACTGCCCAGTTGCCCTAAGAACCTCACAAGTGCTGATGTGTTTCTTGGCGTTCGGCAGGGAGCAGCGGCATCCTTGGATGCGTGCCTCTCAGCTGACAGGCTCCTTGCCCAGATGCATTTCAGTGATTAACCTGCTGCCTCTGCCTGTCAGCTTAGGGGTTTCTGTGCCACACGAGAAAAGACAGGAAGGTTAGATTTCCTTGAACTCCCTGGGACTGGTATGATGTCCCAAGGGGGGGTGTGCATCTGGATATGCAGCCCAATATCTATGCGGTAGGAGCGATACAGAGTGCCATAAATAAAGGCACATAACAGCTTGTGTTGCAGACTTGCTCTCCAAACAAGGCTTGGAGAAGCCAAGGGGCTGTGTTTTCCGTGGCAGGACTGTAAGAGGTCACTCTCCTGTTTGTGCTGCCCCTGAACTCAACCTCTCTTCAGTGAGACATTTCTCGGCACGCTGGTGGTCTGTTAGCTTGTGGGAATGGCCCCTGCCAAGTTCTTCAGGCGTGGAATAGGTCGTTCCCTTCTCATTTGTAAAGTGTTGTGGTTAATTTCTAATCAGAAGTGCCTTTGAACTTCTGAACCTCGAACTCGGCAGAGGAAACCCTCCCTTGAGTACATCAAAGCTTGTAGCTGTGCTTAGGGGAAAGATTTATGCCACACACTCATCATGCCAAGAAATTATCGCAAGTCCTTTATGTGGCACAGGCACCATTGAATATAATAATATGCACAAGTAAGTAAAATAAAGCCATTAGACTAGGATGCACATCCCTGAGAGCAGAATTTGCTCTGCAGGTTTTCAAACAGGCTGAAATACCAACCACTGGTCTTTCACAAAGAAAATCTCTCACATCTTAGAACACAGCAAACAAGAACACTCATATATATATTTATTAATTTATATTGAAAGGATCTGATACAAATACTTTTATGTATCCCTGCCTTATACTAAGTCTCAGAAGAGATCAAGCTCTTATCAAAACTTCTCTTTCCTAGATATTGGAGTAAAATTATTTGGCAACAACCCCACCAACCAGAGTTTCATGTTTTCTTAATGATATTAAACACATACACATCTCTGTAAGTAAGCATTACCACTACAAACTGATGAAACCAATTCATAAAATAGCAAGAGAGAAATAAGGGTTTAGAGTAAATAGAGACTAAAATAACCCAGCATACACATCCTCCCTCCCCTCAGCAGATGAAACTGTTCTTTTCCCTTTCCTTACAGAAATCTACAACAGGACACTACAAATGGTGTCTACGACAGGGCTTCTCTTTATCCACAGAATTTCTTCTGCAATGGCTATTCTTACATACTACTGCTCACTACCTGTATATCCCTAGGATAATTCATTACTAGAAGTGGGATGAGCATGTAATGATTACAGCTATTCATTAGCCTTATCAGGAATTATCTAGATTTACTTGCGAAACAGAGAGGTACTTCTTTTGTAATCCCTTTGTAGCTTTGCTTTGCAGGCCTAAAAATGCCCACCAGGACAATAACTTCATTAGGGCTTTGCTTTTCATCCTTTTTTTCCCCTCTTCTACACTGTCTGTGTTTAGAACTTGCTTTAGTGCTTAATCCGTGACAGAAGAGTTCCCAGATGAGCTGATTGTGAATAGCAGGTCACTATCTTTCATCAGCTCCACTCAAACAGTGGTTTACAAGGAACTGTGACATTCTGTGTTGGTTTGTTTGTGCAACAGCTGAGATTTTTGCAACAGGGAAGTAAGGTACTTGAGTCCATTTGGTTTTGGTAGGGCTGCAGTAGTCTTGAACAGAGAGGTGTTTCTGAGGTTTTTTTTCCTGACAACTTACAGCATTTGATGTTGATTTCACTTTTTTTCTTGTAAGACAGCAGTCATGCCAGGTGAGATGAGCCATCTCAAGCCCTTCCTGATCCTCAGATGAGCACTGAGGATAGTGTTGAGCATTTCTGTGGGCATGCTCTGTACTGTTGCAACACAATACTTTTCACTTTAGTGTTCCATCACCTTCAGTGACTTGGCTCTATTGTCCCAATATATTTGCAAGCTTGGGAATACACAGAGCTTTGATGGTGGCCCTCAAAGCCACCCTCTCACGGGATTAATTTTGGAGTGATTCGTACTCATCAGTGGAACTTTCCAGATTTTCCATTAGAAGGATAAAATTGCCAGCTCATGTCAATGTGCTCTAGTCCTGTTCTGCCTAGTGTCTCCCTTCAGAGCATCCAGGTGCTGGTTCACACAATTTTTTCTGCACTGTGTATCCAGAGACTTGCAGTCTTATTTGAATTATGTCTGCTCATGACCAGCTCCCTAAAGAGTTCACATCCAAAACTAACTGCCAGTGGTGCTTTCCTCACCAGGGGAAGTGGAGGGGTGGGAACTGATCTCTCTCATGACCACTGACAAGAACCAAGAGAACGGCATGAAGCTGAGTCAGGGGAGGTTTAGGTTGGATATCAGGAAAAGGATATCAGGTTGGGCACTGGAACAGGCTCCTCAGGGGAGTGGTCACAGCACCAGCCTGACAGAGTTCAAGAAGCATTTGGACAGCGCTCTCAGGCACATGGTGTGACTCTTGTGCAGGGCCAGGAGTTGGACTTGATGATCCTGATGGGTCCCTTCCAACTCAGAATATTCTATGATTCTATGATTATGAGCTCAGTCCTGGTGGGTTTTGTTATTTTTATGGGAGCAGTGAAGGATCAGCACAGAAGAGGCAAGTCAGTGAGAGATTTACTTTCTTAATGGTGGAGTATTTTATTGAAGGTGTGAAGCAGCTGTGAACACTGTTTCTCCAGCTCCCAAACCATTTTCTGATGCCCATGTCTGAAAGGATCTCTAAATGGTGATGGTAAGGTTTGACCTTGCCTTTTTTTTAGACTCTTGTTGCTTCTTAAATGAAGACAATACTACTACATTAGCTATCCCTGCCTGCTGGGAGCAAGGGGGAGGTTGAAATGCCTTTGTGCCTGGGAAGCAATCTTCAGATCAGAGACTCCAGAGAAATGCAAAATTCTGACCACCTTTGTAGGATGAGTCAATGGAGGGCACACTGTGTAACCTCCCCATTTGGCTGAACCGTGGCTAGAAATGTGACACTGGCTTTGCACCTGAGCATGCAGAGACACCTTAACAGAAGAGTTTTTGTGTGACAATGGTTTCATATATGCTTAAGGGGCAGGGTTACATCTTCAAGCTGAAAGCAACTCTTTGTGAGTGCATAAATCACAGAAGAACTGTGTTTGAAGATTGTATCATATCCAGTGGAGGTGATACAATCTCCACAGCATTTGCATCTTTGAAATGAGTCATTATTTTGAATAATGATCCGTGCTTGTTCATTTTCATGTGAAGAGTTATGAGGAAAGCTTAGCAAGAAGGATTTACTTCAAGCTTTCAAACTCCTCCTCAAGATCCACTGGTTTGTGAAGTTTAAAGATCACTGGCTAAGGCCATGTGAAATGGAAACAGGGATTGATGACACTTGAATAAAATGAGTTATCGATCTGCGTGACAGCTGGCATCAGTAACAATGTGGTCTAACTACAGTGACACCTCTCTTCCTCTCCCTTCCCTTGCCAGCCAAGACTTCTTCAACGCCTGTGAAAATGACTCTTCATTCTGCTCTGCATTGCAACATTGATAGTAGCCCCACAAACAAAGTAATCAGAACTTCCCACAAGTTCATTTAAATTTGAAGTGAATATGATGCAATATGACAAGTGGTGTTTGGCAATAAGCACATTATACATAACCCTGTTCCACACTGTCACTGTAGAGCATTTCCTGGCAAATGCAAGAAGTGGGATTCTGTAAAACTTGGATGGCCAAAATGAGATGTCCACATCTGGGCTAGTCATTGGAGCTCCATGCATCATAGTCAAAGGAGTCTAGAGAGCTACTCAGCTGATAAATACAGGGTGAAATGGGAGAACTGTGTCCCTGAGTGCCTGTTTCATTTTACTGACTGTAAAAGGAAGCAAAAGGGACAGATTCTTATGGAGTCATCTATATTACAAATGTCGTGGGATGGGATTTTTTACTGTCAAATATTTTAATGTCGAATCCCACATTTACGAATGGAGATAGAAACAGTCTGAAAAGGTTTTGTCATTCCCAAATACAGGCTGGCAGGAAAGTAGTGCTTTGGTATTGCTGGAGATGAATTTTGCACCCTCTACTGGAAAATATGTTTGGTACATATAAAATATGGAGAAGGGACGTTTGTACAGTGAAGTCCTCTCCTCATTGTCCTAGAGCAGAGCTGATAAATGCTGATTAATCCTTCATTTCTGATCACTTACAAGTACTGGCACACATGGCTCCTGATTTGTGAATCTAGCTGCTGTTGAAGTTAACAACCAGACTGTGGCCTCTTGTGAAACATGATTTCCAAGTGAATACATTGAAGCTCAAGGAAAATAAAGATTTTCATTATTTTTAAAATTTCCATTGGAATCTATTCACCTGGAAAATCCAGAGCAGAAAACAACATGTGAAGTCTGAATATAAGCTCAACTATAGCAGTTTTATAGTGACATTTCTCGATTACTGTTATGATTTATGCAGCTGTGAGTTCACAATCAGATCCTCTACCCAGTCACAGGAAAGCAAACAGCAATTATTATTTCACTTGTAAGAAGAAAAAGCTCTTTTCAGGGTTACATCACACGCCTTATCTCCCTGAACAAGCAAATGTGGCAGGCGGATAATGCAAGTGAAAGAAATGGTTGGACCTAGAGAGTCTGACCTTGGAAGAATGGTAATTTTGGCTATCAAAAAAAAGAGAGCTGATAATTTGCCCTCTATATGAGAGGTTCATTGTCTGAAACTTGAAATGTGTGAAAAGGGGCATGAAAGGACTGTGGACAGCTTTCCAGGTGGGATGTGCACATTCCTGTCTCTGAGTTGTCTCATCCAATTCAGCTGAATGACACTTCTTCCAGCCTCCTAATTTAGGCAGGATACAGTAAAAAGGAGCAGGCAGTTTCCAGAGTCAGATATAATGAGTCTGTACACTCTCAGCAGAAGTGTTTGCAAGGAATCTGCTTTCCACTGATACGACATGGTCACATGGTGGAGATGTGTGATCACTCAAAAGCTCACGGGATGCTGGCTAGGTATCAGTAAGTGAACAGCAAATAAACACTTACATCATCAGATGGATTTCCTGTGTTAAAATTGCAGAGATCACAAACTACTCTTTTCACTGCTGACAGACCAATAATATGTATTACCCTTGGTCGTAACATCTTTGACAGTCTTAGCCAGTGGTGTGAAAAGGATCACCAGAGTAATCAGTTCCCTCCGGGCATTCTGAGCCTCAGAAAGAAAAGGCGCTTTGCCAGGAATAAGAAATGAGATCTGTTTTGTGAAATGAGCTGTTCTTCAGGCCAGTTCTCCTCCCCAGCTTGGATAAGGTACTGACAGCTAGCCTTGCTTTGCTGAGCTGTCAGGTGTTACCTTTGCTAACTGTCCTTGAAAAGAGAGGAGCAATGGAGCAGCACATGGATATGAAAAGATATAGACACACCACATCTTCTGGCAGAAAGGACTAACACTGGAATATATATAAACATTTTGTGTCCAACCCTTTTGCCATTCCACAAAGAGCATGCTGGGTCTGAGCTGCTCTTACAACTACACAAAAATGATTATAGATACGCCAAATTTTTTTCATCAGTAAAGGTCTGGTGTCTTATATGCAGGTCCTGCTCAGTGCTGGGTATTACAGCAACCACCAGCATTCCATATGTGATGCACTGAATCAGGCAGAGTTTACAGAGCTCCAAGAGCCCCCATTATCCCCAGAAGCATCTTTTGTTCCCCTGAAATGGCAAGCTTGCAGATCTATCTGTGCTCTACACCCAGGGAGCCTTGACTGCTCCTCACTCCCAGCCATGCCTGCGCAGATTAGTGGTGGGACCCATCTCCTGCCAACTTGAAAGGCAGCGTGGCCTCCTGCACTCTAGCTGATCTTGGAAGTGAACACATTTTGCTACTGGGATCTTGCAGGAACAGAGCACGTAGGCTTTCTAAGGATGGGAAAAATCTGTTCTTTGGGGACTGAATCTTCTGTGAGTTCCCAAACTCTGCACAGTGACAGAGGAATAGGTCTGCTGACACTTCGATACTCCATGCAAGCAATATGAAAGCATGGGCATGCACAGGCTGCAACAGGAGTGGACGGTGAAAAAAGTGAGAAAGCAGAAGAGAGAAACAAACCTGTCTCAAACAAACCTGGAGGAAAGGAATCTGTCTCCTGTAGACCCAGGAGACATGGAAATGTCTGGCACTTCAGAATATGCTGCCTGTGGGCAGGGAAAACACAGGCATGAGAAGTAGTAACAAGCCCTGAGGAAGAACCTCTCAGCTCTTAGGAGTGTTTTGGCATGAAGGTAGGAAGGCACAGCAAAATGAGATATATGGTCACTTTATAAGAAAGACTTACTCTTCAATAACAGGGCGATGGATAGGGAGGAGTCCATGAGGAATTTGTAGTACAAACATGGGTCTCACCTATGAGCCACAAGCCTGAGCCACCTACTAATTTCGAATGGGATCTGTCTGTCTTAACATCGTTGTCCCAGGTTTAGGATTTAGCCTACGTCACTGACTTTAAACTCCATGTCTGGTAGATGGATGCTTCCAGAGGGTGATCCAGTCCATTGACCTCATACACATTTCTCTGGGGATCCCTGTCTCTTTTCACTTATTGCAGAAGGAGTTTGAGATGATTACCTTAGACATCCTCTTAAGACTGCTAAGATTAGTGATGTGAACCCCACCTTCTAAACATTGCTCAACTCAAGAGGTAGTGCTGTTGAAATGAGTGCCTGGCTGTGCACCTCTGGAAAGGCAACTTTCTAGACCAGTGATGAACTGCACATAGTACCCACAATTTGGCAACTGTCTGCGTCATCTCCTATCTATGAACAGCCCCAGTGGCCACTCTCCTCTTAGATGATGCCCGTTTCATCCATGGGTGGTTGAACCTGATTGTTGACAAAAATGTATAGACACAAACAAAAAAATCTGCTTTCATCATACCAAGTGAGTTGGCTTTCACACCTGTGGTAGAGTATTGCCTTAAATTATGGTGAAATTGACTTATCGTAATGTGGACGGCTAGAACACAGTGAAAAGGTCACATCAGGAAAGAGGAAGGCATACACCTTTGTTCATTGTCTTCCCAGGTGTTTGTTTATGCACTGTGTGTGCCCTGACAGCCGGAGTGCACAGCTTTTGAAGCATCGTTCTTTACCTCAGAGGCAGCAGGTGGGATGAGTGGATAACGTTGTCGTCCTTGCTGCAGGAATCCATCTGATCTGCCTTTCAGGGCTAAGGAGCAGCAGCGATACGTTTCCTCCATGTCTGCTCTTTAGGGAAAAGGTTGTGTCTGACCAGTACCTTGGGAAATGCAACATTCACATTTACTGTGTTATTTATGATAGGGTGAAATTTCACACTGTGTTGCAAGTCGCCTGGAATGTGTTTGCCTTGGCATGCCCTCTTACTGCCCTCAACTGAATTACAGGCATCACTTCAGGTATCTATTCAGGCAGATCTCATTCTCTGAATCATTTACTACCCCTGGGAGGCAGAGCTGGTGGGATGATGCCACTCTGGTGGGTGGTACTGGGCTGTTCTGATACTCGGCAGGTGGCGAGGGAGGCAGGGGAGTGAGAACTTTACTGCTCAGCACTTGCAGAACTGGCAGCTGATTAACTTACTTCTAAGGGGCCCACTGGGAGCAGCTCTGGATCTGTTCTTGTTACAAGGCTGCTACATTTTAGTGTGTGGAATGGGAGGAGTTGGTGGGAATTTTTTGAGGCAAATGTCTTCTGTCCAAAGTGATCCATATGGACATGTCTGTTCTGTTCCATTCTTTGGCATTTGGTGGGCTAAGTAGGGAAGTTCCAATGTGGATGGTTTTGTCCCAAAACTAATGCTTTTCCCAGGCAAGGTCTACTGCAAATTTGCCATGTGAGTAGGCCTCAGCATTTGTTGGTCAAACCATGATGATGTTCTTCAGCTGAGTTATCTGATGGGCTTTTACACGTATTCATATGCACTTTATGACATCTCTGCAGGGGAGGGAGAGGTTTTTCACCTGCTTAACTTCCTACCTGAAATCCTTTGTTATGCTTTACTCTTCTGCCATTGCTCTTGTTTTCTTGCATATTAAATTTTTTCCTTTTCACAGGCTGAAGTAAAACAAAAAAAAGGATTTTCTTCCCCCTTTACTGACTCATTCAACTTTACTCCACCTACTTACTCTTTATTTTTTCTCTTTCAGATGCCTCAGCTATCTCTGTGTTGGGTTGAAGAGTTTCAGATGTTATGGGGCAAATTAAATGACCCCTCTAATTGTTCACCTTACATTTGAAAGAACAGTGTTTTCTTCTTTGAGGATTCACATCTCTCAATGGCCCCACAATTGTAAATTACTGCAGGAGATTTTTGGATGTGGGGATTCATTCTCATTTTGATGAGAGGGAGGAACACAGGAGGAAACATGCTGGCAACAGCATAAAATGTCCATCTGCCCCCCTCTCACAAGGTCCCATAAAGCTGTCCTTCCTAAGGCAAGTTCCATTCCCAGTGATAGTCAGTCCTGCATTGCTTCCTGGGCAGGAGCTACATCTTCACTCTTGCAGGTTAGAGACCTATGTATGTGGCAGATGTTCTGCCACTTTTCCCTTGCCTTTATAAAAAATGAGCCAACATGGTACTGATTTGTTAAACAAGCTCATTTTTCCCTATAGATTTGCCCAATCTCCTTGATGATACACTGTAAGCTCTACTTGTATTATTTGGAATTGTGGAATGAGTCTACTTGACTTTCCAAGCATCAGTTCTCCAGATACTATTAAATTTTCAGCCTTTCAGGAGAACTAAATGTAAATCACAGTAAGTGACCTGGTTGACAGTGCTTTTGAGTACATGAAAGCATTTGTTTTCCTCACACAAATAATTTTGTTTTTCACATCGGAGCCTTGCAATGGCAGTTGTATAGGCTTTATAGTTTGGGGCTGACCTTGGAAAGAGTGAGGTATGTGGCAGTACTCTTGTTTACAGCAGGCATCAAGCAGAATATTGCAGGGCAGGCTGCATGGATACATAAAGGAGAGGTGAGCAGTCTTAAGAAACACTAAAACTGGATTTAGGATCAGCTTGAAGAACCTAAAAAGGTGTTGTCTATTGGCAAAGCTAATCTCTGGAGCCTGCTGTCCTCAGAAACACATGCCAGTTTATGTTTTAGTCAAATGAATTAAATACGTCCAAAACAGATGTTGTAAGTGAAATAAATTACATAGAGTGGACAATGATGATGAGGATGATGAAGGGCCTGGTGAAGACCCAGCCAGTGTGGGCAAATGCACCTGGAGACTTCAGTCTCTAAAAACCCAACCCCAGATAGCTGGGAGCCACCTGGATTCATGTTACACCTGGAAGGGGCTAAAATATTAATAAGGAGCCCTACTGCTACTTTATATCAGGGTAGGATACAGCTTAGCCAGCTTTAGCTAAAAAATCTGCCTCAAATTTGTTTTGCAGATTCTAATAGTTTGCAGAGAGAGAAGAGGCAGTCCCGAAGGACAATTTCTTCTCTGGTGAGGGCAATTACAGTAGACAAAACAGCTAAGGAGCAATTCAGGTCCATAAGCATACAAGGCTAGTGGCATTTTAATTGTCCTAAAGCACCTTCCAGCGCCCTGACTGGGGGGTGTGTGTGTCTTCTCTACCATATTTGCCAGGCCTGCAGAAAGTTTCAGGTATTTTAAGGACTTTTAAGATGTCCTGTGTTTAAATACCTTGACTCTTCCCTTCTGTCTAAATTGTATGAACTTTCAGGGCTCGATTCATTCAATTTAATCAGGAGTGTAGCATCCTGTGCTCCCTCTGCAGAGAGGACTGGAGAGACGTATTCCATTTACATAAAATTTGATTCTCTGCCCTCCAGAGATGCCTATACAGTGCTAAAGCTGTGCAAAAATGCTGGCTGACAATGGTTATTACTCAGATTACTAGTATACTTAGGGATTGTCCTGTTTCCCATGGTCTGCCCAAACAACAAACAGGTATACTTTAAATGTCTCTTTTTTCTTTTGTTTTTTTTCCTTAACCAAGCAGGCAAAATGACCAATTTCTTACCATGCCACTCCAGCTCGGAATTCTCTTTATCTACTGAGTCAGTGGAAGTCCGACACCTCAATTAAAGGTCTCATTTCATAGCACATCTGAGCCTCTTGGCTGAAGGAGCAATTCACCTTTTGATATAAAGCACAGTCTGCCCAAGCTCTACTACACCACAAAATTCCTTACGTGGGATCACATAAAACTGCAGCAATACTGCAGCTATGCCTGAGAGGTTGAATGCCTCAGCCCATCTGGAAAGAATCACTTACTCTTCTGAGCATGGCATTGGGAGCAAGGATAGCCAGATCCCAATTGCTGCCTGGGACAAACCAGTTCACTTTTGTGGTTCACTTTTCTGTGCAGTAAGGGACTACAAAAGCATGTATGCTTCACACTCATTTTTTGATAGATTTTATCATGAAAACCTCTGCTTGCTGATACAAATATCTGCCTTTACTGATACAATATTTCTTTTAAGCTTCCAACAAGAAATAACCCTGAAAGTATTCACTTCTCTCCTTAATAGAGCTCAAACACCTCTCCAGATAAGGAACACATCTGAGAATTGATTTCACGTTGACTTGATTGACATTCAGTACAATACAATAATTCACTGAATGGCCTTTAGAGGGAAGCATATCCAAAGAATCCATGGCGAGATCAAGAGCAAGCTTTTTCTGAAAACAGGCTGACAGATCTTGTTAAACAAAATTTGAAGCTGAGAGAGTTGGCTCATTCTCTATGTCTCTATGCAGTACTGGGTGAGATTTGAACACCCCTCACGTTATTCCAGTCTGAAACCTCTCATACAGTGAAGGACACCAGGGCTATCTTGTCTTAATCTGCTCATGTCAGGAGACCTTGCTGCTTTGTTTTTGGGGAGTCTTCCTTTAGCCTTCAAAAGCTATCTTGAAAGTAGGAGTTGGGCATGAAAGAGAACCCCGGGAGAGTATGCGAGTGGTAGTCAGCAAGTCTGGAAAGAGAGACCTTCCTGTCTGATGTTGTTAGCTATGAGTCGAAGCAAGTATGTGACCTGACGCTTCCTGACTTCTGTCTGCTCTCTTGTGAGGGATCAGGCAAAAATGTTGTCTGAGAAATACCTACATGCAGGCATAGACCCAAAATCTCAGAAGGTGATTTCTAAATACTACATATTTGAAGGGCTGTGGTATGTGTGACCTTGTAATTCCACCTGTTTGAAGCATTCTTTTAACACTAAAATTGTTTTAAAGGCAGAAAATTATTTTAAAGACCTTTGGAGATCAGAAATGGCAGCAAAATCTCTATGGGTAAAGTTCTCCGCCCTTGCTACGTTCTCTATATCTTGGGGGCATGTTGATGGGGAAGGAATTACTCAGTGGGCAACTTGCCAAGGCAGCTTGCCTGCGTGCTGCACTTCTGGCAGACCAGAGCTGTTGTTTTATGAGGACAAGGCAGATGTCCTATATATAGCCTGGAATGAGATAACAAGTTTGAAGTAGCCTTAAAGAAGTTAATGCAATTTTCAGTACATGCGTACTTCTCTGTAAAGAAGGTCCAAGCAATGAGCTCAGGCACTGGACCTTGGTTGCCAGTTGTAAAACTTCATGGCTCAGTTTGAGACCAACTCATATCTCCCAACACATATCTGGAGTCTGCCCTGAACAATCCTGATCACCAGCCTGCCCTGCTCTATTTTGTGCCACAGATGGAGCCTTCACAGGTTCGCAGTTCCATGGAGGATTTTTAAATGGCAGAAGAATAAAGAAAGATGAACAAGGCCAAACTTTTTAAAATACCCCCATACCAAGCATCAATTACTGGATTTTCTTTCAACAGGAAGTGAAATTAACTATTTGTAAGTACCTTTAAAACAATGAAGAGACATGTAACAGTCAGTACAGATTAGCTAGGTCAAATCAATCTAATTTCTTTCCTAAAAGATTAGAAGGACAGTTAGGTAGAAAGGTTTACTTTAATGTTGTATAACTTGAGTTTTCACATTCAATAAAAACAATATGAGGTTTGCTGAAAACATCCTAAGGCAGGATGCCAAATACTCACTACGTCATCAGTACCTTCCCGGCCACGATGCCCTCAGAAGGGTCTGCAGGGATCTGTGCTGAACCTGCTGCTTTTCACCCTTCATTAGCACAGCAAGCAAATAGGAACACTGTTACTGCTGGCAGAGCTACAGTACATGCTATTGAAACAATGTGCATGTAAATTAAACTATTCCAAATTCTGTCACATTATTTGTAAGATGATTTTTAGACTTGCACCTAGCTCCCTGGCAGCCCCTGCATGCCCCTTCTGAGAGCAGGTGCTGCCCCAGACATGATGGGTCACAGTGCTCCGAGGAAGGCTCCCCTAGAGTTTCCAGGCATATAAAAGGAGATGCATCCCCCTTTTGAATGAGATGCTATACTCCAAACTTACATAAACATGGTTAATTATATCAGGTTTGGTGTACACCTTTTCACTGATATTGCTGAGGGAAGCTATAAGCAGATTAACGAGTGCTGGGTGTAAGTTTAAACTTCAATCACATATGTTAACATCTAAGGGTTGTACAAGACAACATTTCAAATGAAACCTGTAAAGAAACCTTCATAATGTTTTACATGTTGTGGAAATCTTATCAGGCTCTTATATGTCTTAGTCATAATTGGACTGAATATCCTAATAATATGATTTCAGGTTTTTACCAGTGAACTTTTGAATCTCTAGAAATAGGAATAAATCCATAGGAAAAAACCCACAGATAAACAACAAGGTTCTTAGGTATTTCAAGGACAAAAAGGATTATCCACTGTAAAACTACTCCTCTTTCCAAATAAAGTCCAGTTGATCATGCCAGCATAAACAGCAAGGGGAACAGGAGAAAGAAGAAACACCGGTGCCTGAGTAAAGTGACACTTCCCTGCCTTTCTCTCTGTAGGTGAGAAAAGTTTGATTTTCTGTGTGGACAGTAATTCATGGATCCCCAAATCAAATTTTCAGGAATGTTTATCCTAGAGGACCACATCAAACTTTTTAATCCTGCCAGCAGGCCAATTCTTGATGTATTTACATGAAGTTCTTCCCCCAATAGTTGTTTCTTGGACCCTAGTTTCCTCTGTAACTGGCTACAAAAGATCTTCTGTCGTATACATGTAATGGATGATCATAAAGGTGAAGATTTGACTTGATGATCGTGGAGTATTTTTCCAACCTCAATAATTTTGTGATTCTATAAATTAATTATTAGTAGAAAGCCAACATACAAACTCAAAGAAATTATGTGTTTCTTCCTAGGTATAACACAGAAGCTTGGATAAGTGGCCAACTCATCTCATTCCTGCTCAGATAATTAGGACCAGACTGGTGTCTCCACCAAAACATACTTTCCAAAAAAGAAAAGAACAGTGTGAGATGCATGAACCGTACCAAATGGGAAAATCCAAATTGGTTTATGGTATAGAGGTCTCAAAATATGCAATTAAAAACACATGATTGATGAGGACAACTATCAATTCCTCAGTTGTATCAACTGACAACATCCTGAACAATTTTGGAAGGGACAGCATGAGGAATCTCCTCCACTGAGAGTTTTTGCCTTTGTGATGGTTACTGAGAATCTGTGTGATCAAGATGTTAGTCTTTATACAGTTACAAAAATGTTTCCTACACATATTCTTCTCAACCTTGGATTTGTTGTTTGAATAGAATAAAATTTAGAGACATCTTTCTCCCAGAAAATCTCTGTTGTCTAATGTCCTCTCCTCAAGAAATTCACAGTAAAGAATTTCTTCTTTAGATATGTATCAAACCTGCCCTCCATCAGCTTAAAGCCATTCCCTTTTTTCCCATCACTGCATGCTCTTCTGAAAAGTCCCTCTCCAGCTTTCCTGTAGGCTTCCTTTAGGTACTGGAAGGCTGCTGTAAGGCCTCCCTGGAGCTTCCTCTTCTCCAGGTTGAACAACCCCAACTGTTTCATCCACTCTTCACAGGAGAGGTGCTCCAACCCTCTGATAAACTTAGTGGCTGGCCCTCCTCTGGACTCGTTCCAGTAGGTCCACAAGTCCCACCGGCACTGGAGAGCAGGGGGTTTCATCAAGCCCCTGGCTGCTGCTGTCACAGATGTGGTTTCCTATCCTGTGGTCTGGCTGTGAAAAAGGGTTCTGGCTTCTGCCTCATTTCTGAGTGCAGTCTGACTGGGTATTTCCATCCTTTTCTTCAAGAGCTATAAGCTACAAAACATTTCAAGTGGAGAGGCAGGGTGCTTGTACCTTCTTGATTTTGACAGAAATTTTTCCAAGGCAAGAAATGCAGCAGTGACTGGTGGAGTAACTCCCAGTGCCCTGAAGGAACAGCCTTGCAACAAGCCTACAAACCCCACCAATCCAAAAGAATTTTTTTCTTTTGCTTTTTGTGAAGCAGTGTGATCAAACAAGCTCGATCCTCTTCTTCTTCCTCCTTCCTCCTCCTCCATTATGGCATAAACCTACCCACTTCTTTTGAAGTTTGCTCCCTAGATTATAAATACTCTGGGACAGAGCTGCTTTGTGCTCTGTGTTTGCACAGTGCCAATTACAGGACGTATTCCTAGAAGCCAATAATAGGTAATCAGCTTTTGTTCAGGTTTCAGGGGTTCCTGATAAGTTCAAATAGAGCACAATGCCTCTGGCTGGTTCCTTTGCAGAATGCTGC
This sequence comes from Edolisoma coerulescens, assembly GCA_013397115.1. Taxonomy (NCBI): domain Eukaryota; kingdom Metazoa; phylum Chordata; class Aves; order Passeriformes; family Campephagidae; genus Edolisoma; species Edolisoma coerulescens. The sequence continues at coordinate 1,227,657 of VWZW01000522.1, forward strand.
ATCAGAGAGATGTATTCCCCCAAATATGTGACTACAGCTGACAGCAGAGCAGTGAAAATATCTCAGGCAGCAGAATCAGATTCACACCTACAGAGCACCCTACAGAGCTATATTTTCCTTCTAGTCCTTGTCAGTTCCAAAATCTCTGTGGTTTATGGTAAAAATGAGAGTGGCACAGACTTTCCAATGTAAATACAATTTTATCCTTCAAGAGACAGAACGTAATTTTATTCCTGGAATTAAAACCTAGACATGGAATTCAACAGTATATGAACTACTGTAAAAAAGAAGCCAAACTTAAGAACTGCTACTGGTCACATTGCCAGATCTCAGTGCAGACATCTGAAGCCCATGAGAATCGAATCCTCTATGCACAAGGCCAGTTAATCTGCTTACTTATCTGACAGTAAGCACCCAAAGTGTAGAATCTTGGGCTGAAATAGCAGCTATTGGGAAACAAACACTAAGTAGATAATAAAAGCTTTCTCACAACATTTTTAACGTCCTCAATCCAATTAAAAGCAGTGCTGCTTCTCTCCCACAAGCTGCTGCCCAGCTGCACTGCTTGTTTTTCACATGCCCTGCTTCTTCCCTTCCAGGACTTTTGTCCTTTGCCAGAATAACAGGCATTCAGAGCAGTGGTGTAAGGACACAGGTAACAGAAGTAGCTTTTAAAAAAATATTTTATATTACAATAATGATTAATATATGAGCTAATCATATGGATAAGTGGACTAATTATAAGAACATTGCTGTTATTATTTTGTCTGTATTTTAGGACAAGAAAAACTTAAAAGACTTCGGACTGTTTGTGTATTTTAGACTAGTAAGGTAGATTGCTTAAGGCAACATGTTTGGGATAAAGCACCCATGTTACCTTATCCCAACTAGTGTTGCCATATGTTGCACATCCCCTAAATTTTATTGTTGTATCAGTAGAATGTGATTTCAATAAACTTTTTCTGACGTTTTATTTTTAAAGTATTTGACAATCTGTTTCTAAAAGGAGTAAGTTCTGTTGGCCTCATGAAGTCTGAGTCTGATGTAACTCCATCAAAATCTGTGGAGTTTCCCTGGCATCAAAACTGCAGTAATTTAGGAATTACTCAGGCTTTGAATTTCTGGATTTTGCCAGTAGGAACTTGGAACTAGCAACTCAAAAATTACTTTTAATTGCATTCGGAGATCCCCATTTACTTTCAAAGATACAATCTTCGTCATCACATACTCTGGATCAGCACACTTGTGTTCCTGTTTAGAAGCTTAATTATGCACCAATTACACGGGGGAATTTTAAATGAGATTTGCTGTTCCTTTTGTTTCACGGATTTGACTAAAACATTCTGTTTATTTTGGTGTCACTCTCATAGCTGGCATGACTGATTTATCTGATGACTAATTTATTTGACTCCAGCCAGGCACATATTGCCAACATCTCAACAAAGGGCTCATTTGGAAAGGGTTTATAGAGTTTCAGTTCACTCTAACTATTAAACACTTCATGAAAATGTCCATTGATTCCTAAGAGCTGCCTGGTAATGATATAGCCTTAAAAACTGAGCTTAATCAGCTCTTCCTCTTGATTAGCCTTTTTGCCCACTGTACCTACTTCTCCAGAAGTCTGGGATTCGTGGAGGACCTTTCAAGAAGTGAAGCATCTTTAACAAGTGAAGCAAGGGACAACTTGAATGTGTGTGCACACATGAGCACACAATAATTTTTATGTAAAAGCTTGTTCAAAGGAATACATGGCGGGCTGTTGTTGAAATAGCTGGCACTGCCTCTTGTGTGAGAGAGATGCCGATTCTCAGCAAATGCCTATCAGAGACTTGTTTTCCATACTCACACCCATCACCACACAATAGCTAAAGAAGAGCATGGATTTCAGTGGGGCACCTGGGCTGTGGGGAAAGAGGAGGTGACAAGGCTTTGCACATCAGGGACAGTCTGAGTCCCGGTGAGATAAAAGTCTATTCAGTGAAGACTAAATGATGTGGGATGAAGACGGGCTTCTTGACCTGAGGCAACAATCTAAATGCTGCAGTGCTTTGCCCCTGCAGCAGCTTTTGGTAAAAGTGCTGCTTCCTTCAGGCACAGACTAGCAGAGATGTGAAATATGGGAAAATCAGCTGCACAAGGAGAGAAGGAAATTGCCTTCCATGTGCACTCATGTTTGGATTGAAAGTTCTAGGAATGAATTACATCCAGCTGATCTGAGGTATGGGGATCCACCTGCAGGTATCTTCTGAGTCAGGATAGGATTCATTTGAATCCTGCCTAGTATGTGCATACTTTCATCAACCATCCATCTGCTTTACTGTCAATTAGCATGTCTAGACTGCTCCTCTGACCTGCTGTAGGCATATCACAGAAGGGGACAGGATTCCCTCTTCCTATTGATTTTTAGGGGGCCACAGGGTGATTAGCTAACACACAACATTTTACACCACTGTTGTTTAAATTGGTCTGGGACAAGTCCTAAACCTCTGCTTAAGATCCAGTGCTGCAATTTTAGCACCTGATCTATATCCAGCTTCAGGTGCCTGATGAACAAGATGCACCATCCAAGATTCCTGTATGTGATAGAAGGAGGATAATTTACAGCTTGAGTACTTCAAGGAGTTTGGACTAAATCATCTTTCCCTGCCCCATGGGCCCCCTTTCTGTTTTGGATTCTTTCCGATATGCTAGGAGAATATTGTTTGGCAGTAAAACTAGCACAGTAAAGTGAAATAGGATGAATGTGAGTTTGCTGCCTTTGTTTAGGGCTGTAGATCTCTCAGCAACATCTAGGTCAAATCATGGGCATCAAATGTGCTGCACAGAGCTCAGTGCTCTGCAATCACAGAGCAAAATGCCCAGTCCAAATACAGAAAAAAAAGCAGGAAATACTTATTAAAAAAGTGCAAGAGTATTTAATACCAACTGGCCTTTGCAGATCAGAAGTTCATTAAAAGACCTTTGTAGGCCAAAGGCTACTGACAAGTGGGCATTAGATATTTTATAAATTGTATTTTCTGACTTATGGCTTTCCACCTTAACAGGCTGCAAGTGGGAGTCCCGGAGAGAGAAGAGGTGAGGACATCAAGGGGCACATTTCACTTCTGGCAGCTAGAACTGAACATGGGGTATAAGGCTGAGCTGATTCAGGCGTTACAGATACCACAGATATTGGAGGTAATCACAGAGTGAAACAACTGCAGAGTAACAAATGTAAGCTAAGGGTTAGAGGCAGGCTGTCCATAGACAGACAAGAAAAGGGCAGTTGCTTTTAGGGCAGAATGATAAAACTGCTAATTTTTAATTCTTTGTGGTAATCCAGTCTCACCATTTCCTGTGGCATTACCACTGGCCATGGGGAACTCATTATACTCTTCCTGTTTGCAGCCACTTATTACGTACTTGAAGACTATCTCTTTGCTACAGCTAGTCTACTCTTCTTTAGACTAAACAGTCTAAACTCTCCCAGTCTTTCCTCATAGGTCATGTTTCATAAACTTGAGGGATTCTAGTTGCTTTCATCTGTGTGCCCTTTCCAAGTGTTTGGCATCATGCTTCCAAGTGTAGTACCCAAAGTGGACACACAACAGCAGCAGAGGCTTTGCTCAGGTCAAACAGAAGCCATCTCACATCTTACAGACAAATTAATTTTAAAAAGGCTTGTTGTTTGTTTTTTTCTTTTGTGAAGCAGTGTATACAATGTGTATGCATTGACTGATTTCAACTGAGAGGATCCTGGATATTGGATTGATCCCTGCTGGTCCATCTACGCAGCCCCCATAGCTGACCAGAAGCTTGAGGGAATCCTTTTTCTGCTGAGTTTCCAGTAAGTTATTTAGAAAGGAGAAGGTAGATGTTTTGAGGCAAAGGAGAGGATAGATTATAAAAATTTAAGATTACCTAAACAACTATCAGGTCAGACATAGCACTGACCTAATTTATGATCCTGTCTCTGCTAGTGGCATGAAGGAGACAGTAAGGCTGCAGGGATGTTGAGAGAAAAGGAAAACAAAAAGAAATAAATCCATTTAAAAAATATTGCTCTTGGTTGAATTGAGTGAAAGCAGATGTAACCCAGTGAACTTCAGACCCTGAAGTAATGTTATTTCTTTCACTTACTGAGAAAAGTGAGCAATACCAGTGAAAACAATCTCTGGCTCTAAAATCCACTTTGAATGACTCATGTGTAATAGAAATAAATCTTGATTGGGAGCAGACTTTTCCTCATCATACCTTCTTCTTTTAAAGATCTTCTCAGGAGTCTTGCAGGTCTTAAATACATTTCTTTGCTTCCTAGCTCCTGTCCCTTGTTCAGCAGTGCTTTCCCTTCAGTATTAAGAACTATAACCGTGTGCTGTGAGCATGGGGGCACAACATGGATCTCTGTTGCTAGATACAGATTTTTGAGATTATTCAAGGTTTAAAACTGTAAAGAACAAGTGGTTGAAAGCACTCAGAGTCCTTAGATAAGAGCTCTCACTCATTCTGTTGCTTGAAATGCTAGAAATTTTTGGAAATAATCTAATTTCTCCCAGTTGAGCAGGTAGACTTCGCTGAAATTGAGAACGTGGGTCCAGTCCCTCTTGTACTAAAAGTGGTGGCCAAATTGTCATCATTAGGTAGAGGCAGAGCCTGGCACCTCGCAAGCTCCTTTTCTGCTTTCTTAATGATCTGATGTGCTCTGGATGGCTGCAATCCCCATATTTTTTCAGGACCTCTTTTCCTGCCCCATGACCCAGCTGTTGTACACCAGACTTGCTTTCCTTGTCTGCAGGTGTTTTATCTCCTTGCAAATTGTTCCCAGGAGAAAGCCATTCCTATCTCCCTGACTGTCCTTTCACTGGGTTGTATCTGAGTCTTGCACATATAGACTTTGCTGATAGGTGAAAATCTTATCAGCTGGCCCTGACAACCTGTCCTGTCCTACATTGCCTTGAGCTTGCCCTTAGGTCTCTGCAGCAACCAGAGCAACCACCACACTGCAGCACAAGCAGTGAGTGACCTTAGGAAGCACTTGAACATTTGCATATTATTGCATACATAAAAAAAATAATAACAATAAATGTTGGTGGGATGGGGAGTGGTGTGGAGTACTTCTTATCAACAGCCTCCACAAAAGCTGCTTCATTTGTTTATAAGGAACTGCAGACCAGAGATGCCTGAATTTGCAGACAGGAAGGGTGAGGGGGGAAAACACCTCCACTTGTTTTCTCCTTTGAACAACAACATTTCTCTTAACCTTAACCAAAGAAGGTAGTGAAGCCCCTTGGCAAACAGACTTGAGTTAAGTACCTTGGCTGGAAATGTTGGCTTGTTTCTGCTAACACACAGAGTGTTCTGCTCCCTGCGTGACGAGGGGAGAGAGAGGAAGGGCTCACCACGCTGTGCAGCCATGCCCCTGGCAGCCCGCTGCACCCCTCAGACACGTCGGGGCAGCAGTTTGCCTGCAGACAGGCACGGCAGCCTGCTGCCTTCAGCTGCCATCTCTCCTCCTGCCTCCCTCCCTGCTCTGCCAAGCACAGCCCTTCAAGAGGGACCACCACCAGCCAGGGCAGGGGAGCTTTACTGCTCTGCAGGAAGTCAGCTGAGCCATGGGCTGGGGCTGTCTGCATCCTCAGTGAAGCCCAGGGCAAAGTACGGCTATGGCAGTGCAGGATGTCCCAGCCATGGAGGGAATCAGAGCTTTGAGGCACAAGAGGCACTGACACTTGAAAATGCTGCATTTCTGTGAAAAACTGAGTTTCTAGGGAAAATATTAATTAAGCATGATACTGCAGGTTTTCTAATAGCCACCAAGTAAAACAAAATTACGCGTGTCATGAAGATGTTGAAAGGTGGTGTAAATTAAAGTAAAATTGTCTATTGCATTAATTTTGCTGGATTACAGTTGTATCATCTGTTTTGTAAGGTGGAACATTTCTATTAAAAACACGATATGGAAAAGCCAGATGCCGTTAATGATTATTTATTTATTTAGTTAGTTAGTTAAATTTTCCCCTTTTCCCCACTTTGTGAGATAACTATTTCTGTAATTACCAAAAGGTGGCTGACTCAGGGCCCAGTATGTGATGTGATGTTTGCTGGGATGGGATGCCAGCCTGGGGCAGCTTGGGCACATGGTGAGCTTGCAGTGGAGAAGCTGTTTATACGTCCCGAGAGCCCTGTTCTCCTGGTCGCCCAATAAACACCGCACAGACACATGGACAGGGAGCCACTTTCACTGTTTCTTACTGGCTGGGGTTTGGTTTCTGCTTTTGCTGCTTACAGGATGAAATACCAATAGAAAGGCTTTTATGTGACATTCTGTGTTATTGTTTAGAAATTCATTTGTGAAGAAGGAAAAGGCAGTCTCCAAACAACTTAAGATTTTGGCAGATTTCCATCTACAGAGGAAATTTAGACCTTCTGAGCTCTTGTTTCCTTTGGAAATATGATTCTGTGCATGTTGCCCTGAATATGAGCCCTAGACACATCCTTGTTTCTGACTGGTATCTGCAGAAAAGTAGCCTCACATCCTAGGTGGATAAAAAAGTAATAGCAACTCCAAAAATTGTTAGAGTGGACCTGGTAGAAAACCAGTATATATTATTATGAAAGCACATGAATGAGAATCTTCAAGTATTCAGTTCTGCTTCTCATTTTGACTGTCAGGTTATGCAATTGTACTCTTTTAAACACCAGTAGAGTCTGTATGATTAACTTCTGGGGGGCCTAGAAGTAAAATATTTGGAGTCTAACCTAAAATAATCTTATAAAATAATATTAATGACATATCCAGATGATGGTGTGCAGTTCACAAATCTACCGCATGGAAGTCTTGATTATAGAAAACTGTTCGATAGTACAACATATCTTAGGCTCAGGATGTGGAGTTTAAAAATTCTGTCTTTAAGCAGGTTAATCCTCAGGAGGTGTTTTACTGGTTTGGTTAATTACCTCCAGACTAACATACATTTTCTTTGGAAAAGTTAACACGCATTTTCTTTAAAAAAGAAACATAACTGCCAAAGGAATGTGTCAGTAGACTCAGGCACGGTCTTCAGAAGTGTTCGGTCCCTCTGCTTTTTTAACTGTTTTGGGTAATTTTTTAGAAATGTAAGTGGCAGATGTCTGGGTGACCAGCACAAGGTATTTAAGGGGAGATATGAATTAAATGCTCTCAGGCAACTTTGCATGTACCTAAATTTCAGCATGTGCTTTGCCAAACTGAAAATATAAATGTTTTCCATTCAGCAACTGAGAAGTGCTCTGGCACTTAAGAATGTCCTACATTAAGGCACAGATATCTGAGGTGATGTGCTCTCCCCTGTTTTAGGAAATGCATCCCTGAAGAGGAAAGTCATACAGAAGACCCAGGCTTCAATATCTACTGCAAAGCTGCTGCTGGAACTCCCTGTGGGAAAAATGTCATCTGTAGAGAGAATATTGGGTGGATTATAGGAATCTAGTGGGCACAGCCAGAGATCCCTCACAGTACTGAAACCAGGACTGAGTCAAGTAATAAATACCCTGAAAAAGTGGGGTTCTGAAGCCCTGAGTTGCCCCTGGCAACACCTCTGCTCCAAGCATTTGATTTAATTTGAGTCAATGAAACACCAAAGAGCATACAATGACCAGCCTCTAAGCCAGCAGAGAGTCCCATGGCACCCGCTCCAGGGAAGGCTTACAAGGATAACCAGACTGTAGGACTTGATGCATGTGGGATATGGGGAGGAATCCCACGTGCATACCTCTAATAAAATGGCTGTGCTCATCTGGCATTTTGCTTTACACTGCAAAACTATGTGCAAGTACTATGAGAGACAGGGTAACACGTGCATTAGGGGATTTAATATCCCCATTGACTGTGGAGTGATTTGTTTTCTCTACCAATGAGCACATGACTCTCACTTGCTTAGCCAGCTTCATGTAATAACTGTAGGAGAGATTTTTATGTACACATATTTCTCTCTACATTTCCCCATATATATTCTGAAGGTATTTGCTTAGCTTCTCTCCTCTGCCTTGCACCACTTCATGATGAAAAACTAAATATTTAAGAGCTTAAATCTCAGCAGTGTGAATTTCAAAATCATCAGCTTTAATGATTTACAAATTCATCACTTCAGTCTCCTTCTCTTACCCTCTGCCTATCACAGCTGGTTTTGCCAGGTCTCCTTTCCCCTCCTGCTGCAGGGACTTGTGAAAATGAAATGGATTGTATCTCTGAACTTTGAATGAAGCTCTGGTTGTAGCATGACTACTAAAAAGATAAGAAGAGGTGCATTGGCCTTCGGCTCCTCAGCATATGCCAGAGGGAAGCTCCCCTCACCCACCTCAGTGCTCACAAGGCAGACCAGGGTACAAAACCTGTTTGAACAGAGGTATTTTAAGACATTGGCTGCATACCAATTACTGCTGAGTCCTATTCATTTTGCAGTATGCTCTCTGCTGCTATGTAGCAGTAATCAAAGAAAGCTAAAAGCAAAGTGGAGATAACAATCTATCCTGATGTGAGTATTAGAAGATGAAAGAGCTTTGTTATTAATGCCCCAATAACAAGCTTTGCATTCCTGTTCTTGCACCAGCTGCATGGGAACCACACCAAGAAAGAGCAGCAATTTCCACCTTTCACGTTTCCTCGGTGATTTTCTTCAAATGAAGACCACTCTGGGTGGCAAAAATCATAAAAATGAGTGAAGAGAAGCAAAAGCAATATTAGTCTTGTCTAGATACCAGATCTAGACAAAAGTGAAAAAAATCTCAGCACTGTAACCTCTGTCCTTGTCCAGTGAGAAGACAGAAGGCTCAGAGCACAAAAAGAGGATTACAGAGATGCTGTCAAATTGCCAGGTGTAAATGAGCTAAAAAGGAGGACTGGTCTGTAAGGTCTTGTGTTTTCCTGTAACCCTGAAGATTTTAAAGCAGAGTCAGAATCTGTCCTTTGTAACCTACCATCAGATTCTCTAAAATTGGCAGCAGTCTGTGAAGGCTCCACCCTCAGTGTTTTCCATCTGGCCCCATGCAGTCTAGTCCTGTAGTCCTTGGACTCCCTTTCTGTAGCTTTCTGGCTGCATATCCCTCAGTAGGCACATCTCTTTCCAGTCTGCCCACAGCTCTGGACTAGTCTGGTTCAAGTAATTGGCCAGAGCCAGACAGCCTTCACAGTAAACAGCAGTAAATAGTGATTCATTGTGGTTTAGATTAATGGATTTTCAGAGCATACAGATTAAAATCTTGGAATCAAAGAGCTCAAACAGAAGACAGTATTTGGCAGCAGGAATCCTTGAAAACCACTTCAAAATCTTTAACCGATATGTCAGATCTGAGATCCACAAATCCAGGTTTCACAGAATTGTTCTGCCTCTGGGGGGTTTCCTGGGCTCTGGATGCTTCCTCTGGAACTTACCATCCCATGAAAGCCCTGGATTTTGCTCTGTATCTACTGCAAAGCTGCTGCTGGAACTCCCTGTGGGAAAAATCTCTTGGATACATGGGAGTTAGCCATCTCCTTCAGTTCATATCTGTTCTGCTTCGTGAATGGGTCTGCTGCATATGAATCAATTCCTTTTCTTACTTGAAACCAGCCTAATAATAAGGCACGGTATGTCTCCGACTAGCTACTACCTACGCTGAACTGCTTAATTTACTTTATTCATTAATTTTTGGGGTGGGGGCAATGATATGCAATATAAGAGATTCCAAAAGTATTTGCTGTATATAGTCATAACATTTCATGACCTCTAGTGCATTACCAGCCTCCTCTAGGAACCAAGCGTGTTTCAGGCTATCTTGTTTGAGTGGAGAGCGGACTCAGTCACCTAATGTCAGAAGAGAGGCCATGAGCTTGGAAATATCTGCAACAATGGAGAGGAAAACTGTGAGAGTGAAGAACCTTTCATTACCAAGATTTGACATCCCATTCTTAGGCATATACAAAAGACCCCATGCTGAAATCAGCATTTCAATTAGTCCAAACAATGATCATTCTGCCTGCTGAAAAATGGAGAGTACTTCAAGAAATTAGGCCATGGGAACTAAACCATTAAAAAAAGTCTGAGAGGAATTCTGTCTATGTTTCATGGTCACCTTTCCCAAATTTGAGATATCGATCCTAGTATTTATTTCCTTTCATACTGACACAAGTTTGCCAATGCTGTTTTGACTTTGGTTTTCTAAGTCACCAAATGGATGCTGTACTCATTGGGCAGAAAAGCTTAATAGAGGCATGGCTCAGCCTAAGAACACAAATCAATCATACCTCCCTTCAGCTTGCACTTTTCCTAGAAGGATTTGCTTGCTACAGGAAGGTTCTATGGCATGGTTTTCCTCTAACCTTAATATTGGATCCCGCGATCTGGTTTTGGCTGGGATAGAGTTACTTTTCTTCCTAGTAGTTGGTACAGTGCTGTGTTCTGGATTCAGAATGAGAATAATGTTGATAACACCATGATGTTGTAGTTGTGGCTAAGTAGTGCTTATCCTAAGTCAAGTACTTTTCCATTTCCCATGCTTTGCCAGTGAGGAAGTGCACAAGAAGTTGGGAGAAAGCAGAGCTGATCCAAAACACCCAAAGGGACATTCCATACCACAGACAATCATGTTCAGCATATAAAATGGGGGGGCATTGTCTGGGAGGGACTGATTGCTGCTCAGAGATGAGCTGGGCATCGGTCGGTGGGTGGTGAGCATTTGTACTGTGCATCACTTCTTTGTCTCGGATTTTATTCCTCTCTCTTTTTCCTATTGTTATTATTGTTACTGCTATTATTATTGCTACTGTTATTGTTATATTTTGTTTTATTTCAATTATTAAATTGTTCTTACCTCAACCTACGGGTTTTACCTTTTCCTGATTCTCCTCCCCATCCCACCGAGGCTGTTTGGGGAGTGAGCGACCAGCTGCAAATCACGACCCCCGTGACTCTGTGCCTTTGACTACCCGGAGCATCCTTCGGCAGAGTCCCTTGCGGCTGACCATCAGCCAGAAGAAAGCCTTCCCGCTGGATTTCTCCCTTCCTGATGACAGCTGAAGCCACTCACCCATGGCTGACGGCCCGGCCCCCTCCCTTGAGACCCCCAAAAGCGCACAGAGCTGCTGCTTGCCCGGGCTCTGGGTACAGTCAAACCTCTCCTCCTCTGGGGCTACTCCCCCAGGGAGCTGGGGAGCCGGCTGTCGCCGGCCGGGCGGGGCGTCACCACCCCCGGGCACGGCCGGCGCTTCCCCGGGGCCGCTCCTGCAGCACCATGGAGAGAGGAGCGCGCCCGCCTCCCGCCGGCCCCAGCGGGAGGCAGCGGGCAGGGGCAGCGGGCAGGGCATGGGGGGCTGCCAAGCAGCAGGGAACGGGAGCACAGTCTCTGTGCCCAGCCTTCATGCAGCCTGAACCCCTGCAAACCCACTTAGGGTGGGTGTAAAGCCGTGGTGTTGGCAGCTGGGGGATCTACCACTAAATGCCCTCATCTTAGGCTGAGGAGAAGCCTGGCCTTGGCTGCCATGTGTATGTCTGGCTGGCTCGTCGACCTGCACCCACCAAATGGATAGTGTGTTTTCCCTGGCAGTAAGTTTCTGTCAAGTAAGGGACACTCTCATGTCAGTCCTTTCCTGCTCAAGGTTGAATTCTCTGGGAAAGTTGCTAGTGTCACCCTGAAGCTCAACTGGAATTGCTCTCCACACCCTGATGAACCCAAATGGTGTTTGACTATGCGTGGCTCTTCTGGGTACAGGTGCTGCAACAGCAGTTGTCTTGTATCAGCTTCCTTCCACTGCTTAGTTGCATTGCAGAGGCAGTGTCATTAAAAGGCAGCTCTGAATCTGTTTGCTGATGTGACCCAGAACAGCCGGGCATTGCCTGTTCCTTATTGGCTACCATCAGGAAAGCACTATTTGCCCCATTTGCTCTGCCAAAACAGGCACTGACAAGATGCCAGCAGGAGATCTGAGGCTCAAACCAGCAAAGGTTCAAGGAAGCAGATTTCTCCTAGTTTCTGGTACACCTCCCTGAACTCATGGCATGGAAAACCAGAATATACAGAGGAGTCAACAGGCAGTGCTGTAGGCAAGGCATGCAAAATGCCAAACTAACTGTTTGAAGAAGCCTAGAAGCTGTCCTGACAGACTAAGGAAGTGTTGTAGAAAAGAGATGTGGATACAGCTCAGTTGGCTAGCTACAATTCTGTATTTTATGTGAAAGAAACAGCTCTCTGTAACATCACCAAAGTCAAAATACCTAAATAAAGTATCTAAGCCATGCTGGATAGCTAAAAGATAGATCTTGTCAAATCTGGATAGTTCTGTGATTGTAAGAATTCAGAATTATATACATGAGAAGAATGAGAAGAGAGGTTAACTACTGCCTGGAGCACTGGGGAGTTAGCAGGCGGCAGGGTGGGTGGAAACTCTGCTGTAAAAAGTCAATATCTTTCTGGAGTTCACGACTCTGGACCTTCAGTTCTCAGGCTCACACTTTGAAGGGTCTTTGTGGATCTTTTTTACTGATAAGGACTGAGTGGCTAACACTCAGTTAACACAATATTGAAACAATATTGTCTCATTGCTAATTTTAATTTCTGGCATTTATTGACTGTGTGAGTTTATGCTTGTGAGTAAGGGTCCCTTGGTTTTAATCGTACAATTTCCATGGGTGTATCTGATGCTCTGATAATCATAACCAAGTTAACTGAAGAGACAGTGTTCCCAGACAATATTTAGCTTGAAGCTTGTTGTATTTGTGTCAGATCTGACGAATGACTTTCTCATGTACTTTTCCCAAAGCAGTTGATTTAATAAAAGATATCACTTCTTCCCACAAACATTGCCTTAAATGACTGTAGCTACCATGCTTTTACTATTCAGGATCTCCCTCTAAGATCTTTCATCTGAACGTTTCAGTCACTGCAGCAGAGCACACCGTGGCTGTACATGTGAATGCACATGTACATTTGGCAACAGCCCAGCTAGCTTTGGATGCCGTTAGCAGCGCGGCCCTGCTAACCCGGACTTCCAGAAACATGAACCCCTCAGCATCTGTACCTGGGCTGGCTTGCAGAAGCTGAGCTCTCACTGCCTTGGCTATGCTCCTATCAGCACAACTAGTCCTCAAGCTGAAAGTCAGTTCTGGTAAATATCTACATATTGCCTGTGACTGCAGGGTAATCCTGCTCAGAGAAAGGCCTCTGGAATCTTTTTTTTGGTTTGTTTGCTGTGAAAAACAGAAAAAAAAAATCTTAAAACTTCATAGAGCCCATTTAGAAGCCTCTCCTGCAAAATCCTCACAAAAATTGCAATTAAACCTTTAACGACCAAATGAATCTGCTTTGGAGTAGAAGTGACTTACTGCACTAACATAATGCTGTTACTGCTAGTGTTGCTGTTACTGCTAATACTTTCTGTAGGGTAACCTGAAAATGGAAAGATAGGAATGGAATGAGGAAATTGTGTAAGTTGTCTTTGGCTATGGGAAAAATTGCAAACAGATTCCATAAAAAGATGAACGTGCAGAAGAAAAGTTATATTGCTAGCCCTCCCTGGCCTCGGTATGTCAGTTATAATGATATATTGAAGCTCTGAGGACAGAGATGAGCCTTCATTACTTCTTTCATCTGAGCATTTTATTGTTTTACAATCTTTGGCAGAACGAGAGTGCAAAGCCCTTTCCCCGTTGAACTCTTGTTTTCCTTGGATTATCAGGAGTTTATGTTTAGCAGGTTTTCCAAACTGAGTACTTCACTCTTTCCCAGTAGTGTTTGTGCTACATGTAACATTACCCTTTGCTGGTGCATGCACTGGCAAGTTAAAATTAGACTTCCTAAATGTCACTACAGCAGCTTGTTACTCTCTTGCTACTTTAATTCGTGTGCTTTAATTCAAGAGTGCTACTTTAATTCGTGAATTTCTTGTCTAGTTCTTCTAAAAAACAAATATGCAAAATCTTTCTCAGGTGCTTAGGTATACATTTAAAGAATGCACGCATAACATGCATATTCTGTTTATTCAAGTTTCAATCGGCCAGTGAGCAAAATAATAATGACAATGCAAAGTGGCAAATAGATTACATCTGATTATTCTGAAAGCAGATTTTGTGCTACTAACAATAGCAATAATGGTACTTTCTAGTTACTTTACATTGCTTTAAACAATGCCTGAGAAGAAGAGCTGATTTTCTTTCTTTAAACCTTGGCAGAAATAATACATAAATGGTTATTTGCAAAATATAATATTCACTTTTCCAAAGTATCTGTGAGTTTCTGTGCCTTTGAAGTAATTTTTGATGAACAGCATTCTTTAAAAGAAGTAAAACTCTTCTTAGCCGTTCACATCTGTCGTGTGATTTGTGATGATTTGAAATAGGGCATCACAAAACATATAGAAAAATGATGCTGAATTTTATCTCAAAATCATCTGTAAGAGTTGATCTGTATGTCACAGCATGTAGTCTGATGTGTCAGGGGCATGAAATGCAAAAAAAAGGTAAGGATCTGGAACATCCCCCAGCTTCCATGTTTCCATATATGTGTGGGTCTATGACCCTGTCTACGTAATACACCATATGGTAACAACCACACAACATTACATTTTATATTTCGTTCTGTCACTCGCTGTTAATAGCTTCACAGAGCTGTGCTTCCTTCTGGTCTCATAAAAGCTTTCGGAGACTGCTTCTGTCTAGCCTGGGTTTATTTTCTGGCTCCCTAAAATACTGGTGTCTTAATGCATTTTTTCCTACTCTAGTCTGACTCCATCTTGCTTGTGTGCTGTCCACCCCAGGGAGAGCAGTCCCTCTGCCCAAGCCCTCATGAGTGCTTACCCACAGTTTCACTGAAAACACTCTTTTGCCTACTGTCACAAGGCTTAACAGCAGATAAAACCCAAACCTCTTCATTTACTGCTTTGCACATAGAAAGACAAAACACATTGCACAGTACACTTACAGTCAGCCCCTGTCTCTGAGAAAAGCTCTTTCTGGCATAAGGGAAGAAGCCTCCATTTGTTTTTACATTCTGATAGATGGCTTACAAATCCAACACTTTCCATTAAAATGGACATTCTGAAAAAGCACACTCTTATCTTTAAAGTTAAAATATTAGCCTGTTACACAAGCAAGTATATACACCAGCACTTAATTCCCAGTACATGAGTATTTGCACAGTATTCATGGATGTGGTTATTTGCTCTCTGGTTTATTCAGATACTAAAAAGAGCACCGATAGCTGTCACAGACCTCACCATCTTTCCCCCTCTCGCCATCCAGCAAGCAGGATGCTCATTTTGGCATGGAAATTAGAGCTGCAAGACAGTTTAGTCCATTTCTCTTCTAACAGTGGTTTGATACTGACAGTGTATTACTGGCACTATGTCTAGTATACTTACCACGTATTACTAACCAAAGAGTAGAGCTTACTGTCTTCCTTGGAATACATATCATTCCTACAAAGTTGTTTCTGACATTCTGCCTACAAGATCCTTCACTTATATTCACCACAATGCTTTAAACATAATCTCTTGTACGAGCCAAAATAATCTTTTACTCCTCAGGCTCATGTCTTGCAATACACATGGCTTTCCATAAGTTCCAGTTCAATTATGCTCGCTTACCTTCTACTTTGAAGATAGTAAGGTGAGGTCTGCAGTGAAAAGCACCCAGTGCGTTGCCAGCACAGTTCATCCAAAGACCCTGGAAGACCCAGGTTGCAGTGATAACAGATGATGCTCGACTAGTGACTTTCCACTCATTTGATGCAGTAGCAGCAATAGCAGCTCCCAGCCCACAGAAACAAAATATGAAAGCTATAATCTGTATTGCCAGCATGTTTTTTCTGTAAACCAGGGACTTACTAATGCCACTGTGTGGAGAGAAAAGTACTTTAGTCACGTGTGTAAGCAAAAAGGCATAACATAAGCAAATTATACTCGAACAAGTTCAGTACCACTTGCTACAGAAAGTTAATGTGGCTGAAAGAAATTGTCATGCTCGAGTGATTTAAGAAAGGCCCTGGGCATTACAAATGTTTAGAAAGAAAGTCAAGGTACAACTTTATTGGAGCTAATTACTAGTACTTACTTACTAATTTCTAATTGTAAAAATTAATTGTTTTAATTTTTTTTCAATTAAAGTATTCCAGTTAATGCTTAATTTTTAGTTAATTGGAAACTTACAACCATTCCGTCTAGCAAAATAGGTTCAGAGTCCAAACTGTACAGCGCTATTTAACGGATTACCATAACATTTTAGGAGGATCACACAACACTTGAAAAATAACTCATTGAAAGGCGGTGAAATTAATTCAGGCATAACCAGCCACCATGCAAGCCGCTGTAAAACTGGAGGAGGAAGTGTCTGCGGGTATATTTGTAGAATAGCAAATCTAGAGAAACAACAGAAACAGCAAGTGGTCCCTGAGCAGCGATGCAGCTGCAGGAGTCAGCAGAATGAGCCTCATGCAGCCCCCACTGAGACTTTTTCCTTGGTCAGTGTAGAAAATGTACTGCTTCTTACACTCTGCATGAAGTACGCAGTGCAGAAACATCCGTCCCACCACTGACTGAGCTCCTGCAACCTCATGCCATGAAGAAACCTCAAAGTATGCAACTGACTTAATAAAATGTCATTAAAGCAGCAGGCACTGACAGCACCACACCGAAACAGCTGTTCTAATTCCAGTTCCTGAGTATACTGTCGTTACTGGTGTGGGACCTACACACAGTTTTGCAGACATGTGTGGCCCTCACTCTTTTAAAATTCCAACTTCCAGCTGTATTTATACCTTTCCTGATTCTCTGGTACTTTTGGCCTCCTCGCTAAAGAACGAGCAAACTCCTTTTCTCTTTGGTGCTAGTGTATGCCATTTGGTGACATGAAATCACCCTGAATACCGAGTGTATGCCTTCACTTTTGACAATAACAGTGGTCTATTTTTTTTCTCTTTGGGTACTTCTAGTCTTGATTGTCCCTGTTACAGCTGTGATAAAATGCCACACTGAATTTTGGCACCGGAGTTTTTCTGTAGACTTTTCACAGCTCACAGAAGGGTTAAACAAGGATGCTAAAACATCATTAACATTCCATGTAAAGAACAAGAGGAGTTTCACTGAGACTGTCCTGTTGAACCATCATCTGGTATTTCCACTTTAACCAGCCTTTGGCTCAGCACTGAGAAGGAGGACCCAAAACGATGATTATACAGACTAGAAAATTACACTACAAGAAGGAATTTCTTTTCAGACTAATTAGTAGGCTCGCATCCCACACATCTAGAGTGAATAGAATTTTTTTTATTAACCAGACGGCATGAAAGACATGGAAAGTGGGTTTGCTACAGAGCATCATTATAATATAGCAGGTTGTTTTAATGTCGAGGACAAAATTACACAGGAAGGAAGCAATTTTGCATTGTTGTCAAATAATGCAGTAACATTTTTCTTATGCTAGGGGTCAAACTTCATGTAATCTCTCATACATATTTTCACTAAATTTGAAAGGGCATATAGGAGAATACAGAAATGCGTCCATCTTTGAAGCAGATTCCTGAGAGCTGAGATTATTTTTTGTTCGATATCTACCATACAAAAAGGTGGGTTTGGGTTCGTTTGCTTGTCAAAGACTATGCTAATTCACACAGAACACTGAGAAGACATTTCACTAGGTATCTTTTTTCTTTTTTAAACCTTCCCAGTGACAGTGACATTGGGTGAGCACTCAGAGTAGCTCAAAGACATGTTTTACATCTGATGCTAAATTCAGGCCTTGTTCTGGACTTTCCCTGAGTGTTGTTACCGACAAAAAAAAAAAAAAAACCCAAACCAAACCAAAAAACCAAACTAACCAAACAGAACAACAAAAAAAAGCCCCCAAAATCAGAAGCTGTTTATTTGGACTAGAAAAGCAAGGATGATTGTATGCAAACATTCTCCCATTCCTCCCTACTCTTCTTTTTCACTATTCACAGCAGTGTGCCTTATCAACATAGCCTGTGAGGAGCTATCCAGGCTCAGCAGAACAGGGCTCCTTGTCTGTTTCTTAGTGCTCTGGGTGTAAGGCGGAGGTGCCTTCTCAGTAAAATCTTGCCCTTTTAAATCCATTATCTTGCTATTATCATGGGAAGGGCTCTCACATTTCTATTTCTAGATAAACTGCAATACAAACTCCTAAGTCTATTCCCCTTCTCACTCTTGGATCATTTTCTACCAAGGCCCCATCCAGTACACACTCACGACTGTCATGCTGGTGGGACACTGAAGGCTGCTCACTTTAGTGGAAAGTTCCCGTAGACACCACTTGAACTGTAGACTACGATTTCATGGCTTAAGGAGGACTTAGTGGTTTCTTGGCCTTTATCTTGATTCTTTTCTAGTGCACAGAATTCACGGTCACAAGCACTTCACCCTGCATTGTTTCTAGAGAGTTAGTGTGTGAGTGATGAATAAATTAAACAGATACTTAAGCGATAAGAAAGAAGTAAGCAGTCCTGTTTACAACCCTCATTTCTTCTATAAACTGTCAGGAAGTAAGTTAATCAGTCATTTAAGAAGTTCAAGGCAAAGTTGAAAGTTAACCTGTTCATGCTGTTTTCCATTATATCAAAACTCTTTTCTCTGTTACTGAACAGACAAAAGTTGGAAAACAGCCAGGAGTTTAAGGAGTGTTTAAATACGAAGTTGGAAAAGGGAAAACATTTTGCTGCAGTCCTTTGTTGAACCATTTTCCCCAAACTCCACAAATACACTAACTGATTACGTGACATATTCCTGTCTCTGTTTAACTGAACACTGTGCCAGTAACATACACTATTTCTTTTACTACTAATATTGTCTTTTAAAATCTGTCCAATGCCAGTTCTTAAACACAGTTGACACCTCTGCAGCAGGGCAGGAATGTTTACACAGGTAAGCTGTAGCTTTCAGTTTGTGAATTCTACTTCAGCCTATGTCAATTGCTGTAAACTTTTAATTGGATGAGTTCCCAATGGTGATACAGATCTGGCTGCTGACTATATATTTCCATCATGAGGACAAACACAGCTAGAGCAAACACTTAGCTAAACTGAATTAGTTGTGCAGAAAGTTACAGTAAAATTAAAAAAAAAATAATTAAGTGTAAATCAATCCTGATGTTATCTGGATAAGAGAAAAGAGAGCTCTGCAAAGGAGGTACCTAAGGTAACACGGAGACAACAATGTATAAGATAAATAATGAGTTATGCCAAAGAAATTCTCTGCAGAGTGGGTGGACCATGCAAATTGATCCTGAGCACTGCCAGGAAGTTATGAGAGGCCTAAAAAACCAGGAAGAAGTTGGACAAGCAGTAAAACTAGAAGTTACAGAGACAGAATTAGTGACTCAAGACTTCTGGAGAAGTCGAGGAAGTGCAAACATTGTATAAAGTTGTGAAGAAATCAAATGCCCAGAGACATCTCTACTAAATTCAGTCAAGCAAGGGATCAGCTGAATGGCAATCAATATGACTGGTCCTATTACACAAACACAAAAGGAGTTCCTGAGAACTGGCAGTGAAGTATGAGATGATGTTGAAAGAAGGAGGGGTGCATTCCAGACGAGCACCAAGTTCTGCCGTCTCTGCCAGACGCATGCAACCTAGAAACCAAGCAAGCAGGGTAGCAGGCATAGGCTGAATGGGCACCATCCAGAGAGGAATTTCAAGGAAAAATGAAATCACTGGAACTGGGAAAGTTGAGGAAAAGACAACTTCATAGTATACTACAACAGAAGGGTAACATCAGATTATAGTGATATGAAGCAGTTGCAGTTTGAGATGTTTGCTGTTCACCTTGTCAACCATGAAGTGCTGGGTGATATAAACAGAGAAGGAAAACTCAGTCTTATGTACATCCCAAATTTATTGCTTTTTATTGAGCACTGCAGTCACAATATGATAATATGATTACATTAGTGTTCTGTACTATAGTATCCCATTACCAACAGTATAGTTTTAATATTCCCATTCCTGTAAATATTTTAGATCTGGTTCAATGGGGCTCTGAGCAATCTGCTCTAATTGAATATGTCCCTGCTCATTACAGAGAGTTTGGACTAGATAATCTTTAAAAGGACCCTTTAAACTCAAACTATTACATGATTCTATGATACTGCTGTAGAAGAGAAAGAAAAACGTCATATCCTTGTCACTAGCAGAACTGCTTTGCAAATGTATGGATACAGCAGGTAACACAATTCAGGGTTTACACTAACTTTATACAATTCAGGTATACGTGTATTTAGGAAAATACATAACTATATATATATATATGTATGTATGTACGTATGTATGTGTTTAATACCTACGCAGGTACAAGCTATGCTTGATTATATTTTAAAGCATTTTCTGTTAGTTGTTTAAAGGGCAAACTGCTCACTCGCGCATTATTCACTTCTTGAATATTTGTCTAAGAATGTGTGGGATTCTGAACAACTGATTCACATCAGTGTTTGGTATGAGAATAAAAATACACAAGATTAACTTTGTTTTTCTCATCATGTTCCTTAACTGGGCATTAAAGATAAGAGATGGATTTGAAAATGCTACTTTAGGATGATATAGATTATGCTCCTTATTTTGTGCTGCTGACACTAGGCACTAGCAAACTTATTTGATTAAAGACATTTGCTGTGACTAAGTGTATTGTTGCTGTTGGCACTCAACCTAGACTTGCAGTGAGTGCCAAAAAGCCAAAATGGCTTTGTCTACAAAAAAATATGAAATGCAAAGAGCTAAAATGTAGCGAAGTTAGAATGATAGGACAAATCATGTATTTGATCAGTGCTGAAAGCTGTGGTGAAATTCAAAGTCATTGTGCTTTGCTGAGAACTTCTAAACAGTCATAGATGAAGTGATAGGCTCAATGAAGAGATCATGTGTTTTATAGAACGACTTGATCAAACCCAGCCGCTATTAGAATAAGCCTATGCCACAGTACACTGACAGCATTATTGGAAGCTGTAGTGTTAGACGTGAACAAGCTCCAGGGTGCCGTGGGTAGAAGAGTTCAGTGCTTTGAATGATGACAGATGCCAAGTGAAAAGATTGCAAAACAGATAAAGAAACAAGGAGGCTTGGAAAGAGGGAAGTAACAGAAATATTGTGATATAAGTGCTACAGACACACACAAACACTGAAGAAAAACAGCACAATGCTGAAAAAATCATTTGTTTGTCATACAAGTGAAGTCAACCTTGAGAAAACCTGTGCAAGTGCCCTGAGCGCATTCACATCCACCATTCCCAGAAGTTTGGCTGCCGGGGCTTAAGGCGAGCTTACAAACAGTGCAGCTGATGGTGCACATCTGCCTTCCTGCTGGAGATATGGGAAGAGACTCCCAGCCAGCACAGTGCTCTGGGAAAGCCACAGCAGGTGTCCCTCTCTGCCCTGTGGGATCTGCTTTTAAGCTTGGTCCTTGACGGAGCTACAGTGGCTGCCGCCTGGCAGCCCAGGTTCTCCGGGGCCATGGGCTGCTGATCCAGAGCTGGACCCTGTCCCTGACCTGCTGTCTTGACTTCCCAGCTTGACCTTGGACCCCAGCAATCACTGGGCTCTGTCTGACACTGGGCACTGTCACTCCCAGGGCTGTCCCGTTCCCTGGATGAGGGCCTGCCCTGCCACCCCCATGGGGAGCCCCAGCTGCCCTCTGGCCAGCTCAGGCCACCACGAGCTCCAGTGCTACGGGGCCCAGGCCCTGATGACCCTTCCTGTCTGAGTGCAGCATGCCTGCCCTGAGGCTTCCCGCACAGCCCTGAGCCCCAGCTTGGTCCCAGGTCTTGACCTCCTCAGTGGCATCTGAATACCTGTACCCAGCCCAGAAACTAACCTGGGGCAGCTCCAGTTCCTCCCATGCCCCTGGAGCTCTTCAGGGATGGTCTGACGCCCTTGCCCCACTGCCTGACCTGGACCGTACATTGACTCCCCAGCAATATCAGCCCAGGACTGCTGGCCACTGGGAATGGATATATATATCACCCACCCCACTCCAAGCCAGGGAGATACATGGACCCTGGAAATAGTTCCATAAGGACCCCCAGCTTGGGACCCATCAGACATTGTCCTGGATCCCCTACCCTCACGGCCAAGGCATCTCACACCCAACATGTATGACCTCAGGTCTGTGCGAAGTGTGAGAATACCTTTGAGCCAGCAGTGGGCCCAGGTGACCCAGAAGGCCAACATAATCCTGGCCTGTATCAAAAATAGTGTGGCCAGCAGGACTAGGGAAGTGGTTGTCCCTCTGTACTCAGCACTGGTGAGGCCCCACCTTGAGTACTGGGCCCCTCAATTCAGGAAGAACAATGAGGTGCTGGAGCAGGTCCAGAGAAGGACAATGGAGCTGGTGAAGCCTCTAGAATGTTGTTAGAAGAGTGGCTGAGGAAGCTGAGGGTGTTTAGCCTTGAGACCTTATCCCTCTCTACAGCTACCTGAAAGGAGGGGATCGGCTTGTTCTCCCAGGCAACTAGGGACAGTATGAGAGGAAATGTGCCAGGGGAGGTTCAGGTTAGACATCAGAAAGAACTTCTTAACTGAAAGGGTGGTCAAGCATTGGAATGGGCTGCCCAGGAAGCTGATGGAATCATTGTCCCCGAAGGCGTTCAAGAAATACCTGGACGTGGAACTTAGGGCCATGATCTAGTTGACAAATGTGGTGGTCAGTCAAGTCTGGACTTGATGATCTTGGAGGTCTTTTCCAATGCTACTGATTCTATGAGTCTACAACATCCCTTATTGAGGGGTTCATGTCCAGGGCTCATCCCATCCCATGGGAGCTGCTCTAAAGACAAAACTTTAGTGCTGGATCCTTAGAAGAGCCACGGACCCCACTGTGGTGCGGCCCAGCCTGCACCTGCCTGTGGGCCCTGCTGATCCTGACCCAGATCTGCACCCATGGGCCAATGCCTGAGCCTGGCCACAGCCTGTTCCCATCCCTAGGGAGATGACCAATGCCCAGGACTGGAGCTGTCCTGGTGCCCCTGGCTGCCCTTCTCCCAGTCAGGGGATGGGATGGGCCCTGGAAGCCGGGTCCTGCCCTGACCCAAGGGAGCCGTGCCCTGGGGAGACATTATCCAAATGTCAGGGCATCAAGGGCAGAAATCATGGTAGAACTGAGGAATCACAAACCCTGTCTATGCATAGTTCATATTATCTGATTGTATTAAAAGTTTTGAATGAGTGTATTTAAAAGTACATGCAAATAACCCTGAATACTGTGCCATGTTATTGAGTACAGACAGAGGGAAAACAGCTTGACATGAAGAATATACCTGAAAGGATGCTATAAATTTTGAAGATAAGGTCCAACTGTGACAAAGTAACCCAAACTGCTTAGAATATTGTGACATAATATAATGTTGTTAGGAAAATTAATAATGAAAAGGAGCTACTGAATTACTTTCCTAATACTAGGTTTTGCATACCAGAAAAGATTTTTGTGCCTTCCCAGCATTTCATCTGATAATGCAGCTCTTTAAAATTGCAACATATAATCACATTGCAAAAGTCTTTACATATCTCTTTAGCCTATGTCTGTCATAAGGACTGTGGAAGACACAGCACCCTTTGCTTCAACCAGCCTAGCATGGTACCAGCCCTCTAGGAGGCCATCACTTCACATGAGATTTAGGCAAGAAGGAAAAAATGTTGTTGCCCTCCTGCAGCAGATTAATCTCCCCTCCTCCTTCAAGAAGGTGCTTCCACCCATGTCCCATCCCGGTGTGGTGGGAAAGAGACCCCTCTGCTTAATTACTACATTTTTTGGGTATCTGCCAGTGTGCAGTTCTCATGACTTTTGCTATGCTGCTAGTCATTCTTTCCATAAAGGCAGTAGAAATTCATCTGCTCATAAGCACACATGTGCACCTCCTTCTGTCTTAAACAGCTGAGATACTGAACATGGTATGCAAGTTCCTGCGAGCAATGCCAACCTCTCCTGCTCACATAAGCACTTCAGTACCGACAAAGGCTAGGTGATATCCCTTAAAGCTGATGCACAAAATACAGAACTATGCCTACACATCCAGCCAGCAATTCCTGCGGCCTGCTCATATTTTGAAAGCAGAATTTAGTAGAGACAAGCACTTTTATGTCACAGAGAAATCATCTTCAATAAGGCCATTAACACATTTGCTTGTCACCACTGACATCCCAAATCCACGACATGTCAGACATACCTCTTTCAAGGCCTAATACTAGGATTTGTATAGGTTCTCCCTGCAATTTCTTTGTGTTGCTTCTGGGAGCAGTGTAAAGTGCTTCATTCTTGCTCTAGCTATGTTTGCCTCAGACTGTTTCCTGTAGAGCAGCAAAGGACTCTATCTTCTACTTTTCCTTCTGGACTCCTAACAGCTCTGCTTAACCCTGCAAGAAAGCCCAAACCTAGTGTTTCCTACAGCACGCATGGATTAGCTTTCAGGTCTGGCTGGTCTTCAGCCTTCCCTTCAATGGGAAACTTTTTGAAGTAGTCAAGAAATCCTTCACCTCTTCAGTTTTCAGGTAGGAATGCATGTTAGACTAAGGTGTGATTGAGGGCAGTTGACACTGTTCTCAGTGGCATGTCAAACTGAAAGAGCACCCAGGTTTGTAAAACTGGAGAAAGACAGTAACGTTCTGACGATGTTCCTGAATGTTTTAGCCAACTAAGACTATCATGTTTTTTGAGAGCAGTGAGGTGACTACAGAGATCTATCTCACATGTGCTTCCAAAAGGACCAGGTGGAAAGCAGATGTGAGAAGCAAAAGGCGGGGCACATCTCTTTGTTTGCTACCACCCAGCTAGACTTAGGCCCAGCAGCTACAGCTCTTTTCTTAAATTCAGCCCTTACTGCTAATTAAAAACACACCCAGGCAGTCCATCAGCCATGACTCACACACCTGCTGAGAACTGCTAACCACATTAATGTCTTCCAAAATTATTGGGAGCTGATAAAGCACGACCACAGCCCTCCATGGGCTAAGTCCAGTTTAATCTGACTTGTGAAAAATAGCAGATGAATGCAGCTTCAGAGTAGCCACGAAGCTGGTCAGTAGGATCTAAGCCCTTCTCAGCTCGCTGTTCATAGCAGGGAGAGCACTGAAGAGGAGGGGAATTAATCACAGTGCTGCATCTTGCTCATCACATACTACCTGCCTCCCATATGGATTACTAGGTCTTGATATTGCAGCACCCTAAGGGAAGAAGGAACCCTTAGCACATTTCCATCTTTCTGTATGTCATAACATGGGTTTAGAGTTCAACAATTTCACCTTTTTAGTATGACTAAAGTCCATCTTTGGAGAAGGCATTTGCTTCTGATTTAATGGATGAACATGTAGCCAGGAATGTGTTACTGAGTCTGCTCCAAGGGCAGTTCGCTCAATATCTTAAATGTGTCTTCAGCATTCAGTGTCTCTTTTTTTGTTTTATTAAACTCTCTTTTAATAATGGCTACTCTGGAAATGAACCAGGTTGGATGAGATGATCTTTTTATATCCCTTCCATCCTGGGGTGGTCCATGAAAATAATTTTATACCGGAGTCAGTGTATGCCCTCAATTATGGTTTTCATAATCTAAACGCATTAAGTTATTTCAGTCTCTTGCATTAAATATTTTCTTGAACTTTCAGATACTTTTTTTCCTGCATGTTTCAACATTCTTGTCAAATTATGGGCACTAAAAAGGAAAGTTATAGTCTGCTATTGCCTGTTCCAATGCCAGTTCTATTTTTTATTCAAAATAATCTATTAACTTTATTTTCCACAGTATATTGGAAAACAATGTGTTCCACAGTGCATTGGAAACTCATATTCAGTTATGACTCTTGAGAACTTTCTGAAAGCACTATTTTCCAGAACTGGGAATTGAGTAATCTTCATATGTTATTTTACAGTTTACTCTGTCAAAAGTAACATTTGATGCCGCCTATGTAAAAGAAAGCCTTACTCATTTACTGTCCTCAATGAAAAATAGTCATAAAATATTTAAAAATAATAAAGAAGTCTTGATAAAAGTAATAATTTTGGGAAATTAAGAAACTAAGTCATCTTAGACAAATAGTTCTTGCATGTGAACAACTGATGTGGCAGAGTAAAATCAGTCCAGCTGGAAAACAAGTAGTTCAATGACCCTCCAACATTAAAACATATTCCTCCTAAAGATTTTAAAACCTGGCATTATGCCAGAGATACCTTTTT
The DNA here is from genome assembly GCA_013397115.1 of Edolisoma coerulescens. Taxonomy (NCBI): domain Eukaryota; kingdom Metazoa; phylum Chordata; class Aves; order Passeriformes; family Campephagidae; genus Edolisoma; species Edolisoma coerulescens. The sequence continues at coordinate 1,253,800 of VWZW01000522.1, forward strand.
TTGATTTCCTGACCAACCTTTCCTGTTCTGTGCTCTGCTTCATTCCACACAAGCAGCCAAATGTCTTGCACGGTGCTCAGAAAGCAAACCATTGGCTTGTTCTTAGAGATTATGATGGAGAACACACGATTGACCTACTTAATTTTGTGGTGCTATCTACTTTGGCAACCAGAGCAAAATAAGTGCTTTCTTGTAAACAGTGGCTTTCATGCCTCTGTACTTAATCATGTCCCAGCAATGTTTGCATATTTGCCCGAGAAGTTCTCAGGCTGAAAAGCCAAACTCCAGCATACATGAGAACAAGAACTAAGGCAATTGTTCCTGCAATTTCATTATGGAAGTGGTGATGTCTGAGGAAAAATCTCGCTGTTTCTCATAGCAGTGTGAGATCTGCAGGCTCAGAGAGTAAAAGAATTTCATTAGCAGTGTGATGGTATTTACACATGATTACACATTGTGCTAAAGTTTGTAATTTATTGTTGTTATTTCATTTGGCTTGGGAACGGATGGATGGGAGTAGGAATGGGAAAAAACATCACTGGGAAGTTTTTGCTGGTGTAGTGGGGTACTGATAGTTATGTTGTTCTGAGGCTGAATTTTGGCAGGAATGAACACTGTACTGTTGTGTGAAGCTGGCTTCTCAGGGGTCCAGATGCAGAGTCCAAGTGAGAAGAGTTGTGCCTTCTCCCATTTGGTCCTTGGCCCTGGGCTGAGGGAACTCTCCTTTTCCTCTCTCTCTCCTCAGTTCCTTCCTCCTGAATCTCAAGCTGATGGCAGGACAAGAAAGGGAAGGGAAAAGAAAGGATGGGAGGGAAGGAGAGGGGAGGATAGGGGAAAGGATGACTGCAGTCATGGTCACTGGATAGCACTGATCCATTCCTCAGTATTGATGTGCAGCTTCTCCATTATATTCCAAAAGTCTATTACCTGCATTTGTTGTTCCTGGACACCCTGAAACAAACCTTGATCCTCATCCTGGGTGACTGAGCTGACTGGTGCTACAGTTGTGAGTCTGATGGAGCAACATCATGGGGAAGAGCTTTGTAAACATTCATATTGTCTGAGTCAACATCACCTCCTTGTCTGAACCATCTTTGATTCATCTTGCATGCATAAATTGTCTTTTGTCTCTGTTCAATACTGAGTTCTTTATTCAGAGCCAAGTGATAATTCAATCTGGAAGCTTTTTCATTTTTCAGGAAGGACTATTAAAGAGTGTCTAAAAGTGATTATACGCAGATGTAAGGTAAAATAAGACTGTTGACTTCAGTGAGCACAGAAAAAAAATACATTTTTCAATTGGGCTGGCAACTACAAACTTTCTGAAAGCTCTGTATCTCCTTGTCTCTACCAAACTTCTTAGCTATCATTTGCTTTTTGGAATTTGGAAGGGACTGAGGGACCTTCTGCAGCAGGTATTTTACAGTTCTCTGAATGATGTTGTACCAAAGCCTCTACCATTTTAAACATGTATTCCAGATGTTCCAGTGTTTAACCCTGTGCTTTTCACAGATTTGCATTGGGCTCAGAAAGTAGGGGCATTTGTTTAGACAACTAGATGTTAGTAAAATCTCTTGTTTCCTATGAATAGCATGTCCAGTTCAGTAGTGGTGAAAAACATGCCCTTTGCAAAAAATAAAAAAAAAGTTTGAATTACCATTCTGTCCTGATATTCTTTCTTGCTCCAGTGTGATAAAATCCATCATGCTGATTCTTACAAGAAAATGCATTTCTTGACAGGTATATACCCATTGTCTGATTCCTGTTTGATGATTTATAATCTCCTTAAATCAGTGGTTTATTTGGGATTTGATGGAAGCAAGGGTGTTATGTTTACTGAGAAAAGCAATCATGAGAGAAGAATAACTACTCAAGTTCCACCTCCTCACTTCTGGAAACTTACAAAATCTCATTCAGAGGAGAGAGACAAAACACATCTCAAAGTGTAAAATTCTTTGTCTACCCGCTCGCAGCTGCGCATACTTCACAAATCTCCACCCCAAAGTGCAGCTCCAAGAGCAGAGCCTCGTTTGGCCAGAGCTGCACTGAGGCCTGTGAAACTGCCCTTGGTGTTAACACCTCACACAAAGCTGATGTTACTCACCTGGTTTATTTCCCTTTCATATTTTCTACCCACTTCACATGATTGAATACTATCACTGCTTCTCAAACATAGGTGGACTGAAAGTCATGCTTACAAAATACATCTTTTATCTCTTTTAAATGAAAGCATGGACTTTGCATCTTTGCCATTGAGTACTTCCCTGTGATAAAACTAAGGTAAGGATGTGACTACACATATAAGCAATGAAACAGAAATTAAAAGTGAAATATTTACTTAAGGGGATATATACTGCTCTAGAGAAAGAAAATATGAAGGCAGTTCCTATCAATGATGTGATAAACATATCCTTACCATGATTCACGTATCATAATGTGATTCTCATATCACTAATACAATAAGATTGCAAGAAATAAGGAAGGAAAATGTGCCTAGACAAGAAACCATGTAGGTCTAAGTGCCTTAAAAGATGACCTGCTTGGGTAACATGGGTAGAGACCACCTAACTTGATTTTGCAGAGGAACACAAAGCTTGGCAATTGTATTTAAAAGATAAATAGTTCTGATAATTTGGAATCACTGTGGTGGAATCCAAAAAGGACATGATGATTTGGCAACAAATTCCTTTGTGGTTTCTGTCTGCTCTTGATGAGCCTCTTTTGCTCTCTATCTCTCTTCTTTGCTGATAATGTTGTGCCAGCTCTTCCTGTTTCTTGACCAGTCCGTTACTGCACGTCCATTCTGTAATATAAAACCTTGGCAGACATACATGGCTGTAATTGCAAAATGCTAGCTACCTGAGCTGCTTTACTTCTCCTTTTGCTCACAAACTTTCCAGATATATATTGAAAACTTACTTCTTCTGTTTCCTTAGTAGCAGCAGAGCATATAATTTCTGACTGTGAGAGATGACAGGTTCTTCTCCAAATAGTAATTAAGCATCAGGAATTAATGCAATTTTAAACTTGGTTTTGAAATGTGTGCTTTGTGGTACTCTGGTTCTGGAGGAAAACTTCAAAACAAGTGGTCACAAGATGATTCAATTTAATGGAGAGGGACAAATTCAGGTAGTTTTGAAACTAAGCTCCCTGATTTTGAAAGAAGTGGTGATAAATTCATAGGACTTATCCATAAGTGCATAAAGTTCAAGAACTTGAATGTAGAGGAAGTCTGTAACCTGCAGATATACAAAATGGAAGAAACAGCTTCAACCTACTGCATGAATAGGAAAAAGTGGTTAACATAGACTATTTTAGACTGTTAAACTACTTCTCTGTAGTTCAGACTGCAGTTGGACAACATTAGGAATGCCTGAAATCAAGATGACTCAAAGATCAGAGAGAACTTCAAAGTAAATGACAAAAGGTATTGAGATGTACAAAGTCAGAGAAAGAAAATGTGGATCACTTGTATAGAAAGAAGGAGGTACATACAAAATGCCATGCTAGTACGAACCCAAAATGAAGGGTTGGATCCAGTAAGGGACATGGGTTGTGCAAGAGTAAGCACCCAGTTAGGAATGCCCTTGCAGTTTTTTGTTATGCATTGACTGAGGAGACACAAGCACTCCAACTGGGATTTGGAAGAGTTAAGGCATCTCTGAGACTTAACAGAGAGGTGGTCTCAAATCCTGTTTCTTTCCTCGATTTAAGCACTCTGTTAAGGTTTACAGGAAGTGCCCCAGTGAAACCTTGGGTCAGTTCTGTGCTTTGTACATTTATCATATATTAGGATGCAGGTGACAGGCTCATGGCTTCCTTAATAAAGATGGGAAGGAGAAATATATGGAAAAGGTAACAATCTGTTCCAAAAAATTACATATTAACTAAAACAGTTGACAAAGAAGCGGAAGACCCGTTCCTCGACTTATGTGAATCCAAACATCCAGCTGCTAGGTAAATCCTGCAGACTATGTGATCAGTGGATTTTGGAGCAAGCGGAATGGAGAAACACCTCAGCCTCTGCCTTAGGCAGCCACAGAGCAAAATTCATGATTTCAGGTAAGACATCAGACCTGACCCCAGGGCCCAGCAAGTAAAAGACATAGATGGACTTAACATCATCTCATCTTTCAGTTCTTGTATATTTTATGCTATCCAGTGTAACAGGATAAAAAAACTGAAATAATTCTTGTGTGAGGAGCCATCTAAATACAGGCTAATATAGAGAGTCTGTGCTTGTATTTTCTTTATCCTTCAAAATCAGTAAAGCAGATAAGCTTCCATCTGGTTTCTTCTCCCCTCATGCTTGATATCAGCACTTGCTAGGACACTCCTGCAGTTTGCAAAACTTTTTGAGATTCTTCAGGGCAATATTAAAGCAAGGATGACACAACATCTTTATAATTTCCACATGAGCGAGGAAATTAATACCTCCTGCTATACACTTCAGAAGCAATCTGTGCAAGGTACACTTTCTGGATGCAAATTTGGGCTCTTTCTCTTCTGGCAATGCTTCAGTTCCTCTGCATCCTTCAGCTTCCAAAAGGTGCCTGCAGTGTGACCATGATGCTGGAACTTCTTCTTTCTACCAAGGTCTTGAGGGACTCATTGTCACTGGGCCAGTTTTACAAATTAAAAATTCCTGCATCTCTAATGACGGGTTCATCTGCAAAATCTTTTAATCTAATTTAAAAATGTTTCAAAGTAACAGAAGTCCCATTCTTTGAGGCAGAAAAAGGAACAGCAGGTCTACCAGCCATCTGTTTCTTGAATAGTTTGAATGGGAGCAGAGAATTTACCTTCCTCAGTCTTAAATCTTTTGACTACCTCAGGGTTCAGATGGAAAAAACCCAACACATTTTCTAAGACATTTGACTTGTCCTGTATTTATAAATTCAGGCTTGAGGTTCAAGAACACGACGTCTACTTTAAAATTTCTATCTCCTGCTTTCAATGCAGCTTCAAATTGATGGACTACTCTAAATTGATGGGCAGTAATGCCACTTTCTTTTTAAAATGCAAACAAAACAATACCTTTAAAAAGCCCAGTTCTTCTTTAAAACTCTGTTACAGTGATTTTTTGTTGAAAAATCTCTAATGGTCTCAATTCAGGCATGCCACAGATTGAGCCCATGGAGGAAAACATAATAGTACTTAAGATGTTTATTGCATCTCAGAAAGTGTCCTATTGTCACTCATGAGGATACGTACTAAGATGCTAATCCTAAAATCCAAATTGATTTTTTTGGCAATTGTTTTTGCTGTGATATCAAGAGGCTTGGCTTAATGTGCAAGTATCATTGCTCATCAGTCATTGCTCATGTTTGCAAAGCCCACAGACTTAGTCATGCAGATATTTATATCATATCACCTAAATTAATGTAGGGCCTAGGCACCTCCATATCCCTGCCAGTCTCAAACCCAGGGGTCGCTGTTCTATTACAGTACTTCTGGGAATGCCTTCAAGGCTGAGGTCCTGTGCAAACAAATGCAACAGGAAGAGTTAACCATATTAAAACCATATTAATGTCACAAGCATTAGCAGACAAAATAGAAAACAAAATTATGGAGTTCATGAAGCAGAGCTGAGCAATGACCTCATGCTGCTCACCAGCCTGTTGGCATGTGTCAGCTGCTGCTGTTAGGCTGATGTCACTTTTAATGCAACAATTAAACCACATTCTTGGTATGTGTTTGCCTAGACATTGTCCCTCTTCCCCTATTTCTTATGCAGTAGCAAAAGGATCAGCATAGGCAGCACATTAGGCACCAGAACTGTCTAAGGCTGTTACATAGAAATACATGAGAGAGAAAAGTCAAACATTACCCATTCTTCATGGGTCTTTTCTGTCTCTTCCCATCCACCCCATCACCCAGCCTGCATCTCAGAGGTCTCAAAGCTTGGCTCTGCACTCATCTGCTCGAAAAAATGCAGCGATAACACACTTCAGAGAGACAACATGGCATAAGATGACACATTTGCTAGCTGTCTTCCTCCTATCTAGTTTCTGGCTAGACTGGACACACAAGAAGGAGACACCATTCACCTAGATATCCTAAAATTGTGTCTCTGTCACTGCTTAGTTTGCTAGTACGGAAGTGGTGTTTTCCTACTAAAGATATCCCCAGGAGAACAGCATTAGCAAACAAGGCTTTCAGTATTGGCTGGACATCCTGCTTCTCCTCTGCAGAGATGCAGCCACCCCCACAATCCAGCCTGCTTGCTCTGGAGGAGGGAAAAATACTTTCCAGGACATTTAGAAATGCACGCAGACTGCCAGAGCTGGCGATGTGGTACGGCACCATCTCTGACGGAAAACAAACTTTGCTCTCCCATGTCTGAGAAAAAAGGCTTCATGGGTTTCTCCTGGAAGAATACCAGAGGCTGGTTTTGGCAGGGGGATGCGCCTGCAAACAGACTGTGAGCTCCTTCTGCAATGAGGGTGAAAAACAGAAACAGGCCTTGAGGCGCTGCAGGGAGCCTAGAGAAATTGTTCTATCCTTAGGGCTTTCTCATTAGATAGTTGTGTGTTGTTCTAACCACATTAGCTGGCGGAGCTGCCCAGACTGAATTGCCAAAAGGCAAAATACACTTTTAATTCAGGAGTTTTCTGAGAAAGGTATAGCCGGAAAAGTTTCATTTGATGTTGTGAAGCCTTTCAGACCCCTGGCAGTCAAGGCCAACCATCCAATGCCAAATTTCTGAGTTTCCTATGGCAGTCTGAGAGCAACAGTCCCCATGTTATGCCACTTCAGGAAGACTACAGGGAGTGTGGGATTGCCATTCTTTAGATGCTGGTTGTAAGAGTCTATATTTGCCCATGGTCTTTGTGAGGAAAATGAAAATTATTTGTCCTGGATATGAACCATGGTAACTGGCTTTTGTTGGGTGGCAAACATGTTTTGCTTCAGATTGATTGTACTGCCCGAAGTAGTCCCTTCTCCTGACTTCACCTATGTCAGCCAGAGAGATGCACCCTCTGCTTCCCTGCAGCTCTCTGAATCTGGAGCAAGCACAAAGAGGGCGGCATCCATGCATTCTGACAAAAAACAGAGACTGAGAGAAGCATGTGGCTCACTGTGGGATCAGGTGGGGTGGCAGAAAGGTACTACCCCATGCCAGCATTTGGGCAGGCTCGGCCTGCGGGAATGGGTTCAGGTCAGTGACCCAAGCAGGGCTGCCAAGTATATCCCAGTAAAACCCCGGGGGAACAATATAGAAAGCTGTCAGCCTGGAGGACTGGTGGTTGAGTTTTACCTCCCAGTTTGCCATTAGATCCTAGTGGATAAAGGCATGAAGCAGGAGGGTGACATGGTCAGAGAGTACATATGGAACACAAGGGGAATATGAGGTACAGGCACCATGCGGGAGAGGTAGGGAGCATGGTACAGGTATGATGCTCCAGTTTTGGGTTCTGTCCCTGTGAGAGCTCTGCACCATACACAGTGCTCTCCTAGTGAAAACTGCCTAATTGAGTACTGTTTCCTTTTTAGAAATGGTTGTTGGAGATGTTATTGGTGCTGCTCATCATTCCCACTATGGTTAAAGCTCTTGTGCATGAAATGTGTAGTTATGGTTCAAGATAGTATGGCTAAGGAGAAACTGTACTTTCAAAGCATGTTCCCACGGATGTTCTGGCACCCATTGAAATTGGGCAGCTGGTAATAAAGTTCTGCATAAAAAGAGGTAATAAAGAGGGCAGGAAAAAGTTGTTTCTTATTTCTTTGCAATTTTCAAGAAAATACATTCATATTGAAGTATTTTAGGACTTCTGTGGCTTTTTTGTTTCTTCGTGTGATATTTCATATGTCAGATCTATTTCTGGGCAGGAGAAGAGACCAACTGTATGGGGACAGCTGTGTGTGGCTGTTTGGGAAAGTGGCTGTGTCTGTCTGCACAAGAATATGTCCAGTGTGTGCTTTTGATCTCGATCGCATCCTCTGGCTAACATAGAAATGCATCTATGTAATCATGAAAATCTGCTTATAATAAAAATGAAAAGGTTAATTATTCTAGTGCCTGTGCAGATGTTATTGATGCCTTTTATGTGAAAGAACATGAACAAAGCAGACCTCTGACTTTCAAAGAGACAAAAGAAAGGAAAAAGCCTAATAGAGTGCCAAAATTTAAAAAGAGAAACCCTTAAGGGAAAGAAAAATAAAAAGTTTGAGAGTGCAGCGTAAAAAAAGCAAGTACTAAAAACTATGAAAGCAATCTTATCATTACCACATTCATTAGAAAAATTCTATTCCGAGTATCCTTTGCAAAATAACAAATCTTCATATCCCAGCAACAAAGAGGACACATAAATTACATCAGGAGGGTTGACTTACATTATATATTGCTTCAGTTAAGTCTTCAGATACTTGCATCCTCAGCCTATATATACAGGGATTCTAGAAGATAATGCTCTTTTACAGGATCAGAAGAGTAAAAACATTTAAGCTAGATCATGGCTAAACCATGATGTAATAAATGTAACATCCTTGGTTTGAAAAGCCATCATCCGGTTCCACATTTCACCTTCTGATTCCTCCATGGTTATTCTGGTTTGCTTGTGGTCCTACTTGGGGCAGCAACTTGCAGAAGGTTTTATGTGAGAGGAGGCGTGAACTTGGCAAGAGCTAGTGGCTCCCAGACCTGAGGAAAGAAGGAAAGAAAGAAGGAAATAAGGAAAGGAAAGGAAAGGAAAGGAAAGGAAAGGAAAGACAAAGAAAGAAAAAGAAAAACTCCTCAGATCATTGTTTTCTTGATATATGAGGTGAAATGTTCAGTAGTCTTTTATGGGAAAAAGTAATTCTGGCAAGATAATTCATTCTAGATTCACAGAATTCTGTAAAAAAAAAATTCCGAATTGAGAACAACAGCAAAAGACAAGAGAAATATTAGTTTTTTCTGTTAAATAAAATGTTTTTTGATTATTCAATTTGAAACCCCTTGTTCAGTATAGAATATCTTTTAAGATTAAAAAAGTAAAGTATTCAGATTTACAGGCTTAATAAAAAGCTTTCTTCAATCTGAAATTAACCTTTTCTATGAAATTACCACCAAATAATAATAAAAAATTATCATTCACATAGGTTCATCCATCCATCTAACTGCCAAAAGAGCATCGTTTTTTCCACTTCCCTTACTGCTTTGACTCTCTATCATCTGACATTTATTATTATTTAATTGTGCTGCCATTCATCCAAGCCAGGGTGGAACGGTGCTAGTTGCTGCATGATTAGGTAGCTAAACCTTTAAATTAACAGTTTCACTAAAGAAGCCTTTTAGATTAGAGATATAAATTAAAAGGTTTTAATAGAATATTTATCCAGTGCAGTCAACCAGAAAAAAATGGTTGCCATGGCAGCTGGAATTTCTCTGTACAAGTGTCAAGAGCTGTGATAGTTCACTGGTCAAGCAACAAAGTTAGGAACCCCTGCACCTTCTTCGACTGCAGAAATGTGTCATCAGTTTCTTTCTCTAACTTCTTCTTTATTTGTTCAGCTGCCAAAAAATTTAGGTGTGGGGGTTTTTAAGTTGCCAAAGTCTACTACAGAACATAAACTTTTTGTCCCTCTGTATCGATCCCTTGTTGTCATTCGTACAAGTTATGCCCACCCTAAATGTATTTTGCAAATGATGCTTTTAGCATCATGTCCCATTAGGGAGCTAAGGACGTGCTTAGCCTAAGCATTTTGCTTTATGGCTGTCATAGGTCTCAGCTTGAAGTAAAACTCGAAATTTCTCTACTGGTTACTGTAAGGAAGCATTAGCAGAGACCGAAATGCAGGTTTGTATCAGCTTGGCATTTGTGGCATTAGACTGTATTATGTCACCACTGATTAGGGCGTGATTTTTTCCCTTAGGGCAAAGACAATGAGAATAACAGCTCCATGTTTCTTTTGTAAGGTTGCCACACCTTTAGAGAAAAGTATGCTATCTGAAGTGTCACCTAATTCACACAGATTGTCACCTATTTCACACAGAAGGGACAACATCTATCACTTTATATCTTTGGACTCCCAGCAGCTTAAAACTTTCTGAATAAGTAAGGACTGCAGGGATGTTTAGGGATGTATCTCATACTTGGACTTACCTGAAGAATTGTACAATGAATGGGAACAGGCTTTGGAGACCACTTGGAGTTCAGTAGGATGCTAGATTTATTTTGATTTCCAAAAGTCCCATTTACTCCTATTTACCTGTTTGGATGCTGTCAATCTAATTTATGTGCAGATATGCCCAAGGAAACAGCCGGGTTTACTGAGTCACTCCTGCTGAATAGAAACTCTGCAGGAGGAAGTGGAGAGCACTTACCCAGTTCACCTACTCACAAATGTTCCAGTGTAGAATTTACTAATGCCATGGTTGTCTTACATTGGGTGGGCCTTCTTCCTTCAAATAATGACCTTCCTATAAGGAAATATCATTCTTACAAAATTACTTAAGGAAAATATTTTTTAAAATTTGGCCGGTTAAATGACTCATTCAAAAGGGTCATTATATAAAGCGTAGAACAAAAGCTGGCAAAATGACTCTTATTCTTTTTATGTGATAATGTAACTCCTGGGAATCCTGGTCCTGAGGCAGAAGCTCTGCACCAGTGCTGGACAATTAAAGAATGAAAATGATCGTCAATCCCCAAAGGAGGTAATACATGAAAACAGTGGTTTATCCAATCCTCTTGAAACTCTGCATTATAAAGGTTACCTGGTAGGAAAATGACAGGGTTCACTGAGGTTTTTTTACTCTCCATTTTCCTCCATTGAGAAGAGCAGGCAGGAAAAGACATCAGCACAGGTGACATTGTTAGCAGCATGTCAGGATTGTGGAAAACTGATTCTTGTGGTTAAAGGATAATCATGGCGCTGCCTGCATTTAGGAGGTAAAAAGCTTTTGTATATCCAGAGAGAGAGATATGATACTTTTCTGCAACCCTCTGGTGGCTGGTCATCTCCTTTGAGGATGATCTGGAGAGAAAAAGGAGCACACATGGTGGCACCAATTTTCTCTGGCAGGAGGGATGATGGTGTAGGTTTGCTGCTGTGAAGTGTATTTTGAAGGGTATGAAACGCATTTATTTATGGAAACAGAATTACAGCTATGACTTCTGATACATCCTAAAGCCATTCCATGTGTAGAGATATCAGTTTATACACATACAAATTTATTCCACCTATTCCTGCCTGGCCCTGGTCAAAATTGAGGAGATTTGTAAAGAGGTTTTCTCTCACTTTGGTTTGTTGTCAGGTCTGACGCATACATTTGGCTTATTGGACAAAGCAGCTATTCCACACTTTACCATCTGCTGGTCATCTTAGTACCTGACGCAATCATCCTCCTTCGCTGTCCCCCTTTCATGCTTAACCTCACCTCTCTTTTTTTTATCATGCTCAGTTTTCCATCCTTCTACCTCACTTTCCTTTCTTCTTGCTTTGGCCCCACCTTAGATCCACATTCTCCCCAATCCTTTGATAATACTTCCCTCCAGCCCTTCCTATCTTCTTAATCTCTGTGGTTCACCTAGTAGTCCTTACTGCCACAGCAGCTGTTCTGACACTGACTTTTCTAACTTCATGGTTGTTTCTCCACCTTGTGCTGTGCCTGGAATCATCACTCCTCTTCTGAAAACATCTGCAGCCTTTTTATATCTCTCTGACACCGAGTATAAAGGTTGAAAGGCCATCAGAATGAATTTGCAGGCAGAGGATTCGATCAGCGAGGAGGTGGACACTAACAAAGAAAAAGATTAAAATGCAACAAATGCAAACATGGCCACAGGATTCCCAGGAATGCTCTGCAGCTTCAGAGCAAGAGGAAGAAGTGCGTATGTATAGGTTTACATCTGGCCAGTTCAAGTCATGGCATGGGATTGCTCCTGAATTTTTCACCAATGCCAAAGTTTTGTGTATTTTGTGCAAACATAGGTAGCCCTTTCTCTCATCTCCCACAGAACAGGCAACTTTGGCTTAGTTTGGTGGTATGTATCTGAAGCCATGGCATTCTTCTTTCCTTTTTATATTTACACATCTGCCTGTTCCCTCTGGACTACACACACTCTTTGCACTTGGACATGAAGCCTTCAGCCCATAGGAAATACCAAAATACAAAGTGTACATCCCCAAGGTAACATGGAGTACTATAAACACGTCTGTTGTTTGTTCTCTTCTACATCTTCCATTCCAAACTATTGTTAAATGCAAGATCTCAGTCCTTGCCCTCCAAGGGCACTGTTGCTTCTTCTCAGAGATCTAAATAAATGCCAAAGCAAACAAGGTAAACATCTTCTCACAACAGAGGAAGTAGAATGTCCTTCTATAAGAGCAAGCCTTCCTCTGTGGGAGACAAAACTTCCACCTTGGTTTGTGTAAGGCTGAGAAACAAATAGTCATGCAATGGGAGCACTAAGGAAGACTTCACTGCCTTCTCCTCTAACATCAATATATATTACACCAATCTTTTTTCTCTAACATAAACACAGCTGTGAGCATATTAGCTTGAAGCTGCACAAACCAAAACAGATTAAGAGCAAGAACAAACATGGTATTTAACATGTTGCTAGAAGATACCTAGATGCAACAGTGATTAAGGTGTTGTAAGATTCTACATGCAGGAAAACATATACTTGGTGCCTGTGAGTCAGTATTTATAAGCATTTGAGTCACGGAAGCCTCACAGAATCGTTTAGGTTGGCAAAGACCTTTAAGATCACTGAGTCCAACTATTACCTAACGCTGCCAAGGCCACCACTAAACCATGTCCCCAAGCGCCACAACATGTCTTTTAAATACCTCCAGGGATGATGACTCAACCACTCCCCCGGGCAGCCTGTTCTAGCGCTTGACAACTCTTTCGGTAAGGAAATTTTTCCTAATATCCAAAATAAACCTCTCCTAGTGCAACACGAGGTCATTTCCTCTTGTCCTATCACTTGTCACCTGGGAGGAGAGACTGACCTCCACCTCACCACAGCCTTCTGTCAGGTAGTTGTGGAGAGATATAAGCCTCTTTTTCTCCAGACAAAACACTTCATAGTGTTTGGGCTTAAATTTATCACCTTAAAGTAAACAAAAAAAAGGAAGATTTTAGCACAAATATAATACAATTATTATATTAGAAATCTTATAAGATTCTGACTCACAAAATGCATGTGATTCAGAAAGGTTGCCTATACTCCTGGTATGTAGTCCACCTGTGCTTGCAATACCCCAGAGAAGTGTCAGGCTGCCAAGAAAGAATTAAGGAATAAGGGCCTCACCCAGTGGTGTGTGGATAGGAGTGAGGAGGCCAAAGGTATGTAGACAAAAAAAATTGCCTTTTGAGAGTTCTGTGTTGGCAGGTAATTGGTGTTCTGCTCACAGCTGTGCCCAGAATTGTCAGAGAAACTTTTGTTTCTTTTCAAACTGTGGGTGCAAAAAAGTGGGAAACTCTGTGTGACAGTGGACCTACACGTGCTAGACCCTGGTGAAACAGCCAAAAGCTAAGGAAGGCCAAGTGACAACAGTGTTGATAGACTGTGTCGGTCACGGCAGAGAGTAACCATGTTTGCAGTCATTTTACATGGTTTGTGTTCTGATTTGACAGTCTATACTCGCTGGTAAGTGTAGGAGAACAAGAATGGGCTGTGGGCAGTTTTGACCTTGATGAGTTACAGCTGTGCTGAACCAGGTGTTTCTGCTAAAGACCAGAGACCGGCTGCCCCTCGGGGAGGTGGCTCATAAGAGAGAAAAGAAGACCACAAGAGAGGACTATGAAGAAAAGACTACTGAGATAGCAAGTGGGCGGGCAGGCAAGCAGGACTGAAGCAGCTTTAGGTGATAGCAGCCTCCATTGTAGTCCAGAGAAAAGAGTCAAGTTTTTTGTTGTTTTGCAACAGGTAAGTGCCTCATACCCAGGTCAGATGTGACATACATTGAAGATGTCTCTGCTGGCCTTAGCTTATTTCTTTTAGAATACAATTGCCTTTTCCCCTTTCCATGTGCCACTAGCTTTCCAGGAAAGTATTGAAAACTGACTAAACTATCCTCTCCTTTCTCAGCAGAAAAATAAAGAAAAACTGCAAATTTTTGAAATTATAATTTTAATTTTTTTCCTTTTTTTTTTTTTTTTTTTCACTTTCCTGTCCTTAGCATCTTGTTAGAATGCCTGGTCACTTTCTGTGCCTTCTGTTTTCCAAAGCTAACGGTGTACACACACACAGACTTGTATTTGACTTTGCCTTATGAGGTTCTTATTAAAGTTAGAAATCAAGTGTGCAGTGTGTTTTATTTCCTGCTGAAACTTATGTGATTTTATGATCTCTAAATATTATTAACTTAGTAGTATTTTAGCTTTTTTCTATCTTCATCCAGGATGCCGGATGACATCAGGTTTTTGCTTAGTCCATTGATGGCAGCAAATACTCCTAAGGCATCTCAGAAAAAGTGAAAAAAACAGTTATCATATTTTTTCAGTTCATCCATATTTGAAAAATGTGCAAAGACAGAGGATCTCTACTGGCAACATTTGCAGTTTCTACTTTGAGGTCAGAAGTCTTGCCTCATAACAAGAGAAGTTACTTTAATCGTGTCCAAAATCCCATCATAGTCAGTAACCCCCAAGAGGGAAAAAGCCACACTTTGCCACTCAGTTTAAGTAAGGTTTTCTGTGACTCTTTGTTACAGAAAGAAAAAAGATCTATGCAGTAATTTACGATTTTTTTCTGTGTTGTCTTCTGTCCCCTTGCTATTGCCAAAAATAATTTTATTAAACTTCAGTCGGGCAATGACAAATGGAACTCAATCAGGATCCAGATGATCTTGATGGTGATGTTTCATTCTGAAAAGTGACCTATGTGTCTTTTCCTCTGGAGCTTGTTGCTTATTCATGTTATTGCTAGGAAGGAAAAAGAATTCTTCTGGAAAGAAAGATGCTTTTGTTTGACCATCTGTACAATGTCTTTTTTCCTGATTTTAGCGTGTAAATAGAGTGGCTTCAAGAAAAACTAGAAATATCTGGGCTGTAATGGTGGACCTGCTGACTGATTTGCTCTGTGGCTTATAAATTTGTGAGTGCTCACTATTTGCCTTTTCCTTCCTAATGTAAAGGAGAATGTCCATGCTTCCACGTCTGATTTCTCTCCTCTCCCTTTTGCCCATTTAGGTTAACAACAAATGAAAGAGAACATGCAATGGAAACTGTATTCATATAAATAAATATGGAAAATGCAAAAGAATGCTGTAATCAAGAAAAGCTTTCAAAGGAGCACAGATTTTACTCACTCAAGTGAAAGAATGTTATTTGCTGCTAGTTCATTACGTGTCTTTGTAGTCACTTTTGAAAATAGAGCTTTCTTACCAAAGCCATTTGAATTCTATGTTTTCCAGTGTTCTGTGTCCCAAATCTTGCTTTAGAAAATCGATATAAAAGTTTTAGGCATAAGATCCATATAGCAAGAGCACAGTACCACTGGAATCAGACCTACATGAGCTGAAATGAACCATTCACCTCCAGGCTGAGATGAGGTTTTAAAAAGGAATTTTTCCCACTGTTCTCTGGAAGCCATGGTAACACCCTGGCAATCTTGCCCAGTCAAACGAGTCCACGGACACTGGCATTCACAGCACAGAAGTCAGAAGGGCAGCCAATCCACTCCCCACCCTCAGACTAGATTGCCTATGTTGAGCAAACATCATGACAGAGATTATAGAATCATTGAATCACAGAATATCTCAAGTTGGAAGGAACCCACAAGATAATCAAGTCCAACTCCCTGCTCCTTGCAGAAGCAATCTGTTTTTTAAAATTCAGGGATGGGAAGTCTTCATTTCCCTAGGCCATCAGTCACAGTCTGCACAATACTTGGAGTAGGTTGTTTTTTGTTTGCTGACTCACCTCTGCCCTGAAACTAGTTGAATTTAATTTTTTGTTACTGTAATTCACTGTTGCTTGGAGATTATCCCAGGCTGTGTGCACTAGTATTAAGCTAGAAAACCACTAGAGATCAGGATAGGAAGGAGGCAAATAAAGGGCAAGACTTGGTGCAACATATCAGTTGATAGAGAATGTAAAGAAACTTTGGTCTTCAGAAACTGAATTATCAATATTATAAATGTGGTTCATAAAATAGAAGACTTGAAACTGTAATGAACAGAAGCAGGAAGATTAATGTCTATGACCTGGTGAGAGTAGAACAGTGAAATGAGCTCTTAGCTGCTTAGGAATGGAGAAGAGAGGGTTATATAGCTCAGGACAGCAATACTGTAAATACGTAAGTCACTGTTTTAATTAATAGCACGGGGAGCTGCTGATGAAGGCCTGCTGCAGCCTCATCCAAACCATCCTACAGAACTATCAGTCTCTAAGGATGAAGTACAAGAGATGAAATTGTTAGGGGCAACCGAACAGGTGGTAGGTGTGTCAAGTTTAACTTTAGTACAACCTTTTCTGATACTTTTCTGCTGCATCAAATGTTCAATTTAATAGAAAGTAACTGGTTTGAATCTTATCTTAGCAGATAATCAATAGAAACTACTTGCTAGAGATAAATGATTTTAACATAGTTTTGTGTAAGGCAGATAAGTGGACTTGCAACTACAGTCATCTGTAAGGCATCAGAGATATCGCCATGGGATAGGCAGGTAAAGCACCTTTAAAGGAAGGCTGAAACCTTCTGGAGTGGTAACTTGTGGCCGCATGGAATACACTCATCCACGTCTAAAATGTAACTAGGCACCTATGCATAGGCACCTGAATTGCACCATAATTTAAGGAGAATGACTAAGTCAATTAGCACAAATAAGAAACTACGGCATGTAGAGGATTGATAAGGGGATGTAGAAAAAGATAAAGGGAAAACAGAGATGGCTAGTGGGGTAACAAGGAGAAATAGGAAAAGCATCCAAGGAAGACTGTTGACATTACATGCTGATGACCAGGTTGAAATAGCAAAATTACAGCCTGGTTCTGCAGCACTGCCATTTCTGTTCTGCAGCTGAACAAGAACAAGCCAATATGTTTGTATTGCAGAAGGACAAGCATTATTCCCCAGTGGATACATTAGCCAGATGATGAGTCAGGCCACTGGGTAGTGACAAGCTGGGCTCCCAGCCAGTGGGACAGCCTGCTCTCCTGCCAGCAGCATGGTGGGATACAACGCTGCCTGTTTGGTTTGTCAGGCAGGCATATGGTCTGCCTTTCTGCCTGGCTTCAGTCAAAAACATTAAACTCAAACAATGTACAGTTGCAAAGCCTTCTCATTCTGCTATCACAGCTTGCCTTTGGAACACTAATCCCTCTAACATCTTTCAAACAGCTTTGAATTTGATTCTGTCCCTAACACTGCCTCAGAGATACCACGTAGTGCTCAGCAAATCTTTTATACGCTTTTCAAACACACTCATCCACAACTTCTTGGTTTTCTAGGTGCTCATCTCAAGGCCCTGGGGTATGATATGGATAAAATCTTCAGCCCTGAAATCAATGGCTGTTTGCCTGAAAGGGAAAGGTTATAGTGCTACATCCTCCAAAAGACTAAGCTTTAGGTTCCTTTTGCATAACAGAGATCAGTGCCTACATTTCACCTTAAGATCCACAGGTTTTATCGACCATCTGGGAAACTGCCCAGTAATCTTCTAAGGGTTTTGAGAAAAGTGGATGTTTAGGAACTCTTTAGTGATAAGTGCCCTACAAATGCAGGTGGAGAAACTTGTCAGTCTGCCTGTATTCAGAATGAGAAGAGAGTAGAGCAAAGAAGGCATCAAACCACATGTCATAAAATGCTTACTTAGTGACTACTGTCTTTCTTGTGCACTGAATAAATAGCGAATCTCATGTGTTTGCACATTTGTGACATCCTCTGTGATCTGAATTTATTTCCCTAGAACAATGTATTTGCACAACAAGTTTAATTCAGTTTCCACTGCCTTAATTTGGCTATTGCCCTATTTGAGCAGTTGGCTTTGCTAGACCACTACCCATATGACTAAGATAATTTAGATTTACTAAGTCACTTTGATTAGTTTGTTACATATCTTGTTCTCTACATATGAAAATAGCGTTGCCATAGCAAAATATTCAATGCATAAATTGGCAGTTGCTTTTCTTGAGTCCTAAAATAGAAAGAAGATTATTAAACTCATTACTGTGCTTCCCTTTCTCTCAATGGGCAGTCTGAGGTTTTCTTGAGCACTTCTTTTGCCAATTGCTTGACACTTTTTTATTACTGCATTAGCTTCTAATTGCAGATAGAATTACAGGTTAATTTGGCTTTCAGGATTTTTTAAAAAAAAATTATTTTCCCTTTCCCTTTTAGTTTTTTCTTCTCCAAAACTTTGTAGAGTGTTTTGTTTTGGACTTAGGAGTAAACACTAGTATATATTTCAAAATTAAGTAGTGTCAGCATTCGCCAATGATAATGCTGGCAAAGGAAAAATGTACTTCTTAAGGATTGTTTTTTGTCCTTTTCCCATCATCACAACAATACTGAAAAAGTTATTTTAATATTTTGCTTTAATACTTTTATCTGCATTCTAAAAATAAATTACTTGTTCATGAATAGTCCACTACTTCCTTGCCCAAACTAAGAAATGTTTGTGTAATTTTTCACTGCATCACTACTTCACAAAGCTGAAGTCAGCTTTAAGATTTACATTTTCCTTTCTCCCTCTGCCTGACCCAAACTTTATTGACATTTTGGGACTTCCACTATGCTGTCATACCTTTTAATTCACTTATGAGTATCTAGTTAGACAAATTTGCCTCACAGAAACCTAAACCTGTCAAATTTTGCTGATGGGTAGAGCTTTTCTTCACACATTTTGGGAGATTATTTAAATTTATTATCCAGGTTCTGGAATACATAGGCACTATTTTGTTAAAGCTTGCCCTTTCAAACTACTGCACCCTTTCCATAAGTTTTTTCCCTTGTTTTAATCTGGAAGGATCTAGAGAAAGCTGTTGACAGGTGTACTACTTAGTGTTCACAAAATTCTGTGGCACACCATCTATGCACAAGCAGTGCATGCTGTTTCCAGCCCCACCAGTGTTCACTGACAGCAAGCTTAAGCTGGATTTGTCTGACATACGGTTATAACATTCCTTCAAGCATAAACTGATGCTATTTATTCAATAATATAGTGTAGCCCCAGCCCTCTTATATCTCAACAACGTGTCAGCTCTGATGCCTATAATGAAAGTCAGATGCTAGTCCTGTCAATTGTTTCACTGGCAATACATTTCAGCAGGAAGAGATAGGCTGGTTGCTACTAGGGATGTGAAATGAATACACAGAACATAAGAATGGTGTTTGTTTTGCAGCTGGCTCAGTTGGAGTGGGAAGGAGTATAGGAGAACAGGGCTGTGATTAGTTGCTCAAAATCTAGTTGGAAGTCAGTAAGTAGTGGTGTACATCAGGTGTTAACATTAGGTCCAAAACTATATAACATCTTCATAAATGATCTGGATGAAGCAGAGGGCACCCTCAGCAAGTTTACTGATGACCACAGAATCACAGAATCAAATAAGTTGAAAATGACCTCTGAGATCATTGAGTCCAACCTATAACATAAGACCACCTTGTCAACTAGACCATGACATCAAGTGCCACATCCAGTCTTTCCTTAAAGACCACCAGGGACGGTGACACATAACTGGGAGGAGTGGCTGATCAGTCACTGATAAAACTCCACAGACTTGTGCTGCCATCCAGAGGGACCTCAACAGGCTAGAGAAATGGGCTGACAGGAACCTCACGAAGTTCAAAAAAGGGAAGGGCAAAGTCCTGCACCTGGGGAGAAACAACCCCAAGCACCAGTATGGGCTGGGGGCCACCCCAGCTTGGGGTCCTGGTGGACACCAAGTTGAACCTTAACTCTAATCCTAACCCCAATGTGTCCTTGTGCCAAAGAAGACTAACGATACGCTAGGATGCATTAGAATGAGTGTTTACCAGCACTTTGAGGGAGGTGATCCTTCCTCTCTACTCAGAAGTGAGGTCACCCCTGGAGTCCTGTGTTCAGTTCAGGGCTCCCCAGTACAAGAGGGACATGGACATACTGGAGAGACTGCAGTGAAAGGTCACAAGGATGATGAAGGGACCCTAGTTACCTTTCCTATGAGGAAAGGCTGAGAGAGCTGTTCAGGCTAAGAGGGACTGTTCAGCCTGGAGAAGAGAAGGCTCAGAGGGGTCTCATCAGTGTATATACTGGATGAAAAGAGGACAGAGCCAGGTTCTGCACTGTAGTGCCCAGTGACCGGACCAGAAGCAACGGGCACAAGCCGAAGCACAGCAGGTTCCATCTGAACGTCAGGAAACACTTCTTCATTGTGGGGGTGACTGAGCACTGGCACAGGTTGCCCAGAGAGGTTGTGGAGTCTTCATCCTTGGAGATACTCAAAAGCTGTCGGGACATGGCACTTGAGCAGCAGGAGTTGGACCAGCTGACCTCCAGAGGTCTCTTCCAGCCTCAGCCATCCTGGGTTTCAGAGACTGCAGAGAAGTAACGGCATGGCAGGGAACCATTCTGCCACGGAGGTTGAGAGTTCTTTGGTTAGTTAAGATACATGTCCTGCATTTCTATTTTCCCGGGTCTCTTGCAGTTTCTGCTACTCCTTTTCATCAAGGTCCCTGTGGCAAACCATGAGTGGCACGATTGGAGAGGACTTTGGTGATCACTTGCTGAACTTCTGAGAACTGACAATTTCAGTGATGCACCACGTCCTGACATTAATTAGCTACTCTATTTTGTATCGCCAGCCTCTCCTAAACATTGTTCTTTCGGTTTCGTTTTTGTTTTCTAATAGAAGAATATGCAACATCTGGGAAGGAGCGCGGACAGCAAGCGTTTCTGATGGCGTTTGGTCCCGCTAAGCCTGACTTGCCCCTGACTCGCGACGGATTTTTCTGTCCAAAAAAGCCGGGTGGGCACCTCGCTTGGCGCTGCGTGCACCGAGGAGACGCGTTCCATCAGCAAGGGACACACACACAGGCGCGAAACCAGAGGGAGCGCAGCAGAGTGGCTCGGCCCGCACTGAGCCCGCCCCAGCAGAGCGACCCCCGGCGCTGCCCGGCACCCTCTCAGGCTCCGCGGGGAAGCCGGGCCGGCAGGAGGCGTCCTGCGGCGGCAGGGAGAGGGAGGAGGAGGAGGAGGAGGGCCGAGGAGGGGGTGCCGGCTTTCCCGGAAACAGCGCCGGCCGGCGGCAGAGCGGCGGCGGCTGCCAGCGGTGGGGAGTCGCTCGTGGTCCTGCGCCCTCGCCGCACGCCGGGCGGGTCGGGGCGGCGTGGCGAGCGGCATGGAACCGGTGCCCCGCGAGGAGAAGCCTAACCCGCTGCAGGATGCCAACCTCTGCTCCCGGCTCTTTTTCTGGTGAGCGCCCGGGCGACGGCAGGGGGAAGGGCAGCGCCGGAGGTACGGCGCCGGGGTGCCCGTCGGCGAGGAAGGTGCCGGGCTTAGCGCCGCTGGCTTCACCTCGCCCGGCCGCTCGGGACTGCCCAGCCCCGGCTAAGGGCGCCCGGCTCGCACTTGAGCACGGCTCCCGGAGCGTCCCGGCGCCCCGGCGGCGGGAGGGAGGGAGGGAGCGAGCGGGAAAGGGAAGCGGCGGCTGGCGCTGCCCCGCTGCGCCGTCGGCTGCCGGCAGTGACTGTGCAGCCGCGGCTCGGGCGCGACCTGCCGCCCGCCCCCGCGGGCCCGCTGTCAGCGCTGCCACCCGGGGCAGCCGCGGCTCGCAGGTGGGGTGAGGTCTCCTGAGGTGAACCCGGCAGCCCGCGATAATCCCCGGCTGCGGTCTGGGGACGGCGCAGCCGGGGGCCTGCCCATCTCGGGCACGGCAGCGCTCAGCCGGGCGGGCGGCGCCGAGCGCGGCCCCGTCGCCCCTTCCGAGCACGTGTTTGGTTCCCTCGGTAGCTGCGGGGAGGACGGGAGCTTCTTCTGCTTCCTGGCCCCGGACTGAATGCTCCCAGGCATTTTTCTGCTTCTCCGTTTGCATAACGGGTCGCGGGCAGGGATTGCTCATCCCGGCGAGGCGTGCTGGGCTCGCCTTCGGCGTGGGGCTATCCCCTCCAGCAGTGAGCTGGTTTCTGACCCGCATGGCTACGTGAGAACATGCCTGTGCAAGCGATGGCTGGGCAGCATCCTGGTTGCTCTCCCCCATTCTTCTGCTGCCTCCGCTCCGGAGGGGCTTGGGGTGTCAGAGCGAAGGCTGGCGGTGTTGCCACAAACTTTACGGGACCAGATGGCTGCCACCAGTCCAGCGTTAGTGTTTGGTCTCTTATTAGTGGGGACCTCGGCGTGGGTATATATCTGTACTCAAAGAGGTGTGGAGTTGCAGCTCAACATTTTATAGTTGTTTTGAAACGTAGTAGGAAAAGATGTGCAAAGTAAAACGGGAGAGCACCAAGCTTGTCTGTCTTAGCAGATCCCATTTGGAAGAGCACTTACAGAGAAAGCAGAGAAAGCCCTTATTCTACTTCACCTACTGTAGCCTGAACCAGGGTGCACATGTTGCGTGGTGGAGGAGGGGGAAGGAAGAGAGGGCATGGCAGGTGAAGCTCTTTTTTTGGAAGCCTCTGAAACACAAAAAACTCTTTGGTTCTATAAGCAGCTCTGAGCAGGTGTAGAAGTCCCTTTGGGAAGGTAGGGGGATTTTAAAAACCCTGACAAATTTTAACTAAACATATTTTTCAGTCAAGGATATGTCCTCAGAGGTACTATGTGCAAAAAGAAAGAAAGAAAATAAATAAATAATAAAAAGGCAGCTTGTATGCTTGTGCAGAACTCCATGTGTTCAGCATTTTGACTATTACTTTGACACCAGGGATGCCCATGTTGGAAACATCTTTGTTGTGAAATCCAGGCAGAATGGGATGAACCGAAGTTGGCCACGTAGCATTCCAGGACTGCTTCTGGTCTGTTCCCTTTCCCTTGCTGGGATCTTGTGGTGTTACTGGTAGTTCTGCCAAAACCAATCCAGCTAGATGTGAAAAAGGAAGCATGCAGGGCTCGTAGCCAGCTTTCTGACTGCTCCTATCATTCTTTTTTTTAGGCCTTCTGTATCACTCTGCATGTATTGCAGAGAAGCATTCAACAGTGACAATGAAGTACCTTAAATTTCCCTAGTTTTAGGCACGCACCTGAAAGGCTCCTTTTACTCCAGATGTGTTTATAGGTTCTTACTTTGCAAAGGGAAAATAGGTGGAAGTCTGTGCTTAGGGCATGACAGGTCTGCTGAAAGTCCAGAGGTTGACTGGGGCTTCAGACTTCACAGTCAGATGCTGGTGTACAAGCGTAGGGCTGCTTTGGAAAAGGGTTTAGTAGAGCATGTAAAGCTTTAGAATTTGCCCAATGTCCTGTTTTTCAGGCTTTTATAGCAGTGTAATTCACAGCAGTGAAAATAACCTTCTGAAGTCTTGTCTCTTAACCTGTGCTGCGTGTGATCATGACTAGCATCGGTATTTCCTTGTTACTTACTAGTCAACAAGCATTAGTGTTTCCTGGGTGAGAATTTCAGCTGAAATGATGCCTTCAGTGGGGTAAATTGAATAAGCAGGAGCTATCAGTTTTCTGCAAGTTAATACTGTATTGCCTGAAATTCAGGAAGTGTTTAAACGCCCTCTCATTTAGCTATAAAGCTAACTTTAAGGGTAGCTCTAAGAATTACTCTCCCTTTCTACAAAGAGTGTAGCATCTCACAGCTGTGAGAGTACTGCTTCATTTTAGCTGCTGTCTTACACAGGACGTTCTGAGATGTTTTCATCTGGAGAACTGGGGAAACAGTGCTTGAGGAAGGCCATCCTGTGAGTAGCAGCTGCCACCACCCTGTGGTTGCTGGAGTGTGCCTGTTCTGCTCTCCACATTCCAGGTGTTGGCTGCTTGTTGTCAATGAGGGTAAAAAGTGCAGCATTGCAAGGAGCTGGGCAGAGGTCCTTCTTATTTTTATTTTGTTTATAGTTGTTACAAAAGTGCAATTTTGCCATTGTAAGGAACCACCCTCCCATTTGTTGCCAGTGGTACAGAGTAAAAGCTTACATTATTGCCTGGTGCAAACAGGATCAAACTCATGGGAGAAAAAAAGTCATGTTTTCATTGAGTTATAAAACTCAGGTAATGAGTGTGTAGGCTGAAGAGACATTCTTCTCCCATTGTTCAAAGCTTGTCTTCTTGCTTTTGGGTTGTGACTTTGGCAAGTATGAGCTTGATGAACATTAAACACTTTAGCAGTACATTCATGAGAAAGAGGAGCATCTGGATTGTGTGTTAATATTGTTACTTTTATAATGCGTCCCTTGTGTAATATTACAAGAATGAAAACTATTTATGACAGAATTATGAAGATCAGGGCAGTTGCAAAATATTCTTGTTTTACATGTATTTCACTGCATTATCTATATTAACATAGGTTTATGAAAGCCCAAATTGGTCTTCTGGATGTTTCAGGTATTACTGTAACTCCTGACTTTCAGAGTCACAATTTCCATGCTCACCAAACTTTTTAAGGCCTGGGCTGGTATTTCAGTTATAGTTTGGAGTGCTTGGGTGTATCTCTGCTTTACTTCATCGATGTTGGTAGTTTGTTGGTTTTTTTATTGCTGGCTCAACTTGCTGGTGAGAATGAGGACTCTGAAGGACGGATAGAAGGATTTGCTTTCTTTTTTGGCTTTGTCCAAGGAAGAGGGAATTCAGTCCAATGTTTTTCATGTTTTAACAGCTATTGAGTTGTAGAAAGTTTGGGAATTGAAAAAGCCGTATAGCCCCCCATGCTTTCTGCAGTTGAGAGTAGCACTTTTTGCATCTTTTCTTCCAATGTGGGTGGTGGGGATTATTAAATTAATAACTTTAGAGGGTGAGAATATTTCTCATTTCTAGCCATTAATCCATCTTTGAGCTTGCATGTTCATTAAGTAGGAAGTGTATCTTTATTTGCTTAGAGCATTTGTTCCCTTGAGTTACTAAAGATGTTTTTCCTATACAGCAGTTGAATTTTTATGCCTTCTGCTATTTGGACATCAAATCCACTTTAATGGAAAGATGCAAAACATAGGCTATGATTAAATTTTTGGAAGACTGCATAACTTTTATCCTGTTAACATTATGAGAAGGAGGGCAAGCTGGACCACCCTGTAAAGAATATCCAGTGGTTTTGTGCAGAGAAGTAAAAGAAGTTAAAGTCCTTCTAAATTTCATATAAATTTATAATTTAGTTTTAATAATAATAGTAATTACTTACCTGTCACAGACTCACCATGACTGTGACAAGTCTTTGGGTTTTTTGGAGCACTGAACGCTGTCATTGTCCTCAGGCTAGATGCCTTTTCACATCATGACTTGACACGTGGCAATTGCCATTACAGTAACAGCATTAAAACATAATCTGAAAACTTGCTCCAAGGCATCTACAGAGTCGTTATTCCAAGGAATAAGTCAATGATTGGTTTATCATTACCTGTTAGTGTCTGGCAGCATTGTCTTTGACTTACTACGTGTGTGCTTTAGGGAGAATGACAAAAAACTAAGTCTTCATGGATCTGACGGGAAGTGCAGTGGGAAAGAAGAGTAAAAAAAATTTTCTTTGGATTTAACTGTGAATTGAATGGGGTAAGCATAGACATGTAAGTCCCAGGATTTTCGGTGAGGACTGCACAAAATGTAGCTGCTTCTCTGACCAAATGCAGTCATGTCACAGATCTCTCTTGTAGCAGTGTAAATAGCTACACACCTTACTTTACTTCTTCCTCCTCTCTCACCCCATGGCTTGGGGTGAGAATTGGAAAGGCCACTGACTGATTTCACTGGATTTCTCAGTAAGCCTACGTATTGCCTTCTTGTCTGTCTTCATAAGTCTTTCTTGCCTTGCATTGAAAGAAGTTATGGAAAGAATTCATCGTTGTTCTTGGATATTTCAACTGAACTGCAGCAGTGCCACCAATAAAATTGGTTTGTGTTCTTTACTGTGTCAGTGAATAGATTTGACTGTGAGGGTTTTACATTTACTTGACATGAAAATATCGGGCTTTGTAACTTGCCTGGGATCTTGCCTGATACCTAGTGAGTTCCCACGGTCCGTGCCTGAAATTGCTGGTGGTGATGCCACTTTATAAAGATCTCTGAGGTAGCTAACTTTAGGTTTACTTATTGACTTACTGGTGCAGGACAGTTGTGGTACTGTAAGAAACTCTGAAGAAATATGTAAGCATCTTCAGTACAGATAAACAGAAAACACATTTTCTATACCCAGAGATTAAAACCACACTTGCTTCTCTTTTTCTCCCGCTTGAAAGAAGACTGAGGATCATACATACAACTTTTTTTTTAAAGATAATGCCTTGTTTCTTCATTTATCAGGTATTTAATGTCCTGCTGTCAAATTTGAATCATTTGCTCTCTTGAGCTGCTGCATTAATTTTTAAGTTTTGCGTATTTATTTGCAAGATGGCTGTATTATGCAAAAGAAAATACTTGAAAAATATTGTTTATGAGCAAGTAAAGTTAAAATATGTGGATAAAGAGTGCTAAGTAGATTATATGGGTTACAACAAGTGTGTATAAACTGTTGAAATGTTAGCATTTGCTATCTACTGTAAATATCTGTGCTTAGATATGCAATTAGATGAACTGTTAGAGTATGATGAAACACAGACTATTTGCCTTTGGAATGCTTATGTAAAGCCTGCTGTGTCATTTATGAGAGAAAATGTCTTCTAATTCCTGCAAAACTTCAAAATTAAGATTATGTCATGCTGTTGTTTTTGTCTTCTTTTCCAAAAATAATTTCCCTATCCTGCTTCTAGAAAAGTAGGCCTTATGTAGAGTGGAGGAGGGAGATAACCCAATTAGATTTTGGGAGTGGAAGGTTGAAAAGACCAGTCATCTATTTTATTTTATTTGTTTTGTATCCCTGGCACCCAACCACTTGTAATAACAGTGGGAACTCACAGGGCATTTTAATTCTCCCTATTTCCATTGCTTGTCAGAAAGGATGTTAATACAGAAATTGCCACCATTAGGTCCTTCTTCAGTGAGGAACTACGAAAGTTTATTTTTCTAAGTCACAATCTTCAGACCTTTACAGCAAATCTTTGGTTCATTATTTTTCTTTGCATGTGGTTCCTGGGTTTGGAGTTGATATTTTAACGATAGTGTTTGGATTGCCACAGGTACAGGTGATGCCACTCCTCTCTTCCCTGCTTCTAAGCCTTGCAGAAAATGTTAGTTGCCGTATGCTCCCCTCTTCTTCTTGCCATGTCTGTGCTTCTTCTTGCCGACTGAAATACCAGGAAGTATGTTACATTAATAAGGTCATTTCGTACCTGGCTGATGAACAGCATGAAAACAGCCTGCAATAAATGTAGTCAAATACCAGTTGTGTTACTGTCAGCATCAGAAAGTAGGTGTTCAGTAGCTGAGCTGCTTACACTGTGCTGTGGAAAAGCAGCAGCAGCTCGGAAGATGAGATGGAGCTGGGTATCAAAGGTTAATACAGTTCGTATTGAAACTGGAAGCCTGAAGGGCGTTTTTGAGTTAATATGGCTTTGAAGTAATTTCATTGTATTCCTATTTTTTCCTTCTGTAAGCAATGAGAAAATCTGCTGTTTAAGCCACAGTAAGCTGGGGAGGGAAGTTGCAACCAAAACACCAGCTGAAAAGCATCTGAAGAAATACCAGACTTACTCTTTTTACTTTATTACTTGTGGAGGACTGCTTTCGTAAGGGGAAGTGGGAGAAGGCAGCTTACTAATGAGACTTGATGAACATGAGAAGTAGAGAGGTTTAAAAAAAGGATCACATGCTGACAACAAACTGTTGCAATGGTATTCACGAATTCTTGCAAAATAACTCTGGAGACTGTCAGTATGTGTGTCCTTCTTTCTGTACATCCCATCCCAGCAGTGGTCCTCTGGACTGAGGGCAAGCACATAGCAGTGCTGAATTGCACTGCTGGTGTAGAATGTCAAATCATGAAGGTGGGTAATAAACAGTACAATGAGGCAGGCAGGCTCCTGAGGTGAACCAGGGAAAATAAGCAACGTGCATTATTATCCAAATGGCCTGTGAGGAAACCCCATTTATTTTACCAAAAAAGCCATCTCCAAAGTAGGCGATTAAAGAGAAAGAAATATGTGTTACTTTGCAGCTTAGTAGTTGAAGTAGTGCTTCCAAGCTGCTCAAGAGAGACAAAATCCTAGTGTTATGGAAGAATTTGAGTAAACAAAGACTCTCCTGTGCAACTGTTGAAAAATAACTGGACATTGAGTGTAAACAGATGATGCTTGTGATGTAATGCACAAATAAGCTTAAGAGGAAATGGAAAACGCACTTCGTAAACCACCTCTTTAAGGAATTAGTTGATGAGGGTATACCGGATGTGGCTTTGACTGGGTGCTGTGAAATTATCCAGAAATTAAACTTCTGCTTATTACTACAAATAAAGAAATATTTTCCTAATCAGAAAAGCAGTCTGTGTAGTCTGATTTTTCTGACTTGTCCTGTGATAAACCAGGAGCTCTTACAAAACTGGTGAGAACAAAATTTTGCACTTGTGCAGAGTAAGGTCCTGTAATATGCAAGTGACTGACTGTGGGGTGACTGTTGTGGGGCTGGTCAAGGTAATTGAGACCTGTGGGTGTGCCCAGGGCCCTGACAGACACATCCTTTGATCTCACAAATTTTTTATTTGTGTCAGCTTTGTAATGTAATTGCAAATGCTTCTTGGCTGATGTTTTCTGACAGACTTTATCAGTTCATGAAGAACTTGCAACGTATGCTTGGGTTTCTAGAAGGCTCTGCAAGCCTGCTCTGCAGTGTGAGAATGGTACAGTTCTGAATATTTGCAAGCAGGACGTGATATAAATCCAGAAGTACAGCAGGTCCCATCCCTGGGTTAATGAACCAGTTGAACTAGACACCTCTATTAGTTTCATATGCCTATCCATAATGTATTTCTTCCTTGGCTGATAGGAAATTATTTTGGGATTATAGGAAATCTAATTTACAAGCTTTCTTGTTTAGGAAATGTTATTTCATGTATGAAGCAGAATAGCATGACTAGCCTTAATGATCCTGCCTTTTGGGTAGCAGGGCTGGTTTCTCTTACATGCTGTCTTTGAAGAAGGGGATGGCTTCTCTTAGGAGGGTAACTAAACATTGTCTTAGTTTTTTCTGCAGACCTTAGAGGCTTTCCAAAATCTTGGTGGAGTTGCTCTCATAACAATTGGTAAAAATTTGACTTTCCCGAGCAACCAAGTAAATTGTGGCTGGTTGACTGTGTTGCAATCTTTAAGGGTGTGTAATGTCAGGGCCCAGGAGTAGGGAAATGCAGGAAGTGAATGTTTATATTGTGGTCTTTGTGTATCTCCTGGTTCAGAAATGAATCACTTTCTTTTTTTATCTGTGCCCAAGGTACTGCTGCAGAGGTGAAAAGCCTTTTGGGGTCAGAACAGTGATTTACTGTTTTGCAGTTGGCTATCTCTGGGTTTGCACCAGGTTATAGAGTGATTTTTTAATTTGTTATTTTAATCTTTATTCATAGTGACATCAGTATTCTGGCAGTAGCAGGGACTTATTCTGGGCATATTTCCAGACTGATGTCTTTGATCAGCTAATCGTTCTGATAGAACAGAGGCATTCCCAGCAGAACACAAGGTACTCAGGATTCTTACAGATACTCATGTTTTTATGTGTAGGTCATGCTAGGAAGAATTTGGGCTAAGCTCTTTGAAAGGCATCATATGAACCCTGTGTTCTGAAAGAGTAACTAAAATGAGGCAATGTGTAAGAAAAAAATAATTTTTCAAAATTCTTAGCAAACAGAAAGGTACGTGGGAAAAGTAAAGACAGTGACTAAGGAGTCCTGTTTATATTTAAGTTGAACAGCTTCTTCAGAAAGAAATACAGAAATGAAGTGCGAGTCTTATCTCCCCAGCACATTGTTCCTCTCTTTTGGTAAAATAGATTGGTATTGAGCCCATCACTGGGATGAGAGGAGGGGTTCGCATGACTGTCTGTATATTTCCTCCATTTCTTTAGTTTAGCTTATTACTTTAGCTTTTTTATTAAAGAATAATGCAATTTTGCACTGGTTCTGTTTTCATAACAAATGCTATTTTTTTTTTGTGAGATCTTCCTAATAGAAAAAAAGAACTTTTTTTTCTCGAAGAGATCAGTGTCAGTTGATCTCTGTTTGGACAAAAGACTTACCACTCTAATGAGTAGTCTTCCTTCATGGCTACATTAGGGTTTCAGGGATGTTCTTTATGTGGGCCTTTGCTTTATTTGTCACCTTCCTCTAACAGGCCTCTGACAGCACTCTAATTTAACTGAGCCTTCAGGCAAGAGAAGGGCTTGGTTGGTTTGCTTGTTACAAGTGTGTGACTTGAGCAACAGCAGGCTGTGTGAAACAGGTTGGTCTCAGTTCTGCCGTGAGTGCAGGGAATTCCACAGGGCATACTCTGCACATGGCAGTCAGGTGGAAACTTTCACTTTAATGACTGAATATGGACATGTGCTAAGTCTTCTGTCTGGAAGTACACCTTCCAGCATAAAGTTCAGGATGCATCAGTGAAATGGTGATGCTTGAACTCTTCGTGCCGTAGTTAGAGTTTGCAGAAGACGTCATTCTTGGGATAAAAGCCCTTCAAGGACTAAGCATAATTTGAAAAGAAAAATGTTTAACCTTCTTCTAAAGGTCTTTAAGTATGCTCTAGTAACACAACATACTGTTAAAAGCTTTTGTACTCCTGAGATCTCCATAGCAGTAGCTCTTGAAGGTGAGTATTTTGGGGGACACTAATCAGAAAGCTCAACACTGGGTGATTTTTATATTTTTGGGTTTTTTAATACGTTTCTCCCCTTAACCTTACAGAAACGTGGACTTGTGCTGAGTCTTTGCCATGTTGTCCATTATAATAAATGAGCCACAAGATGAATTACTATAGTTTTCTGCTTACTCTGGATTGGTTTTCCTTGCCTTTTTTAATGTTAACATAGAGGTTATAGTGCAATATATTACTCTTTTGAGTGCTATGGTTTTAACTAATGGAAAAAATGGAGAAGCTCTGAAGTTGCACTAGGTCTCACTGGAACTAATAGTCTGACAGCCTTGAGACGTCTGGCAGTTTTACCCTGCACTATCATCTCTCATCTGCTACTTAAATGTTTTTCCAATTCAGTCACACTGTATGTACAGTGTGGAGATGGAGGGGACAAGGGATTTACTGCAAACCATAAGAACGCCTCAGTGGAGGTGGGCATATCATCAGTATCATCAGTTGGGGTCCTGAACCCAGTTCTGGGTCCCCAGTACAAGAGAGACATGGACATACTGGAAGGAGCACAGTGAAGGGTCACAAGAATGATTAATGATGTTCATCCCTGGAGAGGAGAAGATCAGGGGGGTATCATCAATGTACATAAATACTTGAGGGGAGGGTGCAAGGTGGGCAGAGCCAGGCTCTTCTCAGTGTGTCCAGGAACAGGCAGGACCAGAGGCAGTGGGGCACAAACTGAATAGCAGGAGGTTCCGTCTGAACATCAGGAAACACTTCTTTGCTGTGAGGGCGATTGAGCACTGTTGTAGGCTGCCTAGAGAGGTTATAAAGTCTCCTTGGAGAGCTTTAAAAGCTGTCTGGGCATTGTCCTGGACAATCAGCTCTAGGTGGCCCTGCTTGAGCAGCAGGGGTTGGACCAGCTGACCTCCCGATGTCCCTTCTGACACAACCCCAGCCTTTCTGTGATTCTGTAATAAATATCCTATTTATGTTCCTTGTTAAATGTCAGAACTGGTTTTGTTTTCGCCACGTTGGCAGCAGTAGCCAGTGAAATCTCATAACCATTTCCATAGATGGGAGAAGGATTTATCCCTATATTTTCCTGAAAGGGCTGCCTCATCCTGATTCTCATGCTAGGGGAAAGATAATTCTAGCCTCTCTGTCTGAATGGATACATCATAGGCTAATACTGATGTTCCAAGAGGAGGAGCACTGGGTATCGGCCTCAGGAGTCAACTGAAGTCTGCACATCTTTCCCATAACTGTCTGTCCTGGAGCAAACAGAGTCTCTCTCATCCAGCAGGCAGAAATTATTTGAATCGCTTTGAGGTTATTTGCCTCATACCTGCTTTTTACCTGTGGTCAGCTGCAAGAACTGACGCCAAAGAAGAAGTGTTTCAGTGGAGCAGATTCCTTGTGTCAAACCAGGCAGAAGTTCTGCTGCTGGTTGGAGCAGTTGATATTTGAGACCTTTTGTCAGGACCTGTGGGGAAGTCATGACAGTGATTTGAGCCCTGATGCTATTTAACCATAAAGTCCAAGCAACAGACTTGTCTGACAAGTACTTTCTGTTTCTAATTGTACCTTTAACATACATTTAGGAGTTAACAGCTCACATAAACAAATCTTTGGTACTCACTCCAAGAGTTTAAAAAGGGCTGTTAGGCATCAAAGGTGCTACTGTAAGGATAGAGACTTAATTTTTTGAATGAGTCACAAGAACACTGTGCTAGCATGCTAAGTAGTGAAGGAAAACCACTATATAATCCCATTTGTTACTTGCAGTTGTGCCATGGAGCCTGGGAAAAAGGTTTTTACAACAGTGCTATCTTTGAAGAAACTCTCTGAGCCCCCTCTCTAGGGTTCCACCTGCCCATCCACCCTCTCTAAACTAGCCAACAACCTTCTTGTAAGCCAGTGTATACAAAGTTTAATTGGAACGTGCCTGAGCAAGAAATGTAGAGCTAGGTGATGAGTATTCATAACCACTGTTTTGGTTGTGAATAAATAAATACCTTCATTGTAAACCACCCCAGTTTTGAATTCTCACATGTAGGTCTTCCAGAAAATAATACATTGCACCTAGCACACCACATGTTCTTCTAAGAACTGTGTTGGTGAAGCTGGGGAATAATTATCAGAAACTAAGTAGCAGTTAAGAACTTTCATGGGC
Source organism: Edolisoma coerulescens (assembly GCA_013397115.1). Taxonomy (NCBI): domain Eukaryota; kingdom Metazoa; phylum Chordata; class Aves; order Passeriformes; family Campephagidae; genus Edolisoma; species Edolisoma coerulescens. The sequence continues at coordinate 1,286,701 of VWZW01000522.1, forward strand.
AATTGAGATCAGACAGACAGCTTGCCTTGAGTGCAAGAGTATTTTTTCCAAAACAGGTCCATCCCTGACTGCTTGATTTTGATGGGGTTAACCAGTTGAGAAAGTACTTTCAGGAAACAAGCCTTAGAGCCAAAATCCATGTCTCCTGGAAACAAAATACCACAAATTCAGTAGAGAGACAAACTAAGTGGAAAACTGCAAGTTCCCTAACTCCGTTGTTCCCACTAAGCCATGCCTATTTTGCCTGTCATTCCCTTTTTCTCTATCTCGTGGACAACTTGGTAACTTGTATTTTATGCCATTCAACCCTCTCTCTGTGAAGCAGAACTGAAACTGTTTGGACTTCCCTGACGTGTTTCAGGCTTGGAGAAGGATCTAGGTGCATAAAATCTAGTCTTGCTGTTCCCTGACAATTGATCTATTTGAACAAAATACAGTGTTTTTCAACAAATCCTACAGTACTGCTACTATAATTTATCTTCGAAGTGCTCTCATAAAATACTGAGCTTTTAAGAATCTATCCACTAAGGAAATTGTATTTTCCTTTTTTTGAACCTGCATACACACTGTCAGTGTGCTTCTGTTTATATTTCCAAACATGATTTAGACACAGTAATAATCCATTATTTTCCCATTTTTACATTTCGGTGATTGTCTTTAAATTACTGACCTTTTAATACTTGTCAAGGTGTCAATTGAACAGCAGCTAGTTTTCTCCTCAAGTAAATGTTACAAAAAATGTCTTTTAGTGTGCATTACAATTTTATTTACAGCTGTCAATATTTTAATAGTTGGATTAAGTTCTGCTTTTTTTCCTAAATATTTAAAGGAATGCTATTTTTCCTTGAGTGTAAGGAAACACTGTAAGAAAACAATTGCCTTAAGACCAAGAAGGGCTATGCTGGCTGTCTGGATGCCTGGGAGTAAGGTGCTATGGGCATTAAGAGATTTTGGAAGTGGGTAGTGCTTTCCCATTTGCAAGATAGGGGTTGACTTAATTCTTAGATAAAAGTGCGGTAAAATTTGTGGATGTTGAATGATTCAGAAGGAGGAAAGAAGGGGGTAAAAGAATTAAATTAATATGTAAAGAAATTACTCTTTTGGTCTGCTGATCAGTTTCCTAATAATTTGTATTTAACTAGGTGGTTGAATCCCTTATTTATTATTGGCCATAAACGGAAGCTTGAAGAAGATGATATGTATAAAGTGCTGCCAGAAGATTCCTCAGAGAAGCTTGGAGAGGAATTGCAGTGGTAAGGAGAAAAATTGTAGAATACTTCGGGTTGGAAGGGACAATTGTTCTCTTTTATTGTATTAATGCTGGCGAAGGTAAAAATCTTATTTCTATTCTAAAATTAAAAGAGGTTATTGTTAAGTTTAACAAGGCTAAAAATGCTGAAGAATCAAGAGTAATAAGAACTAAGAGAACTTGTTTACCATAGAAGCTTTTAAGTTTTTTTCAAGTTACACATAATGAAAGTGCATTAGAGCATTTCCCGTTGTGTTATTCATAATTCATTTGACACTTTGCAGAATGCTTGAAAAAGACAACTTTACATCAGCTGGAATGGTAGTAATCCTTACTAGATGTCTGAGTCTTCTGGTCTGTGGTAAAATAGCTGTGGCAACTTCAAATTGCTCTGTATAAAAGTGGAGAAAAGAAGTTTTATATTTTATAATTCTTTACAGTTTTTTGTTTAGAGTGCCCTTTATATATGTGTGGATATAAGTATATGTATGTTGAAAACACACCACTCACTGGTAAGTGGGTAAGATGCCTTGGATAGCTTAAAGCTTGCATCTAGGAGGTGTTTTTATTTGGTTTTAAATGCTTTTTCATGGACTGTATACCAGTACATAGTGTTACGGACCCAGGGGGATCTATATTTTAGTAGTAAAATATCTTCAAATAATAACTGTTCATGTAAATTGTCACGAACCTTGCAACAGAGCGGATTTTTGTCTTCAAATAATCTTCTGCTAAATATAGCTCGAGGAAAAGATGTCTCCTAGTGAAAGGTGGCCTCTGTAATAAGAAAGTGTGGCCTTGCTGTTTCTTGCCTTTACACTGAAGGCAGAGCAGATGGACTTTCCTGATAGTCTGATTGGGATGAGAGACTCCTCAAGAAGCAAAAAGAATCCAGAAACGAAAGGTTATGACCAGGTCTGACATCATCCTGCTTTGGATAAATTAAGAAGGAGGGTCGGTGATAAGCTCATGGGAGTGGCTGCTTTTAATGCCTTTGTAGCTGGAGAGCTTTGCCAAATTCCATGGTTGTGTCTTTAAGCGGTTCAGGGACTTGGCTGTAGGGGAAGATGGACTCTTTCCAATGATTTTTATAGAAAAAGCACACACTTGCATGAGTCAGGAAATGGTAGAAGAAAAAAGTGAGTGGTTTTTAATTCTTTAATGTACTTGACCAAGAAGCAGAGAATATAATTCATAAATAGCTGCCTAAGGAAGTAGTCTTTTCTCTTGAGCCAATAAACCCCATAGAACCTACAGTTTCTGTTTTCAAAGCACCTAGACAACAACTCTGTAATTCTTGTAACAAAAAAAAGAGGGTAAAAATAAAAAAATGTGTTCTTATCTGTGCGCTTTGAACTTTTGTGCTTTGTTGCAAAATAGTTGGCTTTCATGCCTTAGACCCCTCAAACTATTGAGGTCAGAGGTTTGGCAGAAAACACTTAGCCTTCAGAAGGGGGAGGATCCTGTCTGACAGCAGTGTGTTTTAAGAAGTCTGCTTAAATTGTGATACTTTCTTGTTAAAATCATGTTTGTTGTTACTGTCTTTGGTTTTTATGTGAACAGACTGTCCTACTTGTGGTTAGACATGTGGTTATGGAAAGGTCTTTGCCACTCTGCTGATGGATCCTTGCCTTCAGAGAGATGTGCAGAGTGTTGGGTGACAAAAATCCTCATCAAAGCATGTGGTAGAAAAAAGAAAGGCCAGGCATGAGAAAGGGCTGGGCATCACAGCCTATCTGGGGAAGCACAGAGCATATGGATAGATAAAGACGCTGTGCTGCCTCAGTTTAGTCCATGGTCAGGAGATCATATGATAATAGGCTGTTAATTAAGGAGAGTGGTGACTGTCTGAACAGAGGAGAAGAAATAAAGGAAGGGTTCCTCATCAGCAAAAATGTCAAGGGTGGTGAATTGTTTGTCATTACCAAGAGCAAAGAGGTCTATAACACTAAGTACTAAGTGTTTATGTGAATGAAAAGACATGATTATCTGTTAACTCCTTTTTTTAAATTTGGTTTTATAAAGGTGATCAGGGAAATCTGTCTGTAAGTGTGAAAGTATTTCATTCTAGGTAATTGCCTTGTGATTTTACTTCTGTTCTCCAACATGTTTGCACTTTGTTTGTCAGGTACTGGGATAAAGAGGTGCAAAAAGCAAAAAAGAGAGGAAAAACGCCACATTTAACAAAAGCCATTATTCTGTGTTACTGGAAGTCCTATTTAGTTTTTGGAATTTTCACAATGATTGAGGTAAGTGGTGTAAAATGTCACAGGACCTGCTTCTTGGCTGAGAGCAGTGTGAAACTTGTCCTCTTAGATTGCATGACATGTACGGGTGACTTCATCCTGGGCTGCTCAGAGAACCTGGTAATGTTCTCAGAAAAGTAAAACAGAGCTATAACCCTGTAGAGACTGAAAAATTGAGTCATAACTGCAGGATTATGGAAGTGGAACAGAGAGCTGATTTCAGTGCATTATTTTTGAGACATTGCAAACCATTCACTTGCTTTCTAAGGCTTGTCTGTATTATATGTATCTGAGTGGGGTGCCCAGTAGAAAGAGGTTTTTTTGCTCTCTGTAAATGGCTGTAAAGGACACGTGGCATCTTTAAAAATGGAAGTGTAATACATACTCATGCAATTTTTATAACATCAAAGGGTCTTTTTGGTAATTGAGAGAGTTCTCTTTGAAGTTCCAGCTAAATTTTAATGTGGAATATGTTTCTTTTGGATTATGTGTTGATAAAAATTGGATTGACATTTTAGAGCACAATAAAGACAAAATAATAAGGGATATGACTTGCAGCAGTACTTGGCTCTTGTTTGCCTGTTTACAAACTTGGTTAGCATGGTGTGATATGAAATTATTAATACTTTTTCCCCTTCTTTCTCTTTCAGGAAACTCTCAAAATAGTTCAACCAATTTTTTTGGGAAAAATTATTAATTATTTTGAAAACTATGATTCCTCAGATGAGGTAGCTTTGAATTTTGCATATTGCTACGCAGGTGCTCTGTCTGTGTGCACACTTATTCTGGCTATAATGCACCATTTATACTTCTATCATGTACAGCGGGCTGGCATGAAGCTGAGGGTAGCTATGTGTCACATGATTTATCGGAAGGTAAGCAGACCTGCTCACAGCTATATTTTGTATTTGACAGCTGTTCTGTTCTGGGACTTTAAAAATGCAGTTATTTATTGTGCTCATGGTTACAATTCCATTGAAGTTACTAATTTGTAGAGACCTAATGCGTGTGTAACGTGTCAGGCCTTAGATGAGTACATGTGCCTTTGATTTCTCTTTGGTGACAAGGTGTCGGAATGACAGCTTCAGGCTTGCCTAGTGAAGGTGGTGAGCTAAATAGCCCTAATGTCTTGGAGGAGCTGCTTTTTTTGCCTCCTGCAGCTGTTGGAGAGGGGCCCCTCCATTGCTCTTGGAAGTGTTGCATGCTGGAGCTGTAAGAGGCGTCAGCATAGAGCAGGAGAGGGGCAGAGCTCCCAGGGAATGCTTGGCAGTTACTCAGCCTTGGGGAGTTTCATCCCAGGGGAGGACGTGATGCTTGGATGTCACCATCTGCTGCAGCACTCTCAGTCTCCTGGGAATTGCTTTGCTGTCCAGATTTCCCCCCACCCCTATTGTGGTTAATGGTGGGATTTATTTCTGTTTTATTCCATCAGTGCTGTAGAACTACTAAGTTGTTTCCTTTGCAGGTCAGAGGCTGTTCCCCTCCCTTGGGGCATCCGTCAGGTTCCTTCGGGGAGTGGCAGCAGTTCTGTGGAACTGCTGCTTCCCCATCCAGGCAGGCAGGGATACTTGGCATCTTCACCTTTAGTATCCCCCCTGTTTGAGGGGGAAGAGAGAGAGGAGCAGGCAGAGGAGACACAGTTCAGAATCAAGTGGAATCCTAAAGGCAGGGAGTTAGAGTTTTTTAGTATCTTTTACTGGTTTTGCTGTGGGAGTACTGCAGCCCTCCATTAAAACCAGTGAAATGTGAGAACGGATGTATGTTCAGTGAGCCATGGTTTCTTTGCTGTCTCTGTGTCCTGATCAAGAAATAGCTGTCCTCAACTACAGATGGAGCCGAGGCTGCTGTCAGAGGGAAAGTGGAGCAAGAGAAGTTGAGTTTTACCTACGGGAAGGAGCTGAGCAACATCCGGGATGAAATGCTCTCCATGATGTGCTCTGGGCAGCAAGCAACCCAGTTGTAAATGTCTGCTTCACTCTTCTGAAGCTGTTGGCAATACCCAAACCATGCGTCTGTCTGTTTCCAAGCAGGAAATCTCTGCTGAGAATGCTGAAAGGGAAGATGCCCCATCTTTCTATCTTGAGTGCTGCTGGAATAGTGACCTGCAATTTCAGATGTCAGCAGAGGAGTTTAATTGAAGACTCAGGACTGTGCAGTTTCTTTGGAATATAAAAAAATCCACATTATTTTAACCATTAAACATAGGTGCCATCCACTTAGCAAAAACACTTGTACTACTGGTGTAAGTCATGTGAAGTCTTTGGACAAAGCAGTGAAGTGAGGAGAGTAAAAATGTCCCCATTTTAAGTGGTGATTACGTTTCATACACACATTTATTCTCTTCCTCTTTTGATACCTTGGAAAGGATCCTCTGGGAACTTGGCTCTAACATGGCACAATCTTGTACATAAACATCTCTCTAAGGTATTAATTTACCAAACTGATTATCAAAACGAAATGAATGAAAAATTTATATAGTGATGGTGTTTGTTGCTGTGTTGATACTGCCTTAGAAGCTTGGAAATGTTTGTGATATGCACCTTTATTTCTGGAGATGGGATTTAATGGAAAAGTTATCTGCCCTCATGTCTAAATGTTTACTCCTGAGGGTGAGGGTTGAGGTTACAGCAGAACATTGACATAATTTGTCTTCATTATGTGCTGCTTCTAAGTAGGTCATATTTTCTCTTTAACCTCATATAGGCTTTTGAAAGAAACTTGGGTGCTTATTAACCAGCACTTTAGTGGAGTTTTTTAATTGCTGTAGAAAATAAAATCTTGGATTTGTGAGGATAAATAGGTTGGATAAGAGAGCTTTCTTAATGGAGAACTTCAAGTGTTCATAATTCTTAAGTTTTAGACCCTTTTTCATTTCCTGGAAAGTTCAAATCTAATTTGCAAAAACCCTGTATTCAAACTCTTAAGATGTTTTGTGACCAGTAAGAAGTATTAGTGATGCACGTAGGAAACTTTTAACAAAAATGAAATCTGTCTCATGATGACTCAGAATCTTATGTTTTGAAATCAAAGGCTACTTTTGGGAGACTGGTTTTTGCTGTTTTTTTTTTTTTAAGACAGCTTTTATAAGATCTTTGCACTTACTTTAGCTGGAGTGGAGTTAGTTTTCCTCAGCTCATATGGGGCTGTGTATCAGGCGTAGTAGAAAGAGGAAGGTACCAAACCAGGACTTTTTGGTAGAAATCGGTTATGAAAGTAAAACTGCTACTTGGCGGTCAAGACAGATCCATTCAGCCAGGAAAATGCAAGGCTTATTTCACTTTAAAAAAAAAAGAAAAAAGGAAACCGAGAAGGAAGCCAGTAAATACTAAAACTGCATTGCCACTGATGATGGGAATGGCTGTCTCTTCCCTGAGAAGACAAATCAGTCACAGATGAGCATCGTCCTTTTGGCTTGGATGCTTGTGTGGTTCCTCCTGAGACTGTCTTGGTCAAAATGAACTGGACTCATAGAATGATATTGAAACTGGTTTTGCTGCCTGTGTAAAAGTAGCTAGGAAGAAGTCAAAAAGGTGATTGTGTGGCAGGTCCAAGACTGACCCAGGCCATGGGCTGCTAGCAAGACACCGGCACAGCCTTCTGATTGTTCAGGTGAACCTCCGGCAGCAGATACGTTGTACAAGAGGTGCTGTAAACACATCCTGATGGAACACTTCTCCAAATATGCATCATGTGAGCTCCTGTTATTATGGTCTGTGGCTTTCTAACAGCTTTTCTCAGAGCTTACCAACCTTAATGTGTGGTGTGGAGCAAACATGATGGCAGCATGTCTGTCCTGCGGCACCATTACGTGCAGGCAGCTACCTGGGGGATTTCAGGTGGATGAGAGACACATGACTTAACACAGGGAATGAAGCAATAATCTCAGATAACTAAATCTGGTCTTTCATATACTCAGTATCCTAGATTTATTTTTGAAATGTCAGAGGCATTTGTTAGTGGAGTTTCAAAAGTTTCTGCCTGCTGGTTTCAGTGAAGTTAGGCTTGGGATTCTCTCTGTGATTTAACAGTATCTTTGTAACACAAAAGTGAGGTGCAAGAAATGTAAGGAGCCTTGTTTGAAAGTATGCTTTGAATAGTACTTTGATGGCTGATGTCCTTTTACTTGTTTCAAAATACTGGAACAATATTTTTGAAACAATCAGTGCTTTTCAGGTTTGATTATTGGTCAAAAAGGAACCCTAATAATGTTTGGAGAGGGGGAAGTAGGTGTGCACTGCCTAAAAATGTGAGGTGTTTTTGAGGAGTGAACTACTCCTGTACAGAAAAACATGTAACATGTTTTGTATATTTTTTTAAGTTGTGCTGCAAACCTGTGTTTTCTTTCTAGCAGGTGTAGACGGAAGCAGGGTGTGTTATCGGTATTTTTGAGCAATTTCAGTCTGAATGTTTGCAGTAAGGTTCAGACTGCACATTTCCAGATGTGATTTTTTTTTGGGGGGGGGGGGGGGGTGTATTTTATAAACACATACTATTTTCTACTGAACAACATTTTTATTAACGTATAAAAAAATCTTGATATTTACTCTTCTTGTTTTTCATAGCATGTGCTAAACTTAATTTTGTATAATTCAGAAAGGTTACGATTTTTCAAGAGTTACTGATTTGTAAAGGGAGACTCTTGATTTGCAAAGATAGTCTAAAATGAATAACTTGAGGGTTTTTTGCCTTCTGTCAGATAACTTGTTCAAAACAGAATTCTTGCAGTTGGCCAAACATTGTTCTGACTTTAATCTGGCCTTCAGGTGGAGTTTTCTGTTCCTGTTTTGTACAGACGTTCATAGTTAGGGGGAGAACAATGCACATGGAAAGTTACAGCTCTTTTGCTTAGTGACTTGCTGTGTTGGTATTTTCCTATTTTGAATTACTTCAGACGTGAAGATAGTTAGGGCATTTTTATTCTCACAGTCCTTCCCTTGACTTTTTTTTTTAATACTCTTTTCTTTGGGACTTTGTTTAGGGTATTTAGTCTAACCCACATTTTTTCTGCAGTTCTTACTATGCCCCAATACTCTCAGACAAAAGCTGAGATGTGCCTCCAGCTTTAGCCCTGGTGCTGTATTTGTGTAGAGTCTTCCATGTATAGGTGTACTGTGCTCTCTATATAAGCTGTGATAATTTGAGACTGTTCTGACTTTTTTAGGCACTTCGTCTCAGTAATGTAGCTATGGCAAAAACTACTACTGGTCAAATAGTAAACCTTCTGTCAAATGATGTGAACAAATTTGATCAGGTAAGAAGTATTTTACAGATCTTTCCAAGTGGCTGAAGAAATGGTGGGGTTGGAGTTAAGAAAGTTTTGTTTAAAACTGGTGATTAAATGTTTCTAATGAACATTTCTTCTAGTTGCTTGTTAAACATAGAATTTCTGTTTTGTGTTGGATGGGACCTTAAAGATCCAGCCCCCTGCCATGGACAGGGACACCTTCCACTACCAGTTTGCTCATAGCCCCATCCAGCCTGGCCTTGAATACTGCCAGGGATGGGGCATCCACAGCTTCTCTGGGCCACATGTTCCAGTGCCTCACCACCCTCACAGTAAAGAATTTCTTCCGAATGTCTAATGTAAACCTACCCTCTTTGAATTTAAAGCCGTTCTCCCTTGTCCTGTCACTACATGCCCTTGTCAAAGGTCCCTCTCCATCTTTCTTAGAGGCCCCCGTTAGGTACTGGAAGGTGCTATAAGGTCTCCCCAGAGCCTTCTGCACGCTGAAAAACCGCTACTCTCTCATTCTTTCCTGAAAGGAGAAGTGCTGCAGCTCTCTGGTGATCTTTGTAGCCCTCCTCTGGACTTGCTCCAGTAGGTCTGTGTCCATCAGAGCTGGATGCAGTACTCCAGATAGGGAGAATCCCCTCGCTCACCCTGCTGGCCACGCTTCTGATGCAGCCCAGGATATGTTTGGCTTTCTGGGCTGCAGGCTCACACTGACAGCTCACGTTGAACTTCTCATCCACCAGCACCCCAAGTCCTCCTCCCCAGGACTGTTCTCAGTCTGTTTTTCACCCAGCCTGTATTTGTATTTTGGATTACCTCAAGCCAGATGCAGGACCTTACACTTGGCCTTGTTGAACTTCATGATGGTCACATGGGCCTACCTCTCAAGCTTCTCAAGGCTCTGCTGAATGGCATCCTATGAATAGATACATTCTCTTAAATTATGGGAGGAAAAGTAATTTTTCCCCCCTTTAAATATTTTCCTGCTGTTTTTTAAGCTCAGAGAAATGTTGGTGCATGAGCATAAAAAATAATTGGTGTGGTAATTTGCTTACTTTCTGTACACCTCCATGTATGTTTACATCTCTGAATCTGGTACAGAATTCTCACTGGTTGCTTGAGTACTTGCCACAGGCAGAAGTACTTCCTAAATCTTCCTAAATGTAGGGGTTTAATTTGTTAGCTAAGATCAGAAGCTAATTTTTGGTTCTTAATTATTTGTTTAGGTAACAATTTTCTTGCACTTCTTGTGGGCTGGACCACTTCAAGCTATAGCAGTAACAGTACTTCTCTGGAGGGAAATAGGGCCATCATGTCTTGCAGGAATGGCAGTTCTGATTATTCTTCTTCCTGTGCAGACCTGCATTGGGAGGCTTTTTTCTTCCCTCAGGTAAGGCTGCATGTTTTGGGTTGTAGCTATTTTCTGTGCTGGGTTTTAAAATGTGCATATTGGGTGGAGGCAGAATATCAGCTTGTGTCTGGTGATATTTTTTGCAGTGTCTTTTATCTTTGCTAATGTTTTTTATAGTTGCTAATGTGAGATGTCTGAATTCCAGATTGTGGACTTGAAGTGGTCTGTCTTCCAAACATGCTGAAAATATCTGCTACTCGCTAGCTATCCAGTACATTAAAAGAGTCTGACTATTTCTGTAGCTACCTTGCCATAGATTGTGGCATAGAATTGTGAGACTTGAGCTTTGCCTTCCTGCAGTGATTCTTAGGGAGTGGTTACTCCAAAAGCGATGAAGGCAGCCCTGCTCTGTGTGGCTTACTGGGGTGATACAGGAGTTGCAGTGGAAAGCTCTGGAAGTTTCTTGTTCAAAGATCTTGCTCTCTCTCCTCCGTGACTATTATGCAGAGAGAAAAAAGGGGAAGGAACTGAGAGAAGGCTAGAAAAATTTATCATGGTGGTTTTGATGCCAGCTATGAGGTTTCCAGCTGCACGATTCTAGGCTGTGAAGATCAGAGTTTGCAGTAATTTTCCATTATCAGACAAATGTAATTTGTTTTTCTGTAACTTGGTCCTAAAAAAATCCAACGAGACTTGCCTCTGATGGGATTTTTGAGGCAAGTTCTTGCATCCAAGTTTTCTGTTTCTTGTGTAATTAGCCATGCTTGACTTACATTATGATTTTATAAAAGGCTTTTGCATCTAATTGGAAATATTTTTCTGTTCCTTTACTCTGTACATGTATGCTTAGGAGTGATAGGTATCTTTCTTTGCATCTTTTGTTGAACGGGTTCCTTTTAGCTCTTTGGATAAGTAAAATTTCTTTTAGTGAGTTACTGTTTTCTTTTTCAAGTTGTATTTCAAGACAAGTTTTCTAGACATACTGAGCCTGGTATTGTCATTGCATGGCCAGGTATGAAGAGAGCTGAGAATTACAAAATGAAAACAACTTGTAGACCACCTTATCTGTAACCAGTCATTATGTTCATGTGCTGTTTCTCAAATAATATTCAAGGGCTATTTTCTCAAATAATGATCCATTCAGAGTTCTCTGTCAAATTCTAAGGGCTTTTCTTTTCACGATAAAGCCTATTTGTAGAACTCTTACCGTATGTTCTTAAATGTGTGTTTTCACTGTATGTGCAATATGTACGCATAAGTATCAAGCAACTTCACTGTTGTTTTTCATTAGTTCTAAGTTTTTGAGGTTTGAGTCAATAGTTAGAATACTTAATGCTTGGCCAGTGCCTTATCTATGGTGGCAGGCTTTAATATCCTCGTTTTACAGATGGGAAACTGAGGCACAAAGAGATTAAAGACTTGTCTAGGGTCAGACAATAGGGTGACAAAAATCTCTTTCTTGAAGGTATGTATTTTAAAAATTAATCAGTGGCAATGTAATGGTGTTTGGGGTTTTTTACCCATTCAGTAACAGCCACTTGTTTGGATGCAGTGCAATGGAAAGAACTTGTTAACCGGAAAAACTTCTGCTTGTCTCCATGTGCACAGATCATTTTACATGTGAACAGAAATGTGCAGTGAACAGAAGGAGTTAATGGTAAAACTGGAATAGATTTTAGCTCTGTAATGATGAGTGTGTTCACATGGCAATTGCTGGGAATCTGCATGGATTTAAGGAAATCAGCCTATGAAGAAGTAATTTAAGGATTAAAGCTTTTGCAAAAATCCAAGCACGCTCGGTGTGGCAGCTAATTTGTGCTATTATTCAGCGTTGTACTTGTGACTCAGTCTTGTAAACACGCATGCACAGCAGTTCATGATGCAGCCATTGGCTACAGTGCTCTGGGAGTTTGCAGATACGGATTTGGTATCCTGTGGAATGGTATCTGCTCTACTCTGCAGGATTGCTTTTACTTGCACAAGTATGAGAAGTTTTGCAAAATGCACATGACCTAGTATATTATTTGAGAAACAGTTTAATTAGTCAACTGAAGACCATTTAATACGTGTTTTATTCACAAGAGCTGAACCCTTTCACTACTTAGTCATGCAACTGTAGTATGGTTATTTAAAGTCCTTTTTCTTGGAAATAAAAACTGTGTCTAGTTGCTATGTCAGACATAATTAAAACCCTCTAAATATGCCTTGTGAAAGCAAAAAGTAATTTTGCAGCTTGCTTAATGTAGAGTGGTTTTTAGTATCGTAGAGGGGACTTCTCAGACAGTTGAAGAATTTTCAGGTCCTTGCCTGTTGCACTCTTGACATGCTGTTGGGAGCGTGTGTTGGACTGATGTGTTTGTACTCTGAACTTAATATTTTTAAAACTGGGGACATGTCTTTCTCTGCTGTAAGTTACCATCAATGCTGTAAGTTACCATCAGTACCATCAGGTACGATGTCTGTGTACTTGACGCCATTATACAGTATCACCGAGCCCGTGGCTTCTGGTATGTACTTACAAAATCTGCTTATTGCAAAGTAGGGGAGTGTAACTTAAAACATTTTTAAAAAGACCACTCCCCCAACCTCTTGGCCATTTTAAAGCAATTTGAAACAGGATGGTTACTATGATGACATTTCAGCAGGAAAACTGAAAAATTGGTTTGTGAGAACTATAGCCTTTTTTGAGTCACACCATTTTAAAACAAGAAACCTCTGTTAACTGTATTATTTTCTATCATCTTCAACATTCTATTATGCGGAGACCAAGCCTGGAAGTTAGGTGACTTTCAAGATTGTAGGTGAGAATTGTTCGCTGCTGCAGAGACATGAACAACACATGCTGAATTTTGCCTTTAACAGTGGTGTTGTGTGTATGGGGAAGAAATAACGAGCTCTTATATTCTTTAAGGAATTATTTTCTGTTACTGTTTCTTTTTGAAAAACGAAAAGATGAAGTAGCAAAGATTATCTCGTTCCATGTCGGTATGGTTGGTTTAGGCTAAGTTATTTTCCTCAGTGTTAATAAGAATCCTTGATTGCACTAGGGCCAGGTTTCTAAATGTCTTTTGTCAGTTCCCTTGTATAAATATTTTCTAATACCCTGCTTCAGCCATCCTAACATTTATGGAACGCTAGTGCTGAGAAGTTTTTTTAAAATGACAAGTAGGTGCTTGGAATTCTTTCAGCTTGCATTCTTTAAATATGGTGATTTCTTCCAGTATATCAGAGAAGTCTTACAGGGGACAGGTTAAGCTGAGAAAGCCCAGTTACCCCTTCTAAAAAGATTAGATTTTTTTTTTTTTTTAATGATCTCTGAATCTTAACTTTCATTGGTATATGCAAAAAAAAGTAATTTAGCAGGTAAAGGAATGTTTTATCAAAGTAAGAGGTCTACTATAGCTCTCTATGTGTAAAGTGTTTGTCTACATGAATGAATTCAGAATTGTGATAGGATCTATTAGCATGATTTATGCATTCATTATGTGGCTTCTAGCTTCCAATGCTTTTTTCCTAATTAAAATTTGACTTTATTATTTAATTAAATATATTTTCTATTTTTTCCATCAGTGCAAACATAATGTGGAACTAAAATAGACATGTTTAAATCAGTGTTAATTACAATTAATGCTTAAATAACATTTAGTTTTTTAAAGAAACCATATCTAGGTTATCTAATAAATTATAGCTCATGTACTAAGTAATCTCTGCTTCAACTACAGTTAATCCTAAAAAGTCACAAATGAGGGCAGTTTCTTTAATAACATCAAAAGAGCCTTATGACAAGGGTGGTCGTTTTGGCATTTTGAAATCTTCTTTTAAAAGTAATTTTCTGATTTTTGTTTAGTCTTAAATGTAATAGTTGTGAATGTTTTCATTTGTGGCCTTTTGGATACACGGATATGTTGTTTAAGAAATACTGTGTATTTGCACAAACTGACATATATTTTCTGAATATTGAATCAACTCTCAGTTCCCTGAGAACCAGGAACACAAACATACCAAGTCTGTCTGCTGTGTGTCAGCTTTAAGATACTGGTCTTCAGGAAAACCCTTTAATGCAATTACAGTTATGTGACTTGTCTTACAGGTAAAAGCAAAAACTTCATAAATGTGTTACGTGATCATGAATTGACTTTAGGGAATCTGAGAATTTTTCCTTTGTCCTATTTTCAGAAGCAAGACAGCTGCCTTAACAGATGTCAGGATTAGGACCATGAATGAAGTGATAAGTGGTATGAAGATAATAAAGATGTACGCTTGGGAAAAATCATTTGCGGAACTTGTGAATGGTTTAAGAAGGTAATCCTGGAAAGATACAGCTTGGTGTATGACCAGTGTCATTTTCCATTTTTTACATGTGAATAAGTGCTTTATTTGTGCTTTAAAATGCAGTTTACTTGCACTTTTTGAGCTTTTTTTTTTTTTTTTTAAATTTTATATAGCAAGAGTGGAGGAATGAAGATACGTTCTAAGGGAATAAAACATTAAAAAACCCTCCAAACTTTGATAATTCTGGCTTTTTTATGCTTCCTCTAATGATTGTGTTTAAAACAAGCAACTAACTAAGCTGCAGCAGTTGTAATGCAGCAATTTCATCCTCCTTTTATATATTTTAAGTATTACTCAAGCCACCTGGGAAAGGTAGAAGGGAAAAGCAGATGAGAAATTCCCTTGTTATTCAACTGGCAAGGCCAGCTGAGTTTGGTGTCCTAAGACATTTCATTTCAGAGGTCCATTGACATCAGATTAAAACTTACTAATAAATTTGATTTTCTGTCAGTATTTGCCCTTTTACGTGATGCTGTAACAGCATTCAGTGCTAAAGGATAACTATAGGAGTTTGGGTGCATATTTCTCATAATCTGATTTTCATGTTGTGTACCTCTCCAGCATATGAATAGAAGATGGTTATCCTGCTGCAGATTATCTGACCTTTTTGTTTTAGATGTTTTATTTTCGAAATCCTCTTCTGTAAAGGAATTTTTTTCCTTTACATCCATGTGCAGGCTTGCAAACTTGCAGATGTTCCCTGAGATGTTTCTTCCCATGCACATAGTTGTTTCCTCTGTTGGGTATGGGATCCTGTGCTGAGTGAATGTTCATGACTGATGCTTTACTGTCTTGCATGGAGCCAGAGAGGATATTTCTTTATTGAAAGCTTCCTCAATGGGTGTATTCACATCACTAAATTTTAGATTTCCAAATTCAACACCTCATTAGGATTAGAGGCTTCCTTTTTAATGTTGGAAAGAAATAAGATCTTCCAGAACACATCTTGAGTCCTCTTTCCTTTCTTTAACTGTGTTGTGGAAAACTGTAGTTAAAAGTCTTAAATTTAGCCAGGTGATTTATTGTCCAGTATTTCCATGCTGGCCCTTGATAATGGCTAAGATACCATCTGAACTCCTGCATTGCTCTTTTTTTCTTGTGTCTGTCCATATTAGTTTCCTTTTATGTAAGTTCGTGCCTCAAGACAGTGTAATATATTATATGCAGCCTGCAGGTAGGCTGTAATTTATCTGGTATTTATGGAGAGTAGCACAAAAAACTTGCCGATTATCCACAGATAAAGAGAGGATTATTAAGGATTATTAAAGGGTGGGAAAAGAGTTTCATCCAGAAGTAATTGAATTAGACCCAATTCAAATAGTTTGCATACAAATGTTCCTTCTCTGTACTGTGGAGGAGATCAGAGATTGTGAACCCTTAAGCTGAAAAAATAAGTCTTTGAAACTCTTTAAAAGTCTGTCAGTTCAGCCAATTTGGCAAGTAGAGTGGGAAAGTTGCTTAACTAGTTTTCCAGTAGTGCATCTTGCATCCTTTTCTTCATTAAGTGGTTACTTAATTTACTTCAAATTGTATAATCACAACTTGAGTTTCTAATCTTAATGTATAGTTCCAAGTGGAAGGTGATCAAAATTATTAAGATTTTCCCTAAGAATTGCCAGAATATTTGGAAAGATGGATTAGGAATTGTTTCAGGATTTTGTATTTGATAGTATTAAGTAGACAGAGGTAGAATATATGGAGAAGGACTAAGTTGTTGTGGCTCTTTTGATAAAGAAAAGTGATTATTTTAATAAGGAGGTAAGCCTGGTAGCTTCCACATTGTAGTAGACGATAGTGCAGTAACATTTTGAGGTTTGGACTTGATGAGTCATTTAGAAGTGGAAACTGCAATTTAACTGAAAATGGAAATTGAGAACAAATGCATCAGCAGCTTTTCAGTTGCTGGAGGGAGACTTATGTGTCTGTGCAGTACTTCAATCACTATTTAGCTTGGGCAATGACTGGCAGAACAATTGGCCTCACAGATCAGTATTTTCTTAATTTATGAACCAGGATTCCTAGAGCAAAAGAAGCCAGGAGCAGGGTCCAAATTGGGAAGGATTTAGGCTGAGATGAAAGGAAATACTGTAAATCCTGTGATACTGCTTGAGGACCAGCAGCTGAATAATGGCAGATACTTGGGCCATGAGCAAACTCTTGATCTTCTGGAAATTGCCCTGTTTTTTTCAACTGCAGAGTATGTGTTGGTCTTATCATGAGCTTTGTGACTGAACTCTACTGGATTTTGATATTGGAAGGATAAGGAATTTGTGTGTGCTTGGCCTTTATACGGGTTTTTTTTTCCTCTTTGCTATTGCATGCAATGGAAAAATATTTGAAGCAGATTAGAATCTGAATTAAAATACTAGTTTGACTAGAGAAGAAAAAAATACTACCTTGGTTTTCTGTCTCTGAAAAATAATTATTTTCTATAGCTATTAAGATATTAGATATAATGAATTTCTCCTCTCAGTTTCCAAGCCTCTTAAATTCTGGTTGGTGGTTTTTTTGTTTGGTTGGTGGCGGTGTTGTTGTTTGCTTTTTAGTTTTCTTTTGTTATTTACCATATAACATGTTTCTTCACAGTTGTTTACCTATGAGTTGGGGTGGTGCAAGGGTAGGAGAAAGGATATGAAAGTAAAATCCTGAGAGGGGGTTTCCCTCATCCTATTGTTGAGGGCAGCACTAGTGGGAGAGATTGATGTGATTTGTTTATGTTTTGCATTTTTAGGAAGGAGATTGCCATGGTTATGAAAAGCTCCTACCTTCGAGGACTGAACTTAGCCTCATTCTTTGTGGCAAGCAAAATAACAGTGTTCATGACTTTCATGGCATATGTACTACTTGGCAACGTTATCTCAGCGAGCCGGGTGTTTGTGGCGGTGTCCCTGTACGGAGCAGTGAGACTCACAGTGACCCTGTTCTTCCCTGCGGCTGTTGAGAGAGTGTCTGAGTCAGTGATCAGCATCCGGCGGATCAAGGTAGCGTTATTGACTGGGAGGGTGCGCGGATTTCTTCTCTTACTCTGCCGTTGTGTTAATGTCACTGACAAATGCAGCCTTATTATGGCTTTGCAGTTTGGGATTTGTGATAAAATAACCTGTTTTGCAAACAGAACGTGTTGCTGTGAATGCAGGTACGAAAAACAGGACATGCACCGTAGGGTAGGCTGAGATGTAGGAGGGAAGTGTGCGTGGCAGAGAGGCGTTGTGGGCATTTCTGAAGTAAGAGGAGCACGTGTACAGATATGCAGGCATGCTGGGACTGGGATTGGAAGAACGAAGGAGACAGATGGGAGCTGTAGGATTCGTATTTCACACTGCACTACCCTCTCGTCTGTGGAGGACAGGTGTGAACCCTAGCTTTTGTCTTGTGGCTGCTTTCAGTACTGGAGTGAAGACTCAAATTCAGTAAGAATGAGCATTGGTAGTGCCGATGTCTGGTGCTGACAGATCAAGAGTGTGTTGTATGCTATGGACTGCTGTGTTAGAGTGCCTGACTTCTCATCACTCTCTGTGACAATACCTGCCGTCCGGAGTCTGAGCAGTACCTCTGCGCCTGTAAAAGCCTAGCAATACTCTCCCTGCCCTCTCATGGCTCCTGACATCCTCCTCCTGCTTCCTCTTAGTTACTGCTTTCTGTAAGTCTCCACCAGCTATCTCACATCTGCAGACTCTTAGCTAAGTACTTGTTAACTAGTCTTGGCTTCTAAGATTAAGACCTTCCTTCTCTCCCCAAAATATTGTCTGCTTCTGCCTATTTAAGGTCTTTACTTTTGACTCTGAGTCAAAGTATGATAGATTTTTTTGGGTTTTGTTGTAAAATTGTGGTAGCTGTTATCCTTGTAAGTTTTCTGTGGAAGTAGCTGATTTCCTTTCTAAATTGTTTGGGCTATTTATAATCCAGCATCAGGCAAGGTGTGGTAGAAGCGTGGCTGTGGTACAAAGTGCATGCTTATGCAAATTGAAGGAAAGATTTGGTGACTGGGATGCAGTCACCAAATAGAAGTTCAGCAGTGAAAGTGCAATGAGCCAGTTATGCAGATGTAAGCCGGTTTCTTTTTTGGTTAATGTCCTGGACTTTAAAATGAGGAAATGTTCAGATAGTGTGCTGTCTTCTGTTGGTCACTTGAACAATGCTTAATAGAGACAGTGGACAGCTGCTTACTGTGTCCTCATCATTCTTCCAATGAAATAACATAAGCCTTTGCCATCAAAGCAATGGAATGCGAAGGTGTTGCAGTGAGGGTTTCACCTCTTCTGTGTGGGAAGAGGGAGTTAAACAATTTAAAAGTTGTTTGTGATTCAAGGGAAAGACAGGACAGGTTCTTAAGGTCCATTTCTTTCTGGAATTCTTTATTGAGCAGGTGATTGTTAAGAGTCCTTTCCTATTAAATCTGCACTTTTGGAGGTTTTTTGGAAGGGGGAGCTGGCTAGTTAGGGGTACATTGCTGTAGCTGTGCATTGCTTTGGAAGTGTAATTCTTTGATCAGTTCATGGTTGTTTTTTCCAACCCCATAATTAATGTTTTGTGTGCTGCTTTCAAAAAACGTATTTGGGTTCCTTTTCCATTCTCAGTTTCACATTAGGCAATATCCTCTGCTTTTCTTTCATTGCAGAACTTTCTGATGCTTGATGAGGTCTCGCACTTCAAGCCACAACTGCGTGGCAGTAATGAAAATATCATCCTTCATGTCCAAGATTTGACTTGCTATTGGGATAAGGTAAATGTATTTAAATATTAAGTATATTGGTACTCCTGGCATTTGCAGTCTAAAATGCAGTGTGTGTATGTATAGTGTGCTGATATTTTGTATTGCATCCTTTGTGTATGAGAATCCTTTCAGTATGTGTAGCTAACTCTGTAGAATAGTACTGAAAACACTATGAAGTGCATCTTAAAAGTAGCTATTCCTTAATATTATACTAAATGAAAAACTTTGCATTTCTATGGGAAAATATGTCCTGTTATTAAGCAGCACTATATTATGACTGAGGTACTTAAATTGGAATTAAGGATGGACAGCACAGCAAGGTGGGCATTACCGTGTGGGGATTTTTCTGTGAACTGAGTGCTTGAGCAGTCCATTAGTCTAGAACCAGTACGATATTATACTTCTCACAACAGATTTGAAAGCTTTAGAGACAAGTCAGTGCGTATTTGTTGCTCTGTATTTTGAGACTGTTCAGCTGCACATTTTTTTCTGCTTAAAATACACCAAACTCGCCAAAATGGCTAGAAAAAGGGACAATAAATGGGTGATAAATTTGTTATGTATCGCTTTTATGTAAGAAAGGCAGAGGTTGACTGTTTCTGTTTTAAATTTTTAGTTGCTATGGTAAGCAGCAGTTTTTGATTAATTGCTGGCGCTGTTACAACCTGCTAGCATCCTCACACAAGAGGGACTTCAGTCTCCATTGCAAGTGCTGGAAGCTCTAAATTTACTTTTGCATATAAATGTAAAGCAAATTAGACATCATGTATTTCCCTTTCTAAACCCTGTTCCCCTACTTGTGCTGTGTCCCAAGGAAGATCAGGTGTGAAAACATGTGTGAGGATCTACCTACTACTACTCCGCTGCAAAAGAAAATTGCTATTTTATTCTGCTTTACTTTCTCAGAGTTCTCTGTGACAGTAATATTTCTGAGGCATTGACCAAGTTTTTAAAAATTAATTTATTTGAAAGACTTGATTGTGAATACATTCTAATGCCTAATGCAAAATGCAATGTATTGCTTAATCTTTGTTTTCTTCTCAAACTGACTTTGGTACCACCATTAACAATTTATAGGAAATGGTTGCGTAATGTGCCCATAAAACACTTTTTTTTTTTCCATGAGTTGTTTATATTGCATAAAGCAGGGTAGCATGACTGGAATTACTGGTTTCCTTTCAATTAAAAAAAACCAACCCAAACCAGCAAGCCATCCACAAAACTGTTAATGTAACTTTCATTTTGATATTTAATTGCAGTGTGCATGGGAGAAGAACAGTTCTCTCAGAACTGTTAAGATCTGCTCAGAAAGTTTCTCTTATATATTTTTACAATGATGCAAAATTATTTTATAGAATTGCTCACTGAAAAAAGTGGTAAGTTCTGATAGAGACAAGTTATGAAATGAATAATATAAATATGTTATCCTTTGTCAAGTAGCAGGCTTAGCTTGCTACCCTGACTAGATTTCTCAAGACACTTTGGATGTCTGTACAGACACTGTACAGCTGGATGATAATTTTTTTAATTTATAGAGATTGTGTGCCAAAAGTGATACTAAAAAGACCAACCAACAAGCAACCCATGAATCCAAAATCACTTGAAGTAAAAAAGGGATTATTAGCTACATTTTTAGGAAAACAACCTAACATGGTGTATTACAGTTTCTCAAAAGATAAACAAAACCAATTAATTCCTGGTCACACTCTTGTTTTACTAAGGCAAGTATTACCTTGAGTACCACAGGCTAGTCTAAAAACAGCATGGAACTAGCGATTCTTCAGTACAGCTTTTTACTGATGTTTCTTGAGTTTACAGAACAGTCTGTCTGCTCAACTGAGCAACTTCGGATTTAAAATTTCAGCATTTGAACAGAGGCCAAATTTATCCCTTGTAATTTTAGTCCTTACTAAAGAGAAGCCTAAGTAGTATAGTACTTCTATACAATATATGACCTCTGTATCCCTTAGGTGGGCAGAACTATTTCATTTTCGTGTCTGTAGGACATGTGTGGTCTGCCCAAGCTTACCTAAGGAGTTGCTGCCCCTGAAAGGATCATTCTCGTGTCCTCTTGTCCTTGCATTCTCTGCCCATTGCCTCCCTGATGGTGGTTGTTAATGCTGGTTTGTATGACCTTGTGGTGAAGCAGTTCGGAGGGATAAAGCAATAGAAAATGAATCACTTTTAATGAGATTAATTCTGATAGCTGAGTCCCATGAGCAACCCGTGCAAGGTTAAGCAGAAGGAGGAAAGTTAGAGACTCAGCAAGCTGACAGAGCAGAGGAGAGCTGGGACATTTGTGGTAATGAGCTGTCAGGTGAACGTAGCCGCAATATTAGTCTGTGCTCTAATTGAAGTACCTCAGTTTAGTGCCTAAAAATAGGTGTGATGAATTCAGGACAAATTGTCTTTAATTATAAGGAATGCTATTTTGCACAATATCGTGCCCCTTAGGTGTATGTGGCTGTGCTGTTTGCTTGAATTACTACTTTTGTGTTGGCTCTATGGTTTCTTCCAGTACTGCTTCAATATATAGTATGGCAGTAATAGTTTAAAAACTTTGTAAAAATTTTTCTGTAATGTTTCTTGGCTCTTACGTTAATTTTTTTAAAAAATTTTGATGTGGGAGGAAATGTCTTTGCACTTCTGTGAATACAGAAGTACAACCTCAAGAGGTCTGAAGAAGGACCTGTGTGTCTGTAAGCTTATTTATTTTTTCCATGTGGACATTGATTTAGTAAGAGATATTTTCTCTTCCTACAAACTCAGTATTAAAAAAAGAAAATATTTGGCTTCCCTAAGTTGGTATAAATCTTCCGACCTTAGCACTAGGTGAGCACCTGAGCTGTGTCCTCTGGACAGAGGAATCAGTGTCGTGGTCAGATGCTGGTTGGGGCGGGTGGTGGGGTTGTGCGGAGAAAAGGGAAAAAGTGTCACCCGTTAATGCCACCTTGTGGAAATTCACAGTAGCAGCAGAAGAGGTTTAGCAGAGCTGCACAAGGAGCGTGAGTTCAGCTTCTCGCAGTGGGAGGATCTCATGCGAACCCTGCGGTGCTTCCGTGAGCTCTGGGAGTGGGGCTGCCTGCCTGGGATTTCTCCTGGCACGGGTGAGCACGTGTGTGCTATCCCGGCTGTCCCAGCCATCAGAGATGTGGATGGATGCTGGGCTTCTGTTTCTTCCCAAATAATTTGAAATGAATTGCAGGCTTCCTCCTTTTGCAGTCCCAGGACGTTTTTGTCTTACGTCACCTTTTGTATGGAGTTAGGTGGTGGCCTCTTCAGCCACTTGAACTTCAGAAGGTGGCTGGAGATTTTAAGGTATTCTTAACCTTGCTCTTCTGTTTTTGGAGCTTAAGGCTGGGTTTTTGTTTGGTCCTTTAACCAAAGTACTTGGGGATTTTTTAATGCATATATTTTACTGTTTGCATTTTAGTGTCAGTCATGCTTAGTGTGGGCAAAGATGCACGTAAAGGCGGATTCTGTCACAAAGGTGTTTTGCTGTAATGAGCGGGAGCTGCACCAGGTCCTTAGAAATTGCTGTTTAGCATAGCTGTTAAAGACATGAGCATCCTTTCTTTCCACAAGTAGGCATTTTTGCAACCTTGATGGAAGAGGTGCAAAATACGTTGGGAAATAAGCTCATACATAACGTAAAGGATAGACATACTAGAAAGTAATAATAAACAGACAATCCTAGGGTGGTATATTTTCACACAAATGGCCCACTACATGGTCCACGAAAAGTCTGTGAGAATACCCAGCATACAAGATGAGGTTCTGTAAAATCAAACGGCATTTTTCTGGTTTTTCTTTGGATAGAGCCTTGGCTTGAGCAAACACAGACCTGGCTTTCCTGAGGCTCTGAGAGCCTCAGCCCTCCATTTGTTTGTGTGCTCAGAGCCACTGAGCGTGTCATGCTGGGGCTGGGCACGCCGGTGTGGTGGCCAGCACAGGGCTCGTGTTTCCCAGGCTGCCACCCAGATATGTGGGCTCTGAGGAAGCACTGCTTCTGCTGCCTTTGGCCTCCTTATTCCTTGAATGCTGTTTTATCTGTGTTGCATGTTTGTGGTGAAGGATGAGGCTCTTTCAAAAGTGTTTGTGAATTACTGAAGAGGCAAAACCTTTTATGCCTGAAAGTATGGTGGGCATATGGACTGGTAGTTTATAGTGATGTATGCACATTGTTTTCTGTTTCTAAATATTTAATTTGATGGTTTATATTTCATTACTGAGAAATCCTAACTTTTCCCCGAATCTACAGAGTTTAGAAACCCCAGCACTTGAACAGATTTCGTTTACTGTCAGACGAGGGGAATTACTGGCTGTGATTGGTCCTGTAGGAGCTGGAAAAGTAAGTCTTAATATTGACACCATTTCATGAAGCTTTTGAGTCTATTATATGTGAAAACTAGAAACTTGAAAATGTGCAGTTCCTTTATGTGTCTAACCACACATTCCACATCAAGATACTGGCATTCAAGACAGGCCGATGTCCTTCTGGGTGGGGAGGAGATGGTGTGGTGTTTGTATGTTGCTTCAGGACTGCATGAAAAGGCTACTAGTGCTTTTCTGCTGTTAGCAGTAGTTTGAGTGACAGGGTGAAATAGGCCATCATGCCAGTAAACCCTGTTCAATCTCTGTGGTGTCTTTATGCAACCAAACTTTTTAATTTTTATTTTATTTTTTAAAAAATCTTTTCCAGTCTTCGCTCTTAAGCGCTGTGCTTGGTGAACTGCCTACAGACAAAGGTTTGATGAATGTTACTGGAAGAATTGCCTATGTTTCTCAGCAGCCTTGGGTGTTTTCAGGCACTGTAAGAAGTAATATACTGTTTGACAAGGAATATGAGAAAGAAAAATATGAAAAAGTTTTGAAAGTCTGTGCTCTTAAAAAGGTAAGGCTTTCTCTTTGTGTATTTTCTTTCCATGATTTTGATTTTTATTCTAGTGTTCTTTCAGACCTGTGGTACGTGCTGCAATGTAAAATACATGGAATTGATTGTTATTAGTAGCATGTGAAATAACTACTGTTGCTTATAAAAAATGTGTGTAATTATTTTTGCCATCCCTTTGTAAGCATCCTCTTCTAATTCCCAAAACTTCCACTAGGAGGAGGTATAGCTTACGTGAAGCGCTGACAAATTTGGGAAAAGCTGTTCCCTATTATTTCATTTTGTAATCACATTTTAACCCTTTTCACACGTATTATGGTAGGGGTGTGTGCAAATGCAGTAAGAGGCAGAAAACAAACGATCAAGCTAGCACTCTTTGTGACTTTCGTTTTGTAAATATCCTGTATGATTTCATTTGAAATAACTGTCATGTTTGCTGTGTATTATGCATTGCCAACAGCTATCAAAAGAACCTTAGGGCTATATACTGGAGAACTTGCTGAATAGTTTTATGAAAAAATATATTTGAAAGGTTTGTGTGCAAAGGAGTTTGTGACATGAGATATAGAAGAGGATTAAGTCAGATTTGTCAAGAAACAGACATTTTGCTTGGCAGCTAAAAAGGTTTTGTGCAGCATGTTATGATATTTCTGTCAGCGGCGACACAGGTGAAAAGCAGATGGTTACTGTAATGAACATTTTTTGCAGGAATTTTGCACTTAGCAGATAGAGTTTTAGTATCTCTTGCTGATATTCAGTCATGCCGTTGTCTAAACTTAAGGTTTTAATGACTTTAAAAGACAGCAAACAGCATTAAAAAAATCCCCACTTCATATTTAATGGTAGATTTGTTTTCATAGTTTTCTTGCAAATTTATGTATCTTATAAAAGCTGTGAATAAGCTTTCAGAATATGCTTTGTAGCTTAATGTAAAACTTCTGTATTTCCTGAATAGGAAATACAGTAATATGACATGAAACATTGTATAATTTTGTTGTCTTACCCACAGTCCTGAGCTCCCAAATTAACCAAATCTGTGTGATGAATGTTGTAGCTATTTCTCTTGAATACATTGCAGTAAGAATAAAAACAATGTGGTTTTTAGGGACATTGGCAGGATAATTTACTGATAATAGTTCAGTTTTTATTTTTTGTGACAGCTAATTTTGTTCTAATAAAAACGAATAAATTTACTGTTAGACTTTTTAGTATTTTATTTGATTTTCTGAATTGCCAGTAAATACTCCTTGTAAGACTAAGGATAGTAGTGCACTTTCTTCTGGCCGAGCTGTAGAAAAACTTCAGGATCTCATCTGTTTTTCTGCTTTCTCAATTACTGTTTACTGAAAGTATAGAGTCATAAAGTAACTGCAGATATTACATTTGGTATGAAACCAGGTATTTTAATGTGATATGTTAATACTTTTCAAATAAGTAAATGTTATGTTGAAACAGCTTTGTTGGTCTTTGAAGTTAAAATGATTTAAAAAAATATATTTTTATCTGTTCTTTCATGCTCACAGGACTTGGAATTGTTAGCAAATGGTGACCTAACAGTAATAGGAGATCGTGGAGCTACTCTGAGCGGGGGACAGAAGGCCCGTGTAAATCTGGCCAGGCTAGTGTTTTTTGCTGTTTCTAAAATTTATAAATTGTCACACTCCTGTGACCAAAGTAAACTAATGTAAGATTTTGTGATACTGACCTTTCTTTAAACCTTTTAGAGCTGTGTATCAAGATGCAGACATCTATCTTTTGGATGATCCACTGAGTGCAGTAGATGCTGAAGTCGGAAGACATTTGTTTGAAAAGTATGTTACTGCTTTATTTTCATTTAAAATGCAATTATTATATTGTAATTCCTTATAGAAAAACTTGAGGAAGCATTTCTGGGGAGATGGATTCCTTCACAAAACTTAGTACATTCACTTTCTGATTTGTTTTTCCCCTGTTTTATGTAACTGAAAGATGCAGGTTTTTTTTCCCCCTCTGTGTTTCATGGATTTTGTTCTTTATTTTTAAAAGCCCTATAAAAATCTATTTTGAAGATATTATAAATAGAATTGTTCTTAAGGTAATATATGCCATTTTCTTGAGGAGAATGTCGAATTTCATGCTTGAGTATTGGGATTTATGAATAATGGGGTTGATGAATATTAGTACTGAGTGAAGAGTAAAATGGGGTGGGATTTTAAATCGTTTCTTAGTTTGCTACAACTTTACTTGCTAGTAATAAGCACTTAATTCAGGTGGTTGAAGGAAAGGACAGAACTGTCTTAGATTCCTGAATAATTTTTCTTTTTTGGTTCTTGAATGGTTGAAATTTCCCTTGCGTAGGTGAAACAGGGCACATGGCCTGCAGAGTAGACTGCAGAGAGCAGAAATGGAGGGAAAGAGAATGTACAAGTTTATCATGTAAGGGAGGGATACTGGACCTTGTGCCATTCCCAAAGAAACAGGAGAGTGTTCATTGAAAGTCAGGTTCCCTTCTCAGTGAGTTTCTTCGTCTCCGTCTCTCTGAAACTGTCAAATCTAAGGCACGTAGATGAGTATGAGAATAATCTGGTTAGTCCCAGCCAGTGTTTTGTCCTCCTTGCTTCTTCACAGCTTGCTGCTCTCTATTTTAAAAGGCATAATTTAGAATTGGTTAGAAGGAAAATCTTCCATTGATAGAATTCAGTGGCCTTTGGTTCAGGCCTTCAGTAAATGTGTTTTGTTTAGCATACTTAAATCCTTTGAATTCCACGCTCCAAATACATGAATTAATTTGGTTTTACTCTTGTTGTTTCCTGTCCACCCCTAGATAATCATAAAGACTTGCAGAAATGGTCATAGAAATTGCATTGAGTAGCACTGGCATGCACATTCTTTTTCCCCCATACAGGGAAGCTTTTAGTGTCTAAATTTGAAAATTGTACATCCTATTGATGTTTGCAGTTTCAAATCTGGACCCTCTGAAACTCCATTACATTTTGCTTTATTTTATCCATTTCTTCAAAAGGCTACTGTTTGTTTCCATCAGCTAGTATGGAGTAAGAGTTTTATGATGCATAGGCTTTATGTTCATTTTTTACCTGCCACGACTGATAGATGGAGTTCATCACCTCTGTAGTTCACATCTGCTATCAAATTCCTTTAATGCCTATTGAAGCTTTCGAGGCTTCAGCTGCTGCTTTTCTGTTTCTGCACAAGATCTCTCTGCAACTCCAGCATCTGACTGTATCAGTGCCTGAGTTCTGAAGGTGCACCCACCTGAGCTGTTAACCTGTTTATCCCTGAAGTCTCAAGGTCTCTTTGTGAAGAGGGAAACAGGAAAGTACCATGGTGCCTTGTGAAGGAGGTCAGGCTGCTTCTTCAGCTTATTGTAACTTTTCATGTGAGCTGTGACATTGGCAGCATCTACATTCTACTGCAAAACTGAAGTGTGGATTTTTGCATGTGCAAAACCACAAAGGAGATAGAAGCCATTGCTCTGTGAGCACAGCATGTTTTTTGCTGATAAAAGTGTGAAGACGAGGAGGAATAAGGAGGTTATCTCAGAGAATTTGAAACTCAGAAAAGTAGCTGGGGTTGTTTCTGTACTTTCATTTTTTCTCCCTGACTCCAGATCCGATTGAGCAAAACACATAAAAGTAGATTGAAAGCATTTTTTAGAAAATGGACTGGGTGGAGTAGTAGTGGGAAGGAAAACCGAGCAATGCTTCCCTGCACAAGATTTTAAGGGAGGGTTTTTTACAAACAGAAGTTGTCTCCTGAGGCCTTTATGGAAGCTGTAAAGGTGCTGGGGGTAGTGGGGAGAGCGTTATGTTCAGTAAGTTGCTTTGAAAAACAAGGCAAGGCACGTACTTTAATGCTTCCTGAATAGTGCTAGAAATGTGGAGAAGGCAGAGAGCACTTGGGCAAGAATGATTTCTTAGAACATGGTGCTGAGGAATGTCCAAAACACCACTTCATGCAGGGACCCCCCAGGAGTCCAAACCGCAAGGCTTAAAACAATGGACGAGATGGAAGAAACAGGGGTTTTTTTTAATGAGAATCTGAAGTGGATATTGTTCAGTTCACGCGCTCTTTTTTTTCTTGTACTTTTATATTAAAGTTTAATTTTTTTTGCAAGTGTCTAGTCTATGTGTTTACATCAAAGATAGGTATGTTCCTAGTAATTCCCCAAAGCTGTGGTGTGTGGATGGCTGGTTCATTACATTTGCTGCTTTTCTGTGTTCTATTCAGCTACTGCAGTAAGCAGTTTAAAATATATGAATACTTTTCAAATGAGAAAGAATGCAAGTAGCACAGCTCCAGTGGGAAAACAGACCATGATATTATTAATAAGGGATTGTGGCTCTTAAGAATTTCTTCATGGTACAGACAAGTTGTTCTGTGGATGATGGAGCAGATAAAGCCAGTTTTTCAATTAATTCTTCTTTCCTGGTCAGATTCCTTGGGACTTAGAAGGGTATAAACTGAAGATTTCCTGTTTTTGTGTTATTTGCTGCCTTTTTTCCTGTTAGTTCTCTTGATAATTAATAGTAGGCATGCTTCAGACTTTTTCCAGTGGGGAGTTGCCAGTGCAGTTATATGGTTTTTTACATATTTGTATGTGGATATGAAAATATGCCTTTATTTTATATTTATTTAAATAAAAATAGCTTTTAATTAACTTTTAAGAAATCTGATATTTTGAGACCTCTAGTTTCAAAATGAGGGACAGCCATCACAGATCCAGTACCACATTTCTTTGTATGGTGAAGTTTGGAACAGCCTGTGATTTTTATGAAAATCATTCAGTTGCACTTGGATCCCAAGGAATTTCCTACTCTCCCTGCTTATCTGTTTTTTGCTATAGATGATATGGTTTCAGATCACCTTTAGATAGAAATTAAATTGTGTCCCACCAGCAGTATTGACTCCAAAATCATGTTTTTAAGAGTGAGATTTATATGTCATCAGTCTGTTGAGGCATGCCTTTCTCTAGGTATTGTTCTTTCCCTTGTATCTTTTCCAGTGACAGGAGCTGTGTACCAGTCTCAGTTGATGATCAGGCTGATTTCTTCCTCTTCCTCTTCCTTTGTGCTTGTGAGAGTAGACAGAGTTGCAGGACAGTTTAGGAATCTTTTAAAATCGGACCTAAAGTTATGATAGTTCTTGGGAGTGGTATGCACAGATGTATCATTCCTAGTATAAGACAGAATTCATATAGGAAAAGTTCGCAAAGATCTACTTAAACACTAAGATCTCTGGCTCAAACAGGTCCTAATATATGGACTCTGGAAGCTGGAAGTGTGTGCCAGAGAAAGCATCTTTCTATGTTTGCTTATATACTTTCTCCAGCCATCCAGTGCTACCTGGTGCCTGGAACAGGGCAATGGATTTTGGGGACCAGTCATATTTATGCATGTCTGGGAGTTGTCATGAGATGGAGATAAATGATTATCAAGGTAGGCATAGAAACAGAAGCAGCAGAGTAGAAATAGAGACAGCATAGTAGAGTGTGTAGGGTGTGTGGGTTTTTTGTCTCTGGCAAGCATAGCAGGCTTTAAAAAAAATTTTTGTAACCTTTGAAATGAGGAAAAAATAACTGGGGGATTGTTCTCCCTAAACCCTTAAATTTAAAGCGGAGGGAGAGGAAAACAAATATGGGAAGTAAATGACTATAACAAAGGCTTTATGCCTGTGAGCACTTCTGCATGTGCTTTAATTTCATTTCAGTGGTTATTTTCATTGAAATGAATATAAGTATTAGCTAGAGTAAAGTTAAACTTGCATGCAAACTTCCAAAAAGGAGTGAGAGAAAGAATGTTAAGGAAGAAAGTAGAATCAATAAAGAAGAAACATTTTGCAGAGGTGAAAGAAAGCTGGTTCTTGGAGATAAAAACTTAAAATAGATTAAAGAACAACTTTTCTCAAAGAAAAGCAAACCTGATAGGGAAGGAAGACCAAATGAGGAATCGTATGTACGAAGTGCAAAGACTCTGCCTTTGCACAGGGGAGCACTGTGTTGTTGTAGGCCCCCCTTCCCAGTGTCTCCTGCTTCATGCTCTGCACTATCAAAGCTCAAGCTAATTTTTTTTAAATTGTGTAGCAGTTTACTGTCAAAGTGCAGTGGGTTTTTTAAATGGATTATAGTATGCTGGTACTTACGTTTGTTAACTTAAAACACTCCTTACTTATTTTTGTTGAATTGGAAGGGTGAATTTCTGGAGAGGTCTGTCCTGATTCTGGTATTTCTGATGATATATGAAGGTCATCGATGGTACATTTTCAGATGATAGAAAACCAGGCAATGCTAAAGGCAGTTTTGGAGATGGACAAGTATTTTGGAAGTCTTGGCTATGGGATGTGAATTAATAGGTGCATGCAGCAGGGAGAAGTGCAAAGTGTTGAGTCCATGAACGTAAAATGAGCAGGGATCAGTAGTGTGGTAGTTCTATGGAAAAGGAGGTGGAGGGTGCAGTAGATTACAAACCCAGTATGACTCAGCAATGTCATGGTCTTGTTAAGGAAATGGCGCCCTGGGATTTTTGACCAGTACTGTGTGTGGCAGTACAAGTAAAATAATAATCCTATTATATTTTGTACATGTAAGGTCTCAGCTGAAATGATGTTTCAATTTTGTGCACTTCAAAAAATGTATAGACCAGCTTCATATTTCAGTACTGGTGGTCGAGAACATTCAGGTGTCCAGGGCAGGGAGGAAATAAAGAAAGAAACCTATTTGCATCTTAGAAGAAAAGTCTATTTGGGAGACTTCTTTACTACTTCTATTTGTTTTTCTTTCATGTCTGGAGGAGAAGGACTTCATGTATGCAGGGACTTTGTACACAGGAATGAGCTGGTCTAGGGGCCCTTGGGGACATAATGGATTGAAATTGCACCAAAGGACATAAACTTGAACTTCAGAGAAAAATTGTGTAATGGCGAGGGTAGCTTGTCCCTGGAATACATTTTCAAGGATGTTGAAATTTCTGTTTAGCTTAAACATGCAGAAGAACCCATTAAACTTCTGCCAGGAACATTTTTACGTTTAAATTGATTCTTACTTGGGGAAGAGGATGCAACTTCCACAGTCCCTTCATCTCGCTTTTTGCTGTACTCAAGAAAGGCTGAAGAACCTTTGGGTGTTCTCTGGATCTCATGTGACTGTGTGCACGTGTTTGTGCACTTGTGTATTTAATAAATGTGACAATGGCGAGTTTGTGCAGCATTTTGTCCTGTTGTCACGCGTTAAGTGTGCTCATTAACAAAGTGTGCCTCTTGAGAATAGTGGAGAAGCACTTTGTGGGGTTTTAAAAGGCAGGTAAAAACGTGGTGGCATTGCTGGGCATACTCCAGTAGATGTCTGAACCCTTGGACCAGTTACGTCCCCTGCTGGGCAGGCTTTCGGTGGGTTCTCTGTATCATCAGTAAGAAAGGGACACACTATCAGACCGTGATACACCTAGGACTGGGCTTTTCACCTAGTTGTTGTTCTTCACTTATACAGAGCAGTACTTCTAAAAGTAGATGGATGATGAAACTAAGCCTTAGTGAACCACTTAGAATAATAAACAAGGACTATTTTGGAGTGTTTTGGGGTTTTTTTTCCATTCTAAGACAATACCAAGTTTTCACTAACAAGGAATTCCGCGATCTCTCTTGATTTTTGTACCAGCCCTTTCATCATAGTTTTGCTGAGTCTCTCTTTGAACTCTGGCTTCGAACTCTGGCTTCAGTCTTCTATGGCAGCCAAGGCACTGTACAAATGTAATGCTCACTGCTGCAGAATGATCTTGTCAAATGGGAGCGTGAATATTAAAAAAAGAAAATTAAGAAAAGGTTTTGAACATAAAATTCAAGTGGATTGATGTTAAGTATCGACTTAGGATTTTCTCATAATGACTCAGTATTTTAATTGGCAAATTTTCTAGTGAGCTGTCTGAGCAGTGAGTTGTTTAGATCTACGTATACACTCCTTGTTGCAAGTTTTCCTGCCTCTACTCCTGCCAGTGAATTGTGACAACAGTTTTTCTATGCACCTGTTACTAACAAACTATTCAGCCCACTTCTTTCTACCCAGATAGACAGGAAATCAAAAGTTTGGGGTTTTTTTTTCAATTCTCAGTTGAGCAAACTGGTACATCAGTGGAAATACAAGTTTCCACAGAGATAATTTTTGTCGGCTCTCGTGAGATCAAGATCATGCACTAAGCTGTGCTGACAGCTCTCACAGTTTGAATTGGATTCCTCTATGCTGCAATAACTCACTTTTTTTTCTCTCCTTCCGTCCCCCTCCCCAAATGCAAAGTTTAAGTGCAGTGGGCTCACTGTGACTCAGGATTAAGATTTCAAGGTTCTGAGCCATTGGATTTTCTAGTAGCTAGTTTGTCCCAGTAAGCTGTTAGACATACACCTGGCACATGGAAAATTCAGTGATCAGAGTGGTGTATGGGCTGGGGGACTTGTGTAAGGGGAAGAGATCTCTTCACAGTAAATACCTGGTATATTCTCTTTTGGCAACTTTCCTGTTAGGCATTTCCTGTAGCCTCTCTGATATTTGTCCAGTTCTCTGGACAGGTTTTGTGGAAGATAATGTTTTGTTGGATATCCTTCAGCTGGTGCTCTAGTTACCATATGGCTTGTTTCAGTGACCATGTCAGAGTAATGCTCCCACAAAGATAAATATACACCACAATACGTATTGTGGTGTATAAATAGTTGCAACTGCTGCAAATACCTTGATTAATTGTTATTTTGGCCACGTAAGAGTATTGTGGGTTTATAGTTACTTTTGCATATCAAGCATATAACTTTCTCAGGAAGAGTGTTGCTTTTATCTTCATTTTTTCTGCCCAATTAACACTATAATATGCTTTCTGCATGTAGTTACGGTAACAGTAGTATTTACCATCTACTCCCTACAGTCTTTGTAGGAGTGAGAAGATAGATGCTGGAACCTGTGTAGGGAGTTAACTGAAAGTATGAAATGCAGTAATCAATGGGGTGTCATTGCTGTTAAGGTCATGTTCTTTTTCTGCCTTACTCCTTTTACTGCTTATTTGCATTTCAGCATTGAATTTGGACCAGATGACCCACTGTGGTCCCTGGAAGGTGGTGACCCTTCCAGCCTGACTCATTCTGTGGACTGGAAGATGATGGCCTTTGGAAAGGCATTCCTGATCCAAATGAAAATGTTAATCTGTCTCTGAACACTGCTGTTCTAGAAAACACCAGTTTTCCTTGTTAAGACAGCAAGTAGTTGAGAAAGGGTTGTCCTCATGAAGGGTTTGTCTCCCTGCTTTGTTTCTGTGGGGATGAAGGCAGTGAGAGTGTTTGGTCTCAGTTGTGTCTGTACTGTCCCTGTTGTACATGAAGAATGTGCTTACAGACCTCTGCATCTGTAAACCATTGCTCCACTGGTGTGTTTTTTGGGGTTTTTTTTGTGGCTCTGGTGGCCTTTCAAGGCTCTGCTGAAAAGACACCAGGTATCAATTCTACTAAAACTGTATGGGTTTCACCTGCATTTGCTGACTGGTTCCCAGTCCCTTCTTTTTTCCCCCCAAATCCCAAACTTTTGGTAATGTACTGGAGAGGAAGATAAGCTCTGAATCCATGGGAAAGGGTCAGAGGATGGTTCCAGGATCTTGCTCCTCTACCTCAATACAGCTTAAAATATAGTTTAAATCAGTAGTACTGTTTAATTCTCCCGAAGTCTCTGTGGCTCAGTGTTACAGCTGCTCTGAAAGCTTCTCTCAAAGAAGTTACTTTTACTGGCTGTATTTGTCCATAATTTTCCATAGTATCTTGCCCTTCTTTCTCTTTCCTTCAGTATAATTTTTAAAAAATACTCTCTTTGCAATTCAGCTTATGACATGTACATTTGTTACAAGAGTGTTTAAGACAATTTTAATGAAATGTCTTCTTGCCTCCTCTTTTTTTCCAGACCAGAAGTAATTATATTTCTTTTCCCTACTTTGAAAACTTACAAAGTTAAATAAGGAACATGGTTGTTAAGTTTTTATATAGTTTTTATAAATCTGGTAAGCATGGTCATCTTCTTGTTTTAAAAACTGAGTAATTGAATAGAAGAGGTTTTCCAGAAATAATTAAAATCTTTTAGGACACTTAATTTTAATTAATCTTTCCATCTCTTTGCAGATGTATTTGTCAGGCCTTACATCAGAAGATCTCTGTTTTGGTGACTCACCAGTTGCAGTATCTCCGTGCTGCAAATCAGATTCTAATTTTAAAGGATGTAAGTTGATTTAAATGTCTGTACTTACACTTTGTAATTATCCTTTTTAATCTAAGAAAGGGAAAAAAAACCAGTCAGGTTTTTATTTTTTGTTTGTAAATATATTTTCTGTCTACTTATGACTACATATGGTTTTTAAGTTTTACAGTTATTAATAAGTTGATTTTTCTTGGAATACCTTCCCTGAAAAATCTGTTTCTGAATTTTATCATGTATATAAATAATCTTAAATATTTTAAATATGAGAATTAACAATTCTTATTTCTTCAAACATTTTGTTTGGTTTTGAAATAAAGTTTTAGCCTTCCCTTGCTTCAAATTTAATATACTTTGAGAGAATTTTGAGAGAGACTGTGTTAATGCTTTGCTTTTGTTGTTGTTTCTTACAACTTCTCTGTGAATTAAGAACTGTGTTAATTTTGCAACAAATCCATTTTTAAATTAAGGATGAGAAATAGTCTCAGATGCCTTTGAGAATGAGCATGCCTTCAGTGCAGCTGGTTCCTTCCCAACTTTGTTGTACCAGATACTTAGAGGTAGAGGGGAAATGCAAGGGCTGCAGTTGGGGCTTTTTTCCTGTGTTTTTTTTTTTAAGGTCAGGTAGTGAAGTATGTGAAATTACTTTTGATGTGTCATGATGGTGCAAAAAAAGGACACTATCCCTCTTTTTCCCTTCCATTCCGATTCCTTTAAAAGTTACAGTAGCTCTTGAGAAATGATTTTGTGGTGGAGCTGAAAGAAATGTGGACATGGTCAGTGTGGCTCCTTACAAAGCTCTGCATGGATCAGAAAATGAAGATGCTGTTTACCCCTGGGCTGGAGCAATATAAAAAGACTGATGGTTATGTATGTAATTTAACAGGTTGTCCTAAAGCTGCATGGCTTGGCTGTCTCCCACAGCTTTTCCAGGGAGGTGATTCTCCCCTGGCTGTAACTGGGGCTGCTCTCATCCCGTTTGTATGTTTGTTGGCCCTGTTAGCTGCTACGAGGCAGCTGGTTAGAGCCTAAAGAGCTTGTTTCTGCTCCTCTAAGTGAGGAACTCAGAGAGGCTTCAGCTCAGTTGCTGCAGTAGGATGTATGCCCAGCAACTGCAGAACCCCAGAGGTAGCAAGGTCAGATAAGAAGAATTGTCCTTTATGGAAAGTGTATAATGAAGATACTAAAAGTTTATATTAATTGTAGGGTAAAATGGTGGGGAAAGGTACCTATGCCGAGTTCCTGAGATCTGGCATCGACTTTGCTTCCCTTTTGAAAAAAGATGAAGAGGTGGTAGAACAGCTGTCAGTTCCAGGAACCCCCAACCTGAAGTCTGCCCGGAACCGAACCTTCTCGGAGTCCTCTGTCTTGTCCCAGGATTCGTCTATCCACTCACAGAAAGATGGAGCCGTGGAACAACCACCTGTGAGTGCTCAAAGGATAGAAGTGTCTTGATTCTTGTCTGGCTGTTTTTTTCTTAAGTTTTGATACGGCCTTTCCCTGCAGCATTGGGATTTCAGGGATTAATGAATTGCATTATCAGGTGAGAGCTCACCTGCGGAGGACTTGCCCAGCTGTGCTCAGCTGGCACCTCACGGCTCAGTGTGGTTCTGCTCAAACCCAGCAGAGTCAGCCTGTGCAGTTCAGCATCAGCCCTGCTGGGTGCTGGGAGCATTCCTTGTGTATGTCTAAAGCCACCACACTGTCTTTCAGCCTATCCTCTGGCAGCAGTGCTTTAGAGGGCCAGTCCCACTGTACTGGGTGGGTTCAATGTGTTTGTGCAGTGTTGAACTGAAATTAACACTTTCCCTGAAATCCTGAGCTCTGGGAAGTGCATGTAGAAGCTGTGGCTTTATGCAAAGTCTGCATTTGCATGGCTGGCATTAACATACCCATAAATGTACCCACATGATCTTGAGCTGGCCCTGAGGGGTTAATCCTGGGACACCACTGCCTTGCTCTCTCCAGCCCTTTTGTTGGTGAAAACAGAAGGCTTTGTATGGTGCCCGTGTGACTTCCAGGTGCCTCCTTATCTCTTGGCCTGCACAGTGCAAAAGCAGCCCTAACGTTTCTGCACCAGAGGTTGCCTTCTGCTGGTGTGTTTGCATTCACATCAAACAGTGCCGGCTCCCTGTAACCCTGCTAGGCTTGTGCTAGCACTGCATCCATGGAACAAGCAATCCCTCTATGTCCCTGATGATTGTCACCTTTATGCTGTGGGTATATATTCTATTTCTTCTCTATAATGAAGAGCAGTGAGATTAAAAAACTCAAAAAAACCCCAAACCTATGGACTTTTTAATACCTTTTTGAGGCATGGTTTTATGCTCCAAAGCAGTAAACTTATATTATTAATGCCCTAATGGCAACTCCAATCTTAAATTCTCTTAAATTTGTGGAGGTGTACCAAACTTTTTAGCAACATTAGGACTTGTTGGATGGGGATGGGGAGAAGTGGGAAGGCGGAGTAGCTGGAGAAGCAAAAAGCCAACACAGGCTTTTCACCTTTTATGGATTTCTCTTTTCATATCTGTCAGGTCTCTTGATTCCACTGCTTTTGTACAGCCATGTCTTGTGGCAACAAAATTGACTGTTACGTGTCCATTGAACTCACACTAGTTTTTATATTGCATATACTGTAAAAATGAAAAAAGAAATCCGGATTTTATTCATTTGTATGGTTCTTTTACCTTCATTATGCCTGTATAGTTTTTTCCTTCTCTGTTTTTTGAAGTCCCCCATCCATTGTTTGTTTAGTATGATTTCCCATTTGTCATTTTACTTATTTTCCCTGTTAACAGATGCTTTGTTGGTATTTACAAGGAGATGATTAGGACTTTATGGATGATTTGTAAGTCTTGGGCATATGGTTTTGGTACATACTTGTAGAACAGTATTTACTTCAAATACTTTTCTGGAAAGGAAAGGTTGCACACACTTGCATTCTGAAAACAGAATCTTCCCCAAGTAAAGGCCTTAGTTTCTAGAGCTGTTATGAGAGAAGGTAGTGTATAAGAAAAGAAGAACCTGGATAGAGGTCAGAGTAAATATTTCTGGCTATATGTGAAGTTGCATTATATTTGATGCAATGCCAAATAAAATCCTTAAAGTGTTGCTTTGCAGGGTAGATTTTTCAGTATTACTGCACTGAGACTAATTTTTTTTGTCATAGCCATAGTTCGATATTTAAAGTTCTAATATGCATAATCACTTTATCTCCTTGTTTAATTGTTTGCTAATTCTGAGCCATGACTTTCAAGTGGCTTAGTCTGAATCCATAACTACAAGGTTGATGGGCTTTATTCTGTGGGCTTTTTTTCTTTCAGGGTGAAAATACCCTGGCTGCAGTGCCAGAGGAGAGTCGCCATGAGGGAAAAATAAACTTTAAAGTTTACAGAAAATATTTCACTGCAGGAGCAAACTACTTCGTGATTTTTATACTCTTAGTATTTAATATTTTGGCACAGGTAAGTTGTTGGGAGCTGCAAATAATATTGAATCTATTTTGGGTTTGTGAGGTTTTTTCCTCCCCTTTTTCTTTTTTTTTTTTTTTTTCTTCTTTTTAATGTAGTGCGTACTTGTTGCTGTAATGTTTCATCTAAAATGTTTGGGAGCATGGTGTTCTTCAGTAATTTTGTAGTGTACCCAAGTGTCAACATGGAATTTTGGTACAGCATTGAGAAGTCTTGCACTGATCCTTATTTCAACAATTGTTATACTTCACAAAAATAATTATTTTGATGACAACTTGGCACAAAAATTATAAACCAGTGTACTTTTTTGAGAAAGAGAAAAAAATCATGAGGTGTATAAAGTGGTGTTTAACTACAGTCAGTATGTTTCCAGTTGAGGAGGGTAAAGAGATTTACTGGGTATGGGAGGACAGAGTGTGACAGAAGTGTTCAAAGAACAGCTCACCTGTTGATAAGTGCAGGTTATGCGAAGAGTTTAGATGGAGGGTCACTTTAGCAGAATAAGAAAGTGGGGAAGCAGATAGGCAAATATTTTGTGTAATGCAGACTGTAGCAGGTATGTAAAAGAATTTTTAAACAAGGAAAATTATTTTCAAACTTACTGAAAGAAATGGTGAGCTGAGGAAGCTGAGTGAAGATACCTTATTGCCTTTTTCTCTGTTTCTTGCTGAGAAAGCTGAAATTCATTTCATGGAAATGATTTGTCTTGGTTGTAAAAAAATAGTGTATATATTTTAACATGTTACTTAACTTTTTGCTTGTCCTTGAATTGAGTCTGTTGGGAAGATAGCTAAGCAAGATCAAATCTTGTAGTAGACTGCCCACAACTTCAAATTCACATGAACAGAAGTGTATTTTGAGATAAATAACCCTGTTACATGTTTGTAGTCACCTCTTGTTTAAGAAGGAAGGGGGCAGTAGTTTTTCCCTCCCTCTCCTCTCTCATCCTCCTTCAACCCTCTTTCTGGTAATTATCTCCTGTAAACACAAATTTCTGGACTGGTAACATCAGAAAGTTTGTTAATCAAAAAGCATTTTGGAATATCTCTTGTAGCAAATTTAGGAACTGAGAAAATGAGTTCTTTAATGTTCAATTAACATACATTAGGAAGAGCTGCTATATTTTGTTTGCTGAAGTGTATTTCTTTCCTTTAGTTTGCTAACATGTAAGGTAATTTAAGGTAACTTCTTTCTTTGTAGAGCACCTTCTAATGTGCTTGGCAAATTGCTGCTGGTCTTGAAAGACTGGATGGCATACTTTTCTGCATATGTGATGTTTTCCCAGAGAGCTTGAAAGAATAGCAAGGAAATTTAATTTTCTAATTTTTTTTTTAAATTTTGTAAGATGATTCTTGTATTTGCCTCTTTTGCTCAAGGTGGCCTATGTGCTCCAGGACTGGTGGCTTTCTTACTGGTGAGTTGATGATAATAACTGGCCAGTTGTTTCTGCCTTTTCAGTCAAGTGCTGTTTGTTTAATTGAAAGGGAATGGAACCTGCCCTAGAATAGTTCAGATTTTCCTCTGGTTTCCACTTTTTTTGTGGAGGAAAAAATTTAAGCTTTATGCTTAGTGTAGACTGTGATTGCATCTATTCGTGTTGTGATGCATAACAGCATCGATACATGAGATCTTTTGAACTAAAGATTTCAACAGAGTTGAATCTAGAAACATCTAAACACACTTATTTGATGATGGTTATCTTCTGTGTGCATTTCCACAGGGCAAATCATCAAGGAAAGTTGAATTTCACAACAAATGGAAATAATGGAACAAATGAGACTGAGCCTCTAGACCTTAACTTTTACTTGGGGATATATGCAGGTAATTGCACATGCACGTGTGTGTGTGTCTAAGAACTATTTATTATCTGATAGAGAGTTTTGAGAGGTGCAAAGCAATGGCAGTGTGGGGAAATGTGATTTCTAGCAGTAACTGAGCCATGTGTTAACAGATTAGGAGCCCGAGTCTTGCTTTCTGATTAAATTGATTGCAATAAATCAAATAAATATGACAGAAGAAATAGTTTGAATGCAGAGTCTTAATTTGCTTTGCCTGGATTTCGGAAAGTAAACCAGGAACTGAGTATTTGCAAAGTCAGTCACATTAAAGTTGTGGTTATTGTCTATATATTAATAAGTCATTGAGCTAAATTTTCAGTCATTATATAGATGGCAAGAGGGATTAGAAATGGATCTTTGTTCTATGCTGTTATAAAAGTTGGCATGGCTACATTTCTTCTGAAGTGCCATAGCAAAAGAACAAGTTTTTAAAAGGCATCCTTGATGGGTATGCAAAGCAGGTTATTAAAAAATATTTCAATATATTTCAATAGGTAGCATATATGCCTCTGAATATTCAGAAAAGGGCGTTGATCCTTGCATTAAGGCATCCAAACATCTTGAAAAACTGCTCCGAGATGTAGTAAAAATTGCCACAGAAAAATCATGTGCGTGCTCTCAGATTCTGCTATTTATCACTCCTAGTGATTCATGGTTTTGTATGGCATGGTAATTTCTTCATGGAGATGTAAATGGTTGGTGTGAGAAAACAGGTGGAATGCCAGAAGAGTATGAATTGAATGTATTCAGAAACATCTCCATGGGTGAGAGAATAGGTGCAGGATTTTTTGTTTAGTTTGTTTTCTGGAATCCACGTGATCTAGGTGGCTGACGGAAAACATTGTTTGGCCTGGAAAGCCACAGTTTAGGAGCCAGATAAACTTGGCTCTTATTTTCTCTGTGTAATGTCTTATTTTGTGAGCTGTTCCAGTGGACTGCACAGTATGATTAAATGTGGCAAATTTCAGTTTCTCTGACCAGATAGCCTAAACCACGTTAGTGAAAATTTTATCATCTAAGGGATATTTTGCTGTAGATAGAACAACAGAAGTTACCTTTATATACAAACGTTCAGATGACTTAGAGATACTTGCGATGGTTGAACAGACAGCGCTGACTTACCTACACAAAATTTTAAGTGAAGTTGACAAAGTTATAAAAAGGTAGTACATTTTATATGAAATACATTATAATCCAACTTATCTTTTTCTATAATCTCTTAAGCAGTATAAAATAATTTAATATTTTTATTTCTGATTCTCAGTGTTTGGAAAAACAAAAAAACCCCCACCATTGTAGTTCCTTCTTAGTCCTTGTTGCTTCTATGTAACAAAGATTTAGAAGAGTAAAATTGCTGTTAATAGGAAACACTGTTGGCCAGAACTGAGGTACCAGTTCCACACCTCTTCTATAAGGCAAACATGCAGAGGGCCCTTGTCTCTCTCGTATTGAAGTTCTGAGCTCATGAACAGGGAAAGCAAAGAGAGAGACCAGGTGAGGGACTTGGAAGCACGTCTTGTTCCTCCTTCTCCCCAGCCATTAGGTCTGCTCAGGTGTTTTGTTCTCTGAGGGTCATCCCAACAGCTTCCAACTGCTTCCAGACCTGAGTAAAGTTGTACAGAAATGTGGGGTTCCCAGGGTGTGGTCCCTCTCCTCCTGTTGCTCCCACAGACTATTGTTAGGAATGGGCCACAGCCTCCTGCTTTGTGCCTCTCCTGCTCCCTTTTTGCATACCCAGCTTTCCTGTTTGGGTGTATGCAGTTAGTCTTGGAAAAGTTGTCTTCTCCTACCTGGCCTGGAATGCAGCAGCTGGGACAAGGCAAACAAACTCTCATCCCAGCCGCCATCTTTTTGCTTAGAAACAGCACCTCACAGAATGTGAGCAATAAACTGCAAACAGACAAATGAAATAGTGATGATACCTTTTCTTGCTCCCCGGGAGGATACAGAAGGAAGCAGGATGGGATAGCTTAACCACGTCACGTAATTTAAAATCTCCCTCTTTCCCACTGTTACTATAGCTGTTCCTGAATTGTGTACAGTTTTAACCTGCCCTTAGAATAGGCAATGTTTTCTGCTGATAGTTGGGGTTAACTTCAGCATGTCCTCAAAGACCTGAGGTAGCTATGCTGACTTTCTGAAGCAGATCACGTGGAGCCTGGAAGCTCTGCCCAATGTGAGGTTTATACCTTCACTGTTCACCCTTATTGACAGGGAATTTGGGCAGCCACATTGGAGATCATGCACAGCAAACAGAGCAACAGCAATCTCATTATTTATTTCAGCTTTTTGCCCTGTAGCACCCTTGTCTTGTAAGCCCAGAAGAGTGACAAAGAGTCTGCAGACCGATTCCCTAGAAGTACTCTATTTCACGTGGCCTAAGGAATGCATCTTAGAAAGTGTGAAAGAAATACACACAATTTAAATGATTTGGTGTGTTTTACAAGGAGAAGAATGATGTGAGTGGTTTGGGCTGATTGGGAGTAACTCAAGGTTGTCTCTAAATAGCCATGTATATATTACTTGTTTAATACCTGCTGGCAAGTGTTGAATCTTCACAATGACCTCTGCAAGCCACAATTACACATGGGACTGTGAAATGAAGTTTTTAGTAAGGCTGTTATGCAGGAAGTTTTAATACAGATTTATCTCATGGGTTAACAGACATTTCCTACATTTCTATGAAGTACCAATTCTTTCAAACAGGAAAAGAGAAATTGATTACATTGATTCTGATAGTAACTGAGGCTAGTGATAAATGTATCTGTGTTCTGCGCTCAGTGTGAGTCCCCCTAGGCTTAAGTTTGGATTCTTGCTATATGCAGAAGAGAATTTGGTTTTAGTTCAGTTTTATTTGTAACTTTTTTTTCTTCTGGAAGATCCATATCTTTTTGGAGGCTCTATTCATGTGTTTTTTTGGTTTTTTTTCAATTTCAGGTTTAACAGTGGCTACAATACTATTTGGCATAATAAGAAGTCTTCTGGTGTTTCAAGTTCTTGTCAGTTCTGGTCAGAATTTGCACAACAAAATGTTTCAATCCATT
The DNA here is from genome assembly GCA_013397115.1 of Edolisoma coerulescens. Lineage (NCBI taxonomy): Eukaryota > Metazoa > Chordata > Aves > Passeriformes > Campephagidae > Edolisoma > Edolisoma coerulescens. The sequence goes on from VWZW01000522.1 coordinate 1,329,276, forward strand.
TTGAAAGCTCCTGTCTTGTTTTTCGACAGAAATCCTATAGGTAAGTTTATTAGTATTAAAAAACCCTCAAAATTTAATGTATCTTCTTGATTGCACAAATGATACCATTTCTGGACAATTAGAATTTGATAGTATTTTTGCACTTTTGTTGGGTTCTTTTGCTTCTTTTACCTAGACTCTCTAAATTTAAATTTTTACTTAAACACTTTAAATTTAACAGTGTAGTCTTTTTCAGTTTCAAACTCAGACTAGTTATGGATGGTTCATCTTGCTGTGTTTAAATGCAGCTTACAGAACAGTGGGTTACCTGTAGCTTTGGTGTTGTGCATTGACCTGTATTTGCACTGCTGTTCTGATGCAGTTTCACAGGGTGTCTCCCATATGCTGAATGTGTGTGAATGCATTTTGTAAAACTGTGATCCAGATCCTTATGTTCTTCAAAAGAAAGGAGAGAGAAGGCTGGAGCACAGTGAAGAGAGTGGGGAAGTGGGCAGTACTGATTGACTAGCCAAAGGTTTCTGTTTTACATGAGAAATAGAAACCTGATGGTCTTGACTCCCTTGGAAAAAAAGGGACATGGGCTTGCTATCATAACGCCAGGAGGCATTTAATTGTAAGGATATATAGGGATGGCTTTATTGTTTAAGTGAAATAAGTAATATTTTCAGGAAATAGATACTCATGTGGAGAAAAGGTTCATGCCCATGATATGATGAATGAAATGTGTACAGTTTAATCTTAAAAAACCTCCCCTGCAACTGCAGAAATTTAGGGCTGTGTTACATGGCCTACTTGTACTGAGTGTGTGGAAATGTAAATTCAAGGCCACTGCGAAGGATTAGAAGGGAAGCTCAAGAAATGGGTTAGTGGAGAGCCAGTGAGAGCACATACATCATACATCAGAAGAAATCCTAGTGCTGATGTGTCAGACAGGGATTTTCCTCTTCTCTGTCTCGTCTATGTGTGCGCAGCATACACAGTAACTGTTTTTGAGGGACTACATAATGATCTTGTAAGAATGCCCGTAAATCCGGCTCATAATAACAAACTAAGAACTAGAGAGAAAACATCAGCAAAAATGTAGAGTAACACCAGTTTGCTTTGTAACACTGTGAAGCTCTAATTAGTGGGGCATTTAAAACTGGCATTCATAAAACCTGCCTGTCGCTGGTATTCACACACTGTTGTGACTTAGATGTGTGTTTCTATTAATCAACAGATATTTTATAATAGGGGATTAACTTCAGGATGCATGTATTTCTTTCCCTTCATCTTTCTTTTGGTAGTATGCAAAAGTACTGCTGTTTTGATCTCTGCATCATTTGAAAAAGGAAAAAAGAAAAGGGAAAAGATGGCACATGAGACAATGTTCTTGATGAGAATTGGAGCATTTAGCAGTTCTGAAATCCTGTTTGTAACATCTGTATTTCATTGTCTGATTTACATGGGTTTTTTCCTGTTTATTTATCTTTTAGAGCTTCACATGTTATTTCTTGCATTGAGGTGGGATGTATTTTTTTGTTTTTTCCCCTACCTTTTTTTTTAATATGCCTATGAAAGACATACTAAAAATAAATTGAAATTATTAAATGTGCCTTTTTCTAGGGTTGTGATTGTAATAGCTAAGCCAAACTATTAGTTATCATATCCCATATTAGCAAAGCTGGTATTGCAATGTCAGATCTGTCATTTAAGCATCTAGCATGTTCTCAGTATTTGTGTGAGGTCTCTAAGACCTCAGCAGAAGCAATTGCTGAACTGAATTTTGCTGTTTTATTTATCAAAAAATAATCAGCAATTAAAAAATGCCTCAGCTAGTATTTTGAACACATGGTGATCTGTGTTCCAGAGTCGAGGAAGGAAACTTTATTAAATAAATAGACATCCCAAGCTCTTGGTAGTTCTTATTGGGGAAGCAGAGTAACGAGGAGCATCAGGGAGTTGACATTAGGAAATGGAAATACGTGGTGAATCGTGACATGTCTGTCAGCTCCCAACAGTGTAGATCCAATCAATCTTGGTGAATAAATGAGATGACTTATTTCTAAAAAAATTGTGCTTTGTGAATCAGTTTAGGCATGAGCCCAAGATCTCTCTTTACAGATTGCATTAGCAATATATAGGGAGGGGGAACGTTGTAAAGGGAATAGTAACTAGCATTTTACCCAGATGATAGAAGAATGTCAATGTATCTTTGGAACCTGGATTACATAGCAGAGAGAGAAAAGGAATATAAGAAGCCCTCTCCTTTCTCCCTTTCCAGCCAAAAATATTTGTATGTACACAGATTTCACCTTTCTGTAATTTGGCATGGGTCTGAAAATAGTTAAACATTACTACACATTTTGCATTGGAAGAACCTTACTAATAAATGACTGTCTCTTTTTTTCTTAAGCTTTTAGCCTAACCCTACTGAGCTGATAATCCTAAGTAACCAAAGTATATTGTCTTATCCAGCATTCAGAAAAAATTGCCATTTATTTATGATTGAAATTCAAATTTATCAGCAGGTATCTCTACTGCATCACTTACACAGCTATCAAGCTAAGTGAAAGCTTGATGGGTAGTTGAAGTGTTAGTATTTTATCACATCTGTCCTGTCTGCCTTTGTTCACAAAACTTACTTGTTCGAGTGTAGGATTTGGCTCTCTGGAAACTTCCTTTGCTCTTCTACCCATATCCCAGTAAGGGAATGACATGAATGTCAAAGTGTCTGTAAAGTAGGAAGATGTGGACGTTTTCTATTTCATAGTGAATGCTTTATATCTTGCTCTTCACATGTCACTTGCAGGAGTAAATGGGTTGGTTTCTGTGCACGTCTAGCACAAGAGGGCAGCATGATCTGTTTTATCCCAGTCGAGCATTGCAGTGGCTTGTTAGAAGGATAACAAAATTCATCTGTTATGTTTTTAGAGATGATATTTGAGGAGTGAATTTTCAACCTCTCCGCTGAGGAATAGTAATGCGGTTCCATTCAGTTGTCTTCATTATCTGCAAGAATAACATTTTCTCCTGATCTTTTACACAATAAGCTTTTCAAATTCATGTAGTGCTGAGTTCGGAAACTTTTTTCATTTTGGAATTAGTGGCCAAAAAGTCAGATAACCCTCTAGAATCAGAAGAGTCCCACCAGGGACCCATTATTCCTTTTAATTTATTTTTCAAGATGTTTGTAACACTTCAAAATAAATATGTTATAAAGCTAGGTGAAAGCGACCTGGACTTCAGCAGCAAAGACTTGATTTGGGGCTTGCCTCTTTTGAAATTAGTTTCTTATTGAATAGTTCAGAGAATCCTAGTTTTGACAAGCTTCAGGATTTGATTCAAGATTACTTGCTTAGCTTGTAAATGCATTGTTCTTCTCTGGGATTTAGGGACAGAGATTAGAGAAGGGATGCTAATGTGTAACTGCATCATTTCCATTTATGGTAGTTTTAGTGTAAATTGTGTGTAATTTTGAATTGCATTGAGTTTAGGAAGCTGAAACCTGCTGCTGCTCTGCTGATGGGTGCTGTAAGAAGGAATGAATGATATGCATGAATTTGTTCAGATAAATCAGAAATCTCTTCCCCTTCTAGAGATTCTGTCTAAAATTTAAATTGAACCAGAATCACTACACAAATGCAGCTTTTTTTTTTTTTCTTCTGAATTGTATCTCCCCAAACTCTTGCTTCTGACAGTTCATAGGAAGAAAAGAAATCTTTTGGCAGTCTTTACAGCTTTTCTGGCCTTCCTAGAAATGGGAAGCACTGAATTGTGTGATGGTTGTCCTCCACCTGTTAAATTAACGTTTTGTTTTTTTTTTTTCCCCCGCGGATGCTTTGTGGAAACTTTAAATAAACATTGATCCCTTTGGGTGCTTACCTAGACTTTGAGATTTGACCAGGTTATAAGGAGAAATATTCTTTTTTGGTTTTGGCAGCCAGAAATGACATGCTGAACTGATAGCTAATAGCAGCACATGAAAGCAAACTCCAAATATAAAAAGATTAAAATGTGAAAGAAAGCTGTTGTTATAATGAAGAGTTTGTTTTTCTTTAAGGCATAAGGATTTTAATTATGATGTTCATAAATCAAGTGTTGAAATGCTTACAATTTGACAGAGAAAGTTTCTCTGTAGGGTTAAAAGCATTTTCATCAATGCACAAATGCCTATCTGCATTTTATCTGACAGAAGTGTCAAATGGGCAATGTTGCTAAAGTGTTTCAACCATATAATATTTGCAACGAATATGGTATTTCAGCAGTCTGAAAATTACAGTGCTGATAATGAGGTTGTTAAATTATACTTTATCAGTTGGATAGTGAAACTGCTCTAGTTAGTGTACATTAATGTATGCTTGTTCACACAAGTGATTCTGCTGAACAAGTAGCATGTTTAAACAAGAAATACTGGTCTTAAACTGTGTGATTTACAGTAGGTGGTGTTTTGGCATATCATGCAGTTAACAAGGCAAAGCTTCATGTTAAGATATTTTGTTTGTAGTCTCATTCGTCACTGATATAAATATTCAGCAGCAATGCCAGGAAATGTATTGTATTCCTATTTGACTCAATGACTCAATTGCTTTCTTTTTTTTTTTTTGGAAACAAGATCTGTGCTATCTTTCTGATGCAGTTTTCAGATATATCCTTGTGGTCAAGATGAATTCTGCAGGGTTGTGAAAAACTGTACCAGCTCTTTTGACAGCTTTCATGTTCTCTTAAACTAATACAAAAAAATACATTGTCCTTAAAGCAGCAGAGGCTTTGTTTTCGACTCTCTGTGCCAAGCTCTAAAGCGCGTTCACATGTGGGCAGGTTTGTTAGTTTACGTTGAAAAGAAGTCCCTATAGGACAGCCTTTTGTTGTAAAATAAAAACACAGATTCTCTCTTCCGTGTTGGTAATCACTTGCATTTGTTGTTATTAAGATGGCAACACAATGGGTTCCATCAATCATCAAGATCCTTAACAACCACACAACGCTGTAAATATTATGTTTGGGTGTTTGAGTGGAACAGCTCGTCACTGAAGTAGGTGTGGTAATTAAAACCTGTTAGGTTGCTACATGTGTTAAAGAAAAAACCCTTTAATGTTTTTTTCATACAACAATGGCGATAAGTACTTTAAATCTTATCAGGGCGTGATTATTAAATGATATTTTATGGGAGTTGCTCATTTACTGTTAGTATTATCATGGCTTTGTTAAGAGTTTAAACAGTCTTATGCGTCCATGTGTTTTATCACCATTATGATTCTGTCAGGAGCCTTATAAAGTTGATTGCTATAGGAGTAGTCTTTAAAGTTAGTAAATGGCACTCTGGAGTTATGTTTACATTTATTATCTGTTAGCATAACTCGATTCAACTCTATCATATTCTTTTCTGCAATAATAATTGAATGAAACTTGGCCATAAACTGATGAGACAAGCCCATTACATTTTTAGTTCACCGAGTCAGAGCTCACCCCATTTATGCCTAATACAGGAGATAAAATTAAAAGGTTTACAGAAAAGCTGTTCGTAAGAGGGGACGAGACATTATTTGATAGGGAAATAGCGTGAAGCTTGTACTGACAGCCACTTCCAAGTGCAGCCTCCTGCCTTCCCGGCACAAGATTCCACGTCCCTTCACAGGGATTTTCTATCTTCCTCACATTAAGATCCCCTGGTGGGGAAAACAGCCTGCTGCGAAACTCATTTCTGACCGTATGCTGACCTGCCCAGATACTGCAAACTCTAGTGTTTTCATTTACTGAAGCAGCTGAAGAGAGAGCTGCTCTTGCCCCACCTCAGCCGAGCAAAAAGGAGGCATGGAATGTCGAGCAAGACACAGAAGCCTTATTAAAAATACTGGCTTTAGAAGACTGCACAGAAGCTGTTCAGAGACATCCCTATCTTTCAAGTGTAGTGGGAAAATAAAAACGGAATTTTGTTTTAGTCTTGCATAGATGGCATGCTGTTTTGGTGAGATTTGTGGCAATGAGGAAGTACGTGTTGGTTGGAGACACTTGAAAACAGAGGGAGAGACTGCTGTAATATTGATGGAAAACTGCAAGGGGCTTAAAAAGAGGGCCCAGCTGAGGTGATACAGCTACAAATAAGCTTTTAGAGATAATCCAAAATGGAGGATTTGTTTGTTTGTTTGTTTTGATAATAACTATTTTAAATATGTACCCTTTTTTGCTATTTTTAATCTGTTTATAAATTGTGGGATGCTGCTATGACTGCTGTGGATAGTGGGGACTGGATGTGCCACATGGATAGAATGTCCTCTCTTGCTGTTCATGGATGCCTGTTTTGGATGGGAAATGAACATTTTTGAGAAATGAGGAAAAACTTATCAAAGCTCACTTCATTCCACCTAGGAACAAGGCATAAGCATTTCCAAAAATAAATTACTTCGGAGAAGAGCTGGGCAGGGATAATGAATAGCAAGGTGCTGAGACCACGTATGTGGAACGTGAGAAAGGCAGCCCAGATCTTCTCCCTCTCTTGGCTCTCCTGGGTTCTTGGTTGTGCCATAACATTCCACTGCTGTCCCTTATGGATGCACAGACACAGTTAGTCCACTATGGTGTTTGCAGAAAAACTAGCCCGCTGTGGTGGGGTGTTTTGGGGTTTTTTTTGTTTAATCTGAGTAGCTGGAAATTAAGATAAAACAAACACTATCACAGTGCAAACTCATTTCATTAGCAGTGTTCTGCTTTATACTGCACAGAATTCTTTCTCCCAGATGATCCTAAGTAATCTGCACTGCAGCATCTGGGTGAATTAATTAGTTGAGGTTTCTTTTTTTCTTTTTTTTTTTCAGATTGCCAGCATTTGCAGATTGTGCAACAAGTGAAGATTAGTTTGTGCCTGTGGTGATCTTGTAGAGTGTTTGGAAACAAAAGGCACTTCTTGATCCAAAATTAAAATTTTAGTGTAGGAAAGAACGGCTGTTGTATGTGAATCTGCCTGTTTTGGCAATCCAGAATAAAGCCCGAAGAATAGAAATCGCAGCAGAAGCAGAGGTATTGAATCGAGCTTGACTTCAGTGTGTTGTTCAGTTTTAAAAAATACAAACTTTAAGTTATTTACAGATAGTACAACACAGCATTACTTGCTGTCTTCCATCCTGTCTTCCCCAGATAATTGTTTTTTCCTTCATCAAAATCATTAGGTACTTTGTCAGGGGCTTTTTGTTATGTATTCAGGTGAATACATATGCAGAACCTCCTTCAGGTTTTGATTTTTGATGTCATTTTATGGAAGATAATGTTATATTTGGAGAGGGCAACATTATTACAGCTGTATATATTGACAGCTACCAGCCTTAAGAGAGAGCTTTTCAAAGTGTTCTGAAATAGCATCAAGCATATGAAGAACATTTTTTTGTTTGTTTGTTTTATTAGTTACTGGACAATAGTCCTGTAATTAGAGTGGTAGAATGTAATGGACATTAATTATTGCTTGCGGCAATACCGACCTTGAGGCAGGTAGCTTGAAACTGGAAACTGCAGGTTCATTTTTGTTTGAGGTTTGTTTTAATGTTCATTTAAATTTGGGCTCTTGTTGAACATTTTCCTAGGTGATTCTTACTTGCCTATTTTGTTGCCATAGCTTTTGATTTCAGCTTGAGCAGAATATTTAGTTGTGGTGGTCCCAAAGGGAGGTTGTGGAGTGAGGAGGTTTCTGAAAAGTGTGGAAAGGCTGGGGCTGCCTTAGCTATTACTCACCTAATGCTGGGCAGGAAGTTGTATTCACAGAGCCGGCATGCAAAGCAAGCTGCTGTATGGCAGAAAGGTGGCAGAGTCTTCATTCTCAGCTGTTTGGTTCAGAGTAGAGTGCCTTTTGTGCTCGGGAGTTGGTTTTGGTTTTGTGTTGGATTTTGCACTGTTATAGAAGACTTACGAATGACTTTTGACCTATTTGTCTTCTAGTTGTAGGATCCCCTCATTCTTCCTCATTTGCCAGTTAAAAAAAGAGTGTAAAAGTCACTAATGTTTCTCAAACTTGAGCTTTTATCATGTGCTACTTGTGCAACATTTATGACATTTGAAAATTCAAAGGAAGGTTAAACTTTTCATAAGGTCATGGTTTTTCTGTCCATTGACATGGTTCTGGTCAGTTTTCATCCAGTGTGTACCTGAATTCATCCTCTGCTTTCTGTGTCTGGAATTGCTGCTTTTCTTGCCCTCTTTCAAGCATACATCTTCACCAGCTGGAGTTAGTGTTGGGGCAGAGAGTGCAGAATAATCTGAAGATGTTTGGAAATCTGAGAAGGTGAAGATTTGGAACTTGGGCATTCTTGCTAGCAATTATAAGGAATAATAGGTGGAAGACAGATGGTCTAACTCTTCCTCAGTTTTCTTTTTATCAGATGTGATGAGATTGTGTGTGTGGTAAACCTCTTTTTTCTCAATGAAGTTATTGTCTGTTTAATATGTAAATGATGCAATGCAGAATATTACTAATTCGTGTGTAGGCAAGAAAAAAACACTCTGCTTTGTGGTAAGCTTCCCTTCACTGGGAATACATGTTTCTTTGTCCGTGTGTGTATTCATTTCTCAGCATAATTTCATGTTCATGAGTTTGAATGTTCACAATCCAAAATAAATAATTTAGTCTATATTTAGGCAAAATTCCTACATCTGTTCTTAAGATATCATAATTAATTTCTCATACAGGAATACTGCCCCTGCCCCATGCTTTCTAGGACGTGCCAGGAGGACAGTAAGTGATTAGATACCAGGGATATTTGCTCAGTAGTGGGGTTTTCCCCCCTCTCTCCTTTTCAATATGAATACCTAAAGCTGTAAACTTTACACTATCTTGTTCCTCTCTTCTTCCAGAGCACTTATTTTTTTGTTTAGAATCTGTCATGCTGATTTTTAGAGAAGAGGTGGTGTCTGTCTTCACTTAGAGTTAAGTGCCTGTGCTTAAGGATGGGTATCTAGGATTTGGAAAGTGCCACTTAGATTAAGGGAAAGAAATGAACTGTATTTTTAATATTTATTTTTAAATCTATTTGTATGTATAAAACCCCATATGCTTTGCCTGAGGTTAGTATAATTCTTCTTTCCTTTCTCCCTTCATTAATTCCCCAGTCTCCTTTTAGAAGAACAGTTCTCCTCTCTCCTGTCTCAACAACCAGCCAAAAGTAAACAATTACAGTTAGCTTTCCAGAATATTTCTGGTATTTCCTGACTAAAAATGTTGAAATGTTTTAAGGAAGAGTTGGTAGTTCTTACCTTTAGTCAGCTAATGTTCCCTTACCACTGGAGAAAAAAAAAAAAATTTGATGCTCCTTTGAGACAAAAGATACCTGCAGAAACCTCTGCAAATTTAAAGCCTCAGAACTGAGAAATATAGATGGTTTTAGCTTTAGAAGTGTCATCTTTTTTTTCTATTAAACTAACAATATAGAGAGAACGTTTTTTTTTCTTCAGCATTTTCAGCAGAAAGCTAGTTATGCTAGACTTATTCTAATATTAAGAAATCTTATCTTAGGAGCACTTTCAAAATAAACCCAAATTTGAGAGAAAAAAGTGCCTTGAGGTTTTTGTAAAGCTGACAAGTTTTAATATTCCAAATACGTCGTGACAATGATCTTTTTTCATAATTAAGCTACAAGTATTATTTAATACTGAATTCAAAGCCATTCACTGACTGCTGCTTATATTTAAACCCCCAAAAATCCCCAAGAGAAAAAATGGAAAAAACAATCCAAACATTTTTTTTTTAATTCAGATAAGAAAAAATAAACTCTGCTGCACCTCAATTTAATAACCGGTGTTGCTCAGCTACTACCAAAGGCTTAAGGACAGTGTTTAGAAGTGATTGTTCAGAAATAAGTGTTTCTCCAAGATTATGAGGGCTTATACAGATGATTTTGTTCACCTGCTGAGTGTTCAAGAGTGGCAGTGTCCAATCTGATGCTTTCCAGAAGTGTTTGTTTGCTTGAAAAATAGAAACATTCCTGTGGAAAATAGGATTTAATTAATTTTTGTCCCATCTTAGCCACGTACTAAAGCAATATTATTATGTACTTTTAATAGAGATACAAACATTTGGTGAAATGCAAAATCCCAAGTTTCTGAAGTGATCTGAGATGTTTTTAGCTTAAAATGTAGTGCTGTGAGCACTGCTTAATTTGTTAATACCTTCGTGCTCTACCTCTGTTGTTTGTACTTCTTATGAGACGCAAGATGTTAAAATGCTTGTTGAGTACTTGTTATTAATTTTAAAATAGGCGTGGAGGTGTTTTGAATAGAAATCTTAAATATTGTTCAATTAAATGGGCATAAGGAGAACAAGTTAGTGCAACTGAAAGACAGTAAATTTACATTAGATATTAAGAAAAAATTCTTTGCTGTGGGGGTGGTGAGCTGCTGGCACAGGTTGTCCAGACAAGCCTGTGGATGTCCTATCCCTGGATGTGTTCAAGCCATGTTGGATGGGGCTCTGAGCAACCTGGTCTTGTGGAAGGTGTCACTGCCCACTGCAGGGGGGTTGGAACTAGGTGGTCTTTAAGGTCCCTTCCAGCCCAGGCCCCATTCTGTTTCTTTGATTTTATGGGTCTGGAAGAGACAGGATGCGTTCATTCTTTGACACTATGAGGAGGAGATGCAAAAATATTCTTCCAGCTAGTGACCTGCAGCACTTTGGTAGCTTTGGGTTGTATCTGAATTGCTACAAAGTAAATGTGATGAAAAAAACGTTTCAGCATGGAAGAAGAAGGCTTTAAAGACCTTTCATACCTCTCAGATTTGGTGTAAAGCAGAGATTTATGCTTGTCTTTCATCTCACCTTTAAAGGGGTGGTGGTTTTTCGTAATGGAACTTGACCACCAGGATAGACAGAGAACGCTGTTGGTGTAAGAGGAAATGTGATGGATGTAACACTTGCTCCTCAGACCAAATTTTCCTCTTGCTGTATGCCTTTCTGCTGTGATACCAAAGCAATTCAGAGAGGAAACAGAGCAAGGAAGGCAGTTATTTTAATTAGTGAATTTTATCCTCAAAGGCTTTTCGATCTAATTCTGTCTTCTGATTTTCTGTTGATTCTTCCAAATGCTTCAGACTTAGTCAGACAAAAGCCTTTTTCTTCACAATTGTCAAATTTCATTGAATCTCGGGTCTTGGTGATAGAGCTTAATTGTCAGCAAAATAAGTCTTGGTTTCTGTAAATTGTTTGATCCTCAATTGGTTTAAAAGTGACAATATACTTTCATTTACAGGGTTTAGATACTGTTTTCATGTGGCATGTGGAGCAAAGTTGGACCAACCAAAAACATTATTTCAGTTGTTTTCAGTCAGGAAGGCTTAGACAAAGAGCTTAGTCTCAGATCCTTTAAAGTTCAAGCATCTGCCACTAGGGGCAAAAATTATTTTCCTCTAGGCATTCATTTTTATTGTAGATTTACCGTGCTGCTTCACTTGGTTGATAATCTAATTTAAACCTCAGAGATGATTCATACCTCCTCAAGGGGATTCACAGCTAGTTTAAATTGTCTGATGTCAAAACTTTTAGTTCTTCTAGGATCTCTTTTCTGAACATAATGGTCCTTTGGGTGTTTGAATGCACTGAGGAGGAAAGAATGTGACCCATGCAAGTGGTAACGCTTGAGAGATAGTTTTACAACATACTTTGGATTTGTTCTCAGTATTTGTTTGGATTTCTAGTTCAGGTAACTTGTGATGTCTTGACTTAATTTAGGTCATAATCGTGCCAAGTGGTCCATTGTGGACAGACTTCTGCAGGTATGAGCATGGTACCTTGTTGAAGTAAAGAACTTTCTGGAAGGTAGAACATACCATGTGCTGTGTTAGAGACTTTTGTTTCATAAGCCCAGCATTTTGTACACCAACTGTAATGTGACAGTTTTACAGTAAAACACCGGATTATGAAAGGTTACAAAACCTTGATGTCGAGAGGCATTTCAATTTCCTTTCATTAGAAAACCGAAAGAAACAAGCAAACAAACACCCAATTATCCAGAAGGTCCTAAAAGGTTTTAGAGTGATCCAAACACTTAAACTTGTTTGTGACCCCTTCCTGAAGGCATGACCACTGTATGGTTGACCACTAAGAACTTTAGGAATTGAATGTTCGTATTAGGAATGTGAACTGCAATTTAAGGACTTCTTCCCTAGAGTCAGGCAAGGACAAAATAGGCATTCAGAAAATTAAGAGGTGTTGTAAATACCATTCAGCTGTGATGAAAAGTTTATTGGATGCTTTTCATATGCATTCTAAAGTTAAGCTACATTTTGAAAACTATCAGAGCCAGCATTTGTTCTCCAAATATTCTAATTAAATAAACAACTATGCTAAGTTGTTACTAATTAAGACTCTGTAATTTTAATAGTGGTTGGTTTATTAACACAGTTTTGCCTTTTGTGGTTTTTTTGCTTGGAGGTATAGTTTTGTTTCAGTGTTTTAACGATGTATCCGCAAATTGATCCAGAATCAAGTTCTGTGCTCACACTGTTTTGGGAAGAGGGAAACAAAAACACAAGATATTTTTCTGTCATTTGCTTTCATTATTATATGTGTATTTTTCCATTTTATTCATACCTTATCAGAAATTTGATGTCTTTTTCAGTGCAAAATAATGGCAAAGCTGTTGTTTTAAAACAACCTTTCCCAAAATATCTAGGGTTAGACTATGATCAGTGATTATTTGCAAAATTTTTTATGCATACTACAAAATATAACTTGTGCTTCAGGTCCATGAGAGGACTTAATAGTGGTGTGTGTATTGGATGTGGACACTTGAGTGATCAGTATTTTTGTCATAGTCTTTACATGGCTCCTCTAGTTGTCCTCTTTGTTGCAGTCCTGGAACTTGTTTCATGTGTCTGATGTACTTTCAGCAGAAAAGCTGCTGGTTTAAAAAAGCAAGAAAACCAAATTGTGGTGAAAATGGGTGTCAGGAAAACAAAATCAATGCATAAGTAAGTGAACTGTTAAGATCTGATGACAGACATGTTTTGAAGGAAAAAAGAAAATTCTTACTGGTAATTCCTTTACCTGAAATCTTAATTGGTCTTGTGAAAGCTTAAGACCCTGTGTGAATGAAATTAAGCAAACTAATCAGAGTATACTCCAAAGACTAATGAGACACAACTGTCTGTTTCCCCTGCAGTTCTTTAATTAGCAGAGTGAAATATGCTCCTGTAAGAGCAGTTTAAAGCAAGAAGTAACTAAAACCCTCTGAATTGTTTCTAAAGACATTTCTTTCAATAGATAGTAAGTCTTCCCGCACCTGTCAGAGTACAATCTTGTGAAGAGTCTGTATGTGTCCAGTGCCTATGGTTATGCACTATGTCCTGATGCACTTTGCCATCTTCCTTCAGGTGGCACTGGCTTTTTGACTTCCACAGCTCTAGTTTAGGAGCTATTTCAGAACCTGATCTCTCACTTGCTGTATTTCCCATGTTTTTCAGTGTAAAACACCCTTTCTGTTGCCTTTATGGCTCATTTGTTGTTATTCCCGTCTGGCTCTTTTTGTCACTCTGCATTTCCAAAACATCAGTTCAGGCACTTTTCTGGTTTTAAGTGTTGCAGTCACCTTGTGTTCACCTTCTGGTCTCACTTGCTTTGTCCCCAGCTCTTCCACACTTCCTAGCCTATGTCTCGCTGTGTTGGGCTTTAGGCTTTGGTTGTGCCTGGGATGACATTTGTACCTAGAGCCCATGCCATTCCATGGTGAAGGAGAATGGAAGAAGCAAAGAAGGAAGAGAGAGGAGAGGAAATAAGGGACAGATATGCAGTGAATGAAGCTGAGGGGGAAGGGAAGGAGACGACACATGCAAGCACGGCAAAAATTTGGGTCAATATGCACACAAAGCTCTCTCAATATCCAGACGCCCCCGGTTTGGTGAGTTCTGTGACTGTGACTACCAGCTTGTCTCTTGACAGTTCTGTCTTGCCGCTGCTCCCCAGGGTCAGATGGAGGGAAGACTTTTTCTTAATCTTACAGCCCCAATGTACTGTGAGGGAGTCTAACGGGAGTTGTAGAGAGGAGTGTGCTTGGTTTGAGCATTAGCCATCTCCCCATGCAAAGCTTTTACTATTTCTGCACCTGGTAAATGGAGCTGTTGGCACATTCCAGTGTCTTTAACTCCCTCCCTCATCATTTTTGCTTGTTTATCTTTCATGCTTACATCTTTGTAACTTCCTGCTCACTGTGCACCAAAGTTCATCCACAAGCTGGCACTTTTTCATCTTGAAATCATCTCTCGAGATGCACCAGTAGCGTTGTAACCGCAGTACACTGACAGCAGTTAAACATATGGGTGGGGAAAACTCATTAATTCTGTGACCCCTTTGTGTTCCTCTACTTTAAAACACATCTTGTCCTGCAACTTTCTGTTCCAGCTTACTGCTCCATCTTCCCATAGCTCGTTATTCCTTCTGTAGTCAATTGTGTTGGTTTCTCTTAACTGACACAACCAACTCTTCAGGGCAGGGCATGCTGCTGGCTATGTGATGGTCCAGCCTGCGTCCTAGTGAGGCTCTGCCTCCCGCTTTAGATACATTAATCCTCTTCTGGGTGTTTCTGGCATGCAAACAACAAATGGCAACATTCTCAGGAGTCCCTTGTTGCGAGCAGCGCTCTTCTATTTTAGCCTGTTTATTTATTTAGGGGTTCATACTGCTGGATAGCTGTAAATCAGAGCTTCACAGTGAAGTCTGTCTTTGAACTGAACGAAATAAAAAGGGTTTGTAAATTGTATTCACTTCTGCTTGAATGACAGTTCAGTCAAGTTATTCTTTTCCTCCTTGATGTGTGTCAATTTTTTTCTCTGTTTATAGAGAAGTGAAGGAATGTTGCTGTTAACATATTTATTATTCTGAGTTTCTTTTTAATTTAAAAGCCATGAAAAATAGGAAATTATAGGATTTTTTTTCTTTCATTTTAAGCAACATATATGTAAGCATATGTTTTTAAAATAGTTTAACCTCTAGCATTCATCTGTCAAAAAAATCTATGGGGATTTATTTAAGGTATATTTATACATAAACACTCAAGGTTCTTTGGTTTTGATTTATGCACTACTAATGTTTTAGTGTGGTCAGCAGCTGCTTCTCATTTGTAGCTGCTTATTCCTAGTATATTTTTCTTTTTTGTCTCTGAGATCAATCTTTCTAATAGTTGCCCAGTAGAAGAGTACAGTAGAGTCAAAGGCAGTGCAGTATAACTTTTCAAAATGCTTAGCATTTAATAATGTAATTATTAAAATATCTTTCTTTTAATGTAATGAATAAAATATACAGTAGAGAAGAGGTTGTATTTGGGTTTTTTTCTCATTTGATTTCATTTAAGTGTTGTTAATTATAGTTTAGGCTGTAAAGAAGTTTACTTTATAGTGGTATTTTTTCTCCAGAAGCCGATGGCCCAAGGAAATGCACTGTCAGACCATATGTATATTCTTTTGGACAACGTTTCTTGCTAGAATAAAACTCTTGGGTTGTGGTTGCCTTCAGCTTTTCTGAGACATAAGATTTTTGGTTGTTTCTTAGGCAAGATTTGCAAGTGGAATTTGGTGCCAGTCACAAAACAGAAGAGTAGGTGAAGTCATTCCTCCAGCTTGCTCCACTGGAAGGGATCCATTCCGTGCCCTAAATTAAGCCCCCCCCAAAAAACCCAAAGGATTTCATTCCAACTTTAGTCCCTCCCATGCTGATTGCTGTAGCCTTCAGGCATGCACCCATTTGCCTTCTTCTGGTGCCATACTTTCTACTGAGTTTTCCAAAGGGTGAGTAGCTTCAGGAGCAGGGACTGAAGGGAGACCAACAGCAGAAGTGCCTGTAGTAGACAATTAACATGCCTGCTGGAGAGGTGGATGACCCACTTTCAATGTGTTCTCCATGACTGGTAAAAGTAACACATCCCCGTGGATCTCTGCCCCACCTTTGCCTCTCTTCTAAGTCCTGACCCCTGGGCTTGGCTGTACCTTTATAAACAGGATGACAGGTTTCCCATATCTTATTTTGTGAATGGTACCTAAGTTGTGAATGTAGTTGTTTCCACATGTTATGTGACTTTCCTCCAACATGTGGTTTAAAAAGTCCTAAACTGAAGCAAAATATTTATTTTCATGGGGCATGAGGGTGTGGGGCATGTCTTCTTTAACACAGAGCAAATTTTCCAAGGGAATTCTTTGAGCAGCAGAGTAAGTGAGCTTTCTGATAGCTGTACCAGAATTTCTCTTGAGTTCTGTAGTAATGACATTGCATGTGAGGCAGGAAAAAATCCATTGAAAAATTATCCAGTGTCATCCATTGCACATTCTGGATAGCCAAACCCATATGGTTTTTTTGTAAAATTTTTCTGATTCCCAGTGGCTTTTTTATGGTAGGAGTAGTTAAAAAGGAAAATGTATTTCAGGAATTGTTACACAGGTATATCGTGAATCAACATTAGAGAGAATCCCTCTCTTCCAAACAATCACGTATTCCAGAAGAAGAGAGAAAGGAAAAGAAACTGAAGCTAAAAAAAAATAAATGATCAAATTGAAGGAACATACCAAGCAGAAGAGAAGGGTTGACAGAGTCAGATGAAGATGTGAAATGCCTCTGCTGTTTGGCCTGTCCTCAGGCTTTATCCTGAGGCTTTATCCTCAGAATGGATGGGCTAGGTAGAGGCCAGAAATCTTGGCTGTCCCAAGACAGTCCCTATAGAATTCAGTCCCTGTAGACTTCTAAACAGAAGAAACAGTCCCTATGGAATTCTCTTTCATGGTTCCAAAAAAAGGAAGAAGATTAATGGGGATATGAAATATATAAGATTGGTAAAACACAGTGTATTACTTGGTTTTGGAATGATAACCATATAGGCCAGATAGCAGTTTCAGCTAAGATTTCAGGAGTCAAATGCTTTATATTCAGTAATGTCCTATTTCTTCATTGTCATTTTAGACTGGAGTGATGATTGAGCCCCTCTAGTCCCTCTAGCTTAGATGATTGAACCCCCAATTTAAAAAAAAAGGGGGGAAGAGAAAGACATTGAAACATTGAAAATTAAGATTCTTATTATGAGAATTATCTTTAGGAGATAGAATGGTAAGAAAAGCAACAAATATGAGCAGATCTGAAAGAGCTATCTGAGATCCACCCCAGTATTTTCTGAAATGCAGTATTTAAAGCCTATTCTGAATCAAGTCTTGATTGTATAAATAGCTCAGGAAAACTTCTTTTTGTTGTTGGAAAAACCTTACCAGGAAGGTGACATATATTTCCATTTTTATTTTAATTCTTGCATTGATGTATATTTATAGATAGCTCCCAAATATGAAAATAACTCTAATAGCTGTTTTTCTCCTCTCATATAAATATTCCAGTAACAAAATACTCTTCAGATATTTCAGTCCATCTTGATCCGCAGTATTCTGTTTAATTTTTGTAAGCCCCTTCTCCAGCAAAACAACACTTGGGACATATTTTCAGCCCAAACTGGATTTGTAGCAGAAAGAACTAGACTACGTAAGTGCTCTTTCAGAAGTGGGTGCACTTATGGTTAAATATTTTAGTAAAGAATTAAATTCATAGTCTTGCTAGTAGAAAGTCAGTATAAGACTACATTTTGTAGATAATGTTTCAGGTTTCTATTTTACAGATGCTTTGCATTGTCGTGAGAATATAACTTGACATCTTTTTAAAGGCCAATTGATAAGAAGTTGCAAATGGTTACCATTTTTAATTTTTTTTTTCCCTTCAGGAAGGGCAAAGAGGCCATTTGTAACTCTCCTGTATGCCCTTCCTCTGTAGAAATGCCTTTTTTTTTTTTTTTTGTTCAGTTTGACTATGTCCCTTAAAAATGGGACTTAAAAGTCATGTTGCTTATGTTGATGTATAGAGCAAAAATTAAGTTCTGCTGTATTTTGGCAGTACGTTAGATTTGGTTGTGAGTTTTTTAGTTTCAGTGTGTTTAAATGTAGAATTTTTTCATTAAACTGAGGATAAGTTGAAATGGCTTCAGTGAATGAGTTTAAAATGAAACAGAGGATATCCAGAGCTTAACTTCTAGAATGGTTAAAACTTTGTTCTGACAATCCATCACAAGATTACGTATTAGAAGTCTAATATTACTCCAGGGACTGGGGGCGGGGGGGAGTGCAGGTGTCTCCTTCCATTGTCATTGTAATTATGAAGCAGAGATGCAGTTTTGTACTCAGATTCTAGGATAAAACTTTTATATATTGCCAGAAGTTTGTACTTTTAAATGATTTTGAAGCTTCCTGTTACAATCAATTCCAGGGTATTATTGCAGGGATCAATAATTAGAAAATTGCTAATGAATTTATTATCCCAGCTCTAGCATACTTTTTTAAAAGGGATCACTTTGTTAGCAAGTATAATACAGCCCCAGTTAAATTCTGTTTTGTAAATGCTGTTACATCTGGAATTGTAACCAACTTAGTTAATTGGTAATGACATACAATCGGAAAGGCACTTAGGATGCAAAAGGTATTTTGAGATTTGTCAAGAAAGCAATTTCAGAAAGAAGGAAAATTACACTTCCCCCCCACTTCCTCCACACAATCAAGAGGTTTTTCCTTTTTGTGCTTTGGAGACTTTAGATACAATTTCTGCATTGTATCTTAGGTGAGGAGACTTTGGCTGGTGATAACAGATGTTGATACATGTGTTCTTCTGAGTACACCCAGGAAAAAGGACAAATCAACTGTACCACATAAATTACCATAGAGATAAAAAAATTGTATAGAGCATTGACCTATTTTGGTTTGCCACAGCAGGGTAATTCCAATCAATAGTATGTATGGACTAGAAAGCTCTAGAAACAACTGTACAGTTAGGATCCATGTATTCATACTAGGTAATGTAGATGTCTCCATCAGCAGTAAAAATAAAAATTCATTTCCGAAGAAGCCTGTGTTCTGTTCTTATCTTTATCATAGTTATTCTTCTTTTTTTAAATCCTACACTTAAAAATAAGATCAAACACAGTGTTTACGTTTTCTTTTCATTTCCTAACTGTTTTCTTGTTTGACAGCATTTGTGTAAAAAGTCCTTTTCAAGTAGTAAATTAATTTGGATAGAAGGCATCCCACCTGAATTCATTACATGCTGGCAGTTTAGATAAATGGATATTATGATCTCAGCATATTTTGGCCCTGCACCACTGTGCCTATTTGCAAATGTCTAAGAAAGTGATAATATTCCTATCAGTTTCAGGCTGCTAAAGAAAAAAATGGGGTAGAATTTCTTATTTATATTTATAGGATGCCTGTGGGGAAGACAGCAATGCTCTATATGGCAGTTTGTGTGGACATGTGGTGCTAAACATATATTAAAAAAAGATAACAGACCTTTTGACGTTTCTTTGTAGAAATATGGAAGAAAAGCCAGAGTAGATCAGTAATTGACAGCTATGCAGGAGATGCATTTCCAGATTTCTTTCTGAAGAAATATTTCACAAACTTACAATTCCTTTCAAAGTCGGTAATCCATCTTTAATTATTTTGTTGATTTCATAGTTGTATTTTACAAGGTTGATGTAATGTCTGCTTCCTGCCAACATTTGATATGGACAATCCACTTTGTCATTGCTTTGATGAAACAGCAGGCTGCTTGTAGTTTGTAGTTGCAGTACTTTTTTTTTTCTTCTTTTTCTGTGTGTGTGTGTATGTGTGAACTGAGCATGGGTAAAGGCTTATCAGTTGCTGAATGCCATAGCTTAACAGCAAGGTATGTGGGGAGCTGCCAGTTTGTACCACGGACAGGATGGGAAGCGTGTTCAATGCAGTGAAATGGATGGGCATTTAAATGTACCTGGTTCTGTACAGCTATTTCTTCTACTCCTACCTTTTGAGTGTGCTTTTATTGCCACACGTACCCTTGAGAGCATTATTTTGCTACCATATAGGTAGCCTATACCTAATAGGCATCCATTTAAAAGGACTTTGGTTTTCCAAGCTGTACTTGGGACTGTTGGAGTGCACGATTCCTCTCTGTGGGGTCAGGAAGCCCACGCTGCGCCGTGGCTGTTGCAGGCAGCAGTGGCACCCAGCCCTGGTGACCACAGTGGTGCCACAGTGTCAGTGGGGTGAGGGATACAAGGGGCTTCTGCTCCTTCAGCAAAGCCAGTGGCTGCCCAGTGTGTGCTTTGGGATTGTCTGACGTGGATCCAAGTTAGTCTGTCCTCGCCAAGGCGAGCATCTCTGTGGCATGACTGCCTTCAAGCATGTGTGCAATCCCAGCTGAGGTTGCTTATGTTTAGTTACACATAAATGACTAAGCACCTTCTTGAATCCATTCTGAGCCCCATAGGTTGCCTTTAGACAGGTTTCTGTGAGTTTGCAACAAGGAGTGGAAGAGAATGTAACTTTTTCTCCATGGAGGCTGGGCAGTGAGGGTGTTCTGGCTTCACTGTTTCAGAGTAGCTTAAGAGCTTCTGAATATTTTTTTTCCCCTGGTAAATGCAGTACATGGATATGGCTATTTAGGCCTATTGCTATGGAGGAGTTTAGGTTTGTATGCAAAGCAGTATTTATTAATAACATTTGCATATTGAAATAAAAAGTGTGATGCAATTAAAATTGCCTGCGCTGAGGATTAGCCTGATCTGAGGGAAAAACATCCCAAGAGTGTGCACCCGTGCACACAGACATGCACATACAAGTGGCAAAATCTTTTTGTCTGTAGCAGGCCCTTTTCTTAAACCCTTTTTCTTTTCCAAAGAGGCGAATCAGTGAACTAGAGAAGTGGTGACAAAGTATTTCTGCAATGTGTGATGAAGCAAGTGGGTATAAAGGTTTTGTAAACTCATTGCAAGGTATAGAAAATCAATGTGTCTACTCTATTGTGTTACACAGAAGTATTTCAGTGAATGCCCTGGCCAACAAAGTATACTAGAAATGCCAAATATATTTAGAAATAATGTGCTGTTGCTCTTAGTGTCCTTGGAATTTAGGTTGCACAGCATTGAATACTATGGATGGCATTTGGCTGTTACAGTGGAGGATCTTAGTTTCTTGTTTAAAAAAAATCCTTTTCTGGTGTTTACATCTTGAGTGTTGATTCAGTTTGGGTTATATTTCTTTCATGATAAAGTATGTATAAACATTTTAAAAAGGTGTGGCCTAGTCAAGTGTTTTCATTATTTGTATGATAGGTTTGAACATCTATTCCAAAGTATCAGTAGGCACCTGCAGCAGCAAAGTGGGTTTGTAGCACCTGAACACATTCCGATTCATGCAATTAAAGCAGTTTACAGAGCAAGGAAGAAAAGAGTATCACATACTGAGGTTTGGTGTCTTTTTCATGGAGGACAAAAGAGGTTTGATTCTTTCACTTCAAGTTTAGCCTAACTATTGTGTAGGGGAGGAGGTTTAATGAATCATTGTTTAACTTTGATACTGCCAAGTATTTGACCATTAAATAGTCTGAAATGTGTACATAGCACTTTGGTGACAGACCCTTATTTAACTGTGATTAATTGGCATTGAATAGTTATTTAATTACTTCGGAAGAAATCTAACAACAGTGTGTGTTCTGATTAAGTTATTTGATGTAAAAACAAACATAAGACTGCTGAAGAGAGCACGTCCCCTTTTGCAGCTTGCTACTAATGCTGCACACCACGTGGAAGCCTGAGTGATTGAAATAACAGATACTATTCACCAATTTGGATGCTGTTATAACATTGGCATACTTAATTCTTGATTTCTTGAAAGATTTTTTGTTAGTGGTTTCATGAAATCTGACTTACAAGTTTCAGATCTAGTATTTTCTTTTTGCTTTGTAGCCCCTCACTGGGATAAGTAAAGGATATAAGTATTAGAGGAGCTTTAAAATTTTTGTGAGTTGGATATACTGGACTGAGAATCTATACTGATCTAAGAATTACTGTTTCTTGGCATGTATCTATATCTCAGAGATGCTTACTTAAGGAGTTTGGGGTTTTTGGAAATACGAACTATGGTGGGAAGGTTATGTTGATAGTCTGTAAGTTTAGGAGAGAAGGATTTAAAGGTTTTGGAGAAACATAATTTTCAGGGTGAGGGGGCAGGTAAGTTGTGCAGCTCCCGCCCTTCTTGAGTAGCAGGTGCAACAGTTTCTGTAGTCTGAAGAACCGTTCTCAAAAATTAGGTTTGCAAATGCTAGAAGAAACTGTGGTCACAACTGTAAGCATTTTGAGTCCTGACTCCAAATAGATGCTTTAACTTTTATATCCGGAATGTTTTCTCTTGCATGCTTAATAATGCATAAGCAAGTCACTGATTTACTGCGCTTCCAGTAAGTGGAAACAGTTGTTTCTTCATACCTTGTGAAATAGACCTCATGTACTTGTAGACATCCTTATAAATGAAGCAATTGCTTTGGATGCAATACTGTAATGGCTATGGGGCATCTTGTGGATATTTCCAAAGCATAACACTTCTGCTTGGAGGTGCATTGCTATAGGTGTCCCTGCTATATGGTGAAGGAGCTTGCTTGCTTTAGTGGGTTACTGTAGCTTCCTTCTGTGTAGGACATGCTGTATAAGATGCCAGTTCGGTTACATCCGTGTGAACAGGATCTGAAACACATCTCCAGATGTGTATATTCTCTTCTACTGTCTCTGAGGTAACAGAATTGAAAAACAGCAATGGCAAAAATAAGACTAAGGCTTGTGGGTTTGTCACTTGCCTTTAGCTAGAAGGGCTTTAGTAGAAAAGCATTAATGGTCACTGGATAAACAGTACACGAGGGACATACAGACCTCTTAGCAATAAGCAAGGGATTTTCCTGATCTTAATGACTTCAGGTGTCATTTTCCAGAATTTTTATGTGCAAACAATAAATAGACTAATTTTTCAGTAATTTGAAAATTCAAAAAGAATAAAGTGCTGCGACCAGAGATTCACTTGAATGTTTATTTGGGGAGGAGGTGAATCATGTTGCCACTGTTTAATTGTATTAGGTGGACTGTGAAAGGTTCCGGATTTCAAGGTTTGTCTTCTTGACAAGAAATGTGCCATTTCTTTTGCTCACTCAAATTTTAGTCAATGTCATTTTACAGAATTACTGTATTTACATTTTAAAGAGGATTAGGCAGATTAAAAGATGTTTTCATGTTTTATTGATAACATCAGATTAATTTCCACTTTCCTAGTGGCAGCTCACAGAACTGTCAAAACAGAGGCTGTAAAATCACTGTTATACTTAACAATTTCATAAGGCAGTTGCAAAAATATACAGTTTTGGCAATTAATTAGCAGTGTGATTACATATGGGAACTGGAGCGGTTGGTGGAATCATGGAAGAGACAGTGACACCAGGGCTTGCTGGGGACAGCCTGGGTGAGCTAAGTTTTCTTTCATGACCACATTGCTCAAAGAACTTCACCGGAAGAGGAGGAGAGCGTCGCCACAGTCGCTCTTAATGTGCAGGCATTGCTTGATTCCTGGAGGTGCCAGCATTGGGCTGACCTTGCTGTGGCCATGGAAAGGTAGCCAGCCCGAGTGACCTTGCTGCCTCCTGGCAATGTCATGTGGGATGGCCTTTGCGCAATGGCTTCTTATGTAAGTCTGAAACCACTACAAATAAAACTTATTTGGTGTTAAAAGGCAAAGGGTGATTCTTAGGCTGAATTAAGGTGGGGTTTGCTTGCTATGGGAATAATCCTTTGCCCTTGTGTACAGCTTGTCATTGGTGGGTCTCACAGCTTTTCATGGAGGGGCTTGGCACTGTCACCTCTCCTTGCTGTACTCCTTGCTCTGTAAAATAAAGTGAAGTCACTCAGAAGACAAGTGACAAAGCTGTGAACAGATTTCTAATACCCTGAGCCCAATCTGTTATTCCGCCTAGTTTCCCTTATCTGCCCTTCCTGGACACGCCGCTAAGGAAAGCCCTATCAACAGGAAGCTTTTAACTTCTTTGAATGATTTTCTTTTTGTAGTGAAGTCTTGGTTCATTTGAAAATAACCCGGAATGTGATATTTAAGGATATTAAGAAGCCTTAGCTACAGCGTATGTGCAGCATATGCTTGATTACTCTTCTATGACCAGTCTCCATGTAAGAAAATAATGGGAAAAAGAAAGTTTAAAAAAAAATTGCCTTGGACTTCCTTCTGATGTATCTACCCAAATATAAGTGAAAGGGAACATCCCCACATGCTATTCCCAGTAGCAAAAGATGAGATTTTTCTGAGTCTTGTGCAGCTGTACACCCTTCCTGTCTGTGTGCAAAGCCTAAAAACAGGATGAATTCTGCTGTTGGCTGCCTTAAGTAACTGCCTTGGGTAGTAAAGTACTGCAGAATAAGCTCTTTGCCACCAGTATCTCTCTTCAGAGTCATGTCCCAGACCTGAGAAGAGGCTGTTTTCTATATTGTTTGGTGTGGAACAGAAATTCCCTTAAAAAAGAAATGAATGAAAAAGAGCTGTAAGCAGAAAACTAGCATGATAGTTGCTACAGAAGTTTACTTCAGTGTCTCTTATCTCTAAATTATGTCTCCAACGCACACCGTGGAAACTTTAAACTTAACTGCTTTCAGTTTAATGAGCTCCTTTGAAAAGAAAAAAAAAGCCTTTTGTTGCCAGTGCACTGAATATGTTTGTACCAGTTAAAAGTATAATTGAATCAAGATATATTCAGATAAAAAAGCATTGTGAATACATGTATGGGCATCACACACCTTAGAAATGGCCAGATTCCCACCCCTGGTTTCATTTCTTTCCTGGTGAGTAGAGATACTGATTAATAGAGAAAGATACTAATCCACTTATGGGTGGCAGTGCTGTGACTTTAATTATTAAAGAAGTCTAGTTATAACTGATTTTTTTCACTCAAGTAGAACTTGGGAAAATAGAGAAATGTAAATGCTTCACTGACAGCAGATTAAAAATCATTTTATTAGCTTTAATAAAGATCAGTATTGTCTAGGTTTTGAATAAGTATAAATGTAAGGCTGCATGAATGCAAATCTATCTCAGATTTTATTTCAGAAATGCCTGCAATTTGAATCCATGTATAATGTTGAGGGGTGAGAACAGAAATGCTAAAAAAGATCAGTTAGATCAACTATGATCTATCTGAGACATGCACGCACTAGTGAGTTTCCGTCAAGGATAGGAGCAGATTCTGGCTGATGTTGCTTGATGAAACTTGCATTTAGTTATCTGAACTATAAACCTTTACCTGCACATGTTAAGCGTATAAAGCATGTGTGTTTCACATGTTAAATTCTGTTGAAATATTATCTTCAAAACCCATTTAATTTTTTTTTCTAGCTGTTTAAGTGCAGGTTTTATATTTGGGTAGAAGGCATGTGTAAAAAACTATTCTTCTTCAAAATATATTGCAGTGGTTGTAGAAGATTCCCCTCATGGGGGTTTCCAAAATTGTCCTTTTATTTTTAGAGTCCACCTGTTTCCTTTTAATTGTTTTTGATATGGTAAAACATGGATCTTTTCAGGAGTTATATTTACTTTCGTTTTGTTTTTCTTCTCAACCCTGTTTCTATAGGAAGAATCTTAAATCGTTTCTCTAAAGATATTGGCCACTTGGATGATTTGCTTCCACTGACGTTCTTGGACTTTGTGCAGGTAATTCAGTTGCTACTGTCAAAGACTTGTGCACGGCATTCTGCATTTGGATTCCTGTATGCTTTGTTGAAGATCAGCTATTTGTCACAGATGTAGCTGAGTTGAATGAAAGTACTTGTTTGTGAAAGAAAGGTGCGGTTGAAATTTAACGTGTCAGTAAAAACCTAACATGAGTAATAACTGGCAGGTAGGAGTGGCTATACACAGCTTGCTATTATGTCAAGATTTCAGCTCATAGTAGCTACATGCTTGGTAAATTGCTCCTGATTTGCCTCCAAGCAATCTGGCAAGCTTATTGCTGTTATAAGAAATATGTCCATAGTAAAGAAACAATCAGCTCACATGAAAAGATAGCACAGATTAACCTAATTACATGTCTACTTCCACAAAGAATCAAATGCTTACCACACCATTTCAGATTAAAATAGGTGTGGCTATTTACAAAGAAAAGATTAGTAGTAATAGGGTGAATATAATAACCTTAATAGGAACAAGTGAAATAAGTTGCTGCAGAAAAGAAAGATGGACAAAGCACTGAGATTTTGATGATGATGAAATGATAAAGGATTATATATGACATCAAGGTATTTTTCTGTTGCAGTTGCTATTAATCTTTCTTGTAAAAAATTGCAGGAGGATATAAATCTGAAAAAAAAATGATCATACTGTATGAAAATAACATGAATCACAAAATACAGAGAATTGTGGAGGCTAGATAAAAAAAGACTTAGTGGATTATCTGGATCCACTTAGTGGATCACACCTGTCATGCTGAAGTCAGAAATGTTTCTTAAGGTGCTATTGCTAGCTTTGCTTCGTCTCTTAAAGATAACTTATTCAGGATCTTAACCCTGTTTTGACTTACTTAAAAATAAACCAAGGACATTTCAGGTTGAGCAGTTTAATCATGTTGTTCTTGGTGAACTCTTGAAAATAGGAAAAGAAATTATTCCAAGGAGTAAAAATACCTACTAAGATAAAGTCTTTTTCGTAGTTTACTGAAGTAGCTGAAATTGAGGTGTATGTTTTGTTTTTCAAATTTTACAGTGCCACTTTAAAGTGTCATTTTGGGGAGGAAAGGAACGTGGTGTGTTTTACCCAATTACAGCAGTTGAGGTTTTTATTGTGAGTTAGGGAGTTGCTTACAGTGAACATTAGGATTTTCAATTCATGGCAATTTAATTTAATTTGAATTCTTCTTGAAAGTGCAGTATAGCTTTTCTATAAAAACAGTTCATGTTTTACCGTTTGTACAGATTCCAAGTCTTCTTCAGTCTCGTTAACTGTCTTATTAGACAGAATATCTTACTTTATTTCAGCTTTCTCGAGACTATACATATGTGCCTTTCTTTTTGACTGGAGGTTCAGTTTGTCCTGCAATCCTTATCCTCTTCTCTTAGCATGTGGTTTGCATCCACAAAGTCAAACCCATCTCTCTTGCACAGCGTGCTTGTCTGTTGGACCAGAGGGGTTTCTGTGTGCGTTACTGTGTCTCCTTTGCAGCAGACTGCACTGTGTGTGTTCATACAACATACTGCTCATGGCCAGAGCATCCTCTGGGTCCTGTGATCCTGAGATAAAATGATTAACCATTTTCCTTAGTTCTGTGCTTTTGAAGTAATGTGAGGGTTGTGTTGCAAGACCACTTGCATGATGGTTTTATAGCAAGAAACTGAGTGGGTGTTTTGCATGCCCTGGCATGTGGTTTAAAGGCATGTGGGGTTGTCTGAGGATGCAAAATTTGCTGGGATAATGTTACAGAAGTCTGCAAAAGCAGAGGGAGCCAAAATTGGTGTGATCTTGTCCATACTTCCTTTTGGGAGCAGACCCTGAAGAAAACTGTCTTGAGAATTGCACTGTCTTACTTTTGATGGAACAAACTGATCTGCTTCAAAAGAAAGCTGAAAAAGTGTCTACCCAATGTGCATGGCACATGGTACAGAGGACTGGATGATCTACCAGCAGATTGGAAAACCTATTTGTTGGCCAGTGTATAGATCCTTTAGGCAGTGTGTGCTTTCTGAAACTGAACTGGTCTGGAACAAAAGAGTGAACGCTGCTTCTCTAGATGAGATTGTTTTCTTCTTTCAAGCTCCTACTGTAAACCACATTTGGTAAACATTTTCCTTCATCTTGATTAATTTATGTGTTTCCTTTAAATTGGCTATTGAATTATTTGTCAAATTCTGAAATTTGTTTTTTAAGTGAAAAGTTTTTGCTTCCAAAAAAACAAAGTAGATTTTTCAAGTGCAGTACACTATTAAAAAAAAAGATACTGTTTCGAAGCTTGCCTGCTCTATTTGGCATCAGAAAGAAAAATTTAGGAGCTTACTGTTGATTAATAATGCACTGCTATCCGTAAGAAAAAAACACTTCCTTCTTGGCAGGTTTTCTAAAACTTACTCTTCTAGATCGGCAGGCTTCTTGCTTAGTGGATGCTTTTGAAATTCAAGAGCGAAGATACATTTATTTCTGATGAAGCACAGATTTTTACAAAGGATAATTCTTATCAATTATGATAGAGATCTTTTGTCACTTGTTTTGTTTGCAGGTGTCTTTTATAACACTTCTTATAATCCCTTCAGGAAGAAATATTTTCTCCTTTCTAAAAACAGTATTAGCTGGATATAAAAGCTCTGATCCCAGCCATTATTGTTGATTCTTTGAGAGACATTTCCCAACATTCATTGTTTAAATGGTTGTCAGGAGGAATCAAGTGAAACTTAATAAACAATGCAGTAACTGGTTCATCTTACTTTGTGTGTAGAAGCTTTTCTTGAGCGGATTTGCATTGAAGAAGTGGTTGTTTTTCAGAGTTATTGCTAGGATCATTGTGAAGCATTCCACCCTTTTACTGTATTGGCAAGTGAGTGTATAATTTCGGCACAAATAAAAACAATGTGGTTGGACACCCAAAAACTACAGTATGAGCCAATTTAAATACCAATAAATAAATAATTAAATGCAATCTACTAGTTTCAAGAATTTTGTAATTATACTGAATGCAGATTTTTAAGCAATGCTAAAAATTTATAATATTCTTTTTGGAGTACCTAATTAGATTTATACACTGCACTGCAGCCATAATGAGCATTATTGGTCTAGACAGCTATACTGGATGAAAATTAATTCCTTGAACAGAAAGTGTTTAATTTTTTACATCTTCCATTGAGTTAAGGAGAGTAAAGTCTCTCTTCAAGACAGTGTACAGTCACTGTACACTTTCTTGTTAAAGCAAAAATAAAAGGTATGTGGGATGCACAAAAATGCATCATGAACCTTGTGTATTCTTTTGAAAATCTGGTTAGATTTTGCAAAACTGTTGGTTTGCAATACCTCCCACAGTAGCAACTCTCACTGCATTTGAAGTTTTCTGCCATCTTTTCATTCTTTGGTTTGAAGTGCACCAAAATAAAACACACCTGTCTTGAGAGACTGAAGGCAAGAGAAGAAATCTTCACTAGAAGGCAGTAATTTTTTTCTTCTTATGAATTTTAACAGCATATGAGACATCTCATGTTAGTGCAGTTGACTGTGTTTTGTGGAAATTACTGCTGTATCCAGAAGGTTTATGAACGAAAAATAAGTCTCTTTTATGAGAACATATTTATGGCTATGTTTGACTACATGGCTGGAACAGAACTCTGTGGGTAGATGTGAAGTAGAAAAATTGAGAAGAAACCAAAGGTTAAGTTAGGTGTTTCAGCTAACATATCTTTAATTGTACATTTAGAGTCCAGTTCAAAGCTCACTAAAGTAAAAAATAAACTTTAAAATCTGCAATCTAATCCTGACACCTATCTTCTGTAATGAATTCTAGCTGACCACAGGGTTCCATACTAGCTCTCCTAAAAAAATAAAGTAGAAAGCAATGCTATGTTTGCTATGATACCTGTTACTTCTACCAAATATGGCATTAAATTTTTTTTGTAAAATTGGGTAGTAATCAATGTTTGTAGGTTGATTGAGATAGTGAAAAGCTGAATGAACTTATTTGGTGACGATGGTGGAGTTTTGGCAGGGTTTTTTGTGAGCTCACATATTTTTAATTATTGTTATCCTCTTTAGCCTCAGTTCTTCATCTCGCTTTCTTTTCCTTAACTGGAGTTATGTGGTTTTGGCAGCTCTTTTCCAACTGAGTTACAGTCTCCTCAGGTAAAGGACAACTTGTGTAAAAGCCATTACGGTGCTTTAAAACTTTCTAAGAGGATTTAAACATCTACTTCATTTAGATATAAATGTCCTGCCTTAACCTCTGAGGTTTTGTTGATACGGACTTCACTGGTAGGTGCGGGGTCTGTAGTTTAAAATCATAGACTCACAGAATGCTTTGGGTTGGAAAGGTCCTTAAAGACCATCTGGTTCCAAACCCCCTGCCAGGGGCAGGGACACCTTCCACTACACCAGGTTGCTCAAAGCCTCATCCAGCCTGGCCTTGAACACTTCCAAGGATGGGGCATCCACAGCTTCTCTGGGCAATGTTTAGCTCAATGCAGCACTAATAAAACACAGTGCACTAATTGGGGAAAAGGTCAGCCAAGAAATACAATAAAATAATTTAATGAGGGGGTATTAGGAATTAAAAATCCACTATATTTAATAGTGGTTTATGCACATTAGCCCAGATATTCCTAAGTGGCCAGCATTTTGGATGCTGTATTTTTGAGACCTCATCAACGGCTTCTTTTTTAGTACCTCAATCATATTCTGACTTGAGATAGATCTGCAGAGGCTTAACATCTTTAAACTCTGGTTTCAGACTATGCCGGATGAGTACCTAAACTGATAAACTGCTGCTTGGAAATTATGTCTATAAACTGATTGAGTACAAAGGACGGTGAAATATGTTTCAGACTTCCTTTTGGTTTTGCAAGTTATTCTGGTAAATTTTAAAGGGATAGTTTTTTCTGTAGTTTCTTGCCCTTGTAATTCTTCAGTGACCTTATTACTTGTTAACAGAGTTGATTTTCTGCTTTAGTTTCTAGTGAATTTGAGTAATTAATGTGATGGCCCCTTCATTTTGATTTCTTACCCTACGTTAGATTGAGGGGAGGGGTAAAAAAAATCATGATTTGTTTTGTTTCTGGAGAACACTGTGAACATGTGAACTATCTGCAGCTGCCCTTGAAAAAGGGCAGTGATTTATTGAGGAAAACTGAATTGCAAAACCTTTTTCCTCCCCAAAATCAACAGCTTGACTGAGTTTAAATAACTGACTTTTCATATCCTTTCATCACACACAAAGACCTAATCCTGAGACTACTTGAGCCACCAATGTAGGCTGTGGCTGAGACCACCACTGAATGTGCCATTCCCTTCTCACTACACACAAAACACATTGACTGCAGCTTTATGAAGTGAAAATACTGAAGAAAAGGAAAATGTGAAGGAGGTGTCCACAGTCATTTCTTTAAAAAAAAAAAAGAGAAAGGGGAAAAAAAAAGCTGCTGCATCTGGATATTAGGAACAAAAAGTGCCTCAGACTGGAATAATAGCTTGGGTCACTTGCTTTCGTATGTGCACAAGAGTGGAACTGCCGTTCCTTGTTTCAGTACCACTGACCCCTGCATTTTATTGTGCGAGGATGTCAGGGAAAGTGTGTAGAAGGAATTCCAGGATCTTTTAGTTTAACAATGACGTTGTTATTTTGTGCTTTCTGTGAGAGGTGGGATTCCTGAGGAGTTTGTTGCATTGTTTTTTCCAGTTTAGCTGAGTTTAGTCTGTATGCATGTGTGAGTTTTAAGAGGTATTTTAATTCATTAAAGAATAATTCTTTCTGTGTGTTTGCATGTGTGTATTCAAAATATGATCGTAATTATGTTGTAAGAAAATAACCAGTAGTGGGATCTGTGTTAAATGTCTCTGTTGAGTCTGGTACATAGAGCAGACCTGGGGCTTGGATACCTTGGATACTTTTTGGTTTCCCTTCTGCTGAATCACGGTAGTTTTGCTGTGCTGAGGTTTACAAGAAAAATAAATAAATTAAAGAAACACAAAACAGTTGCCTGGTAACACTTGACTACTGAAACCTTACAGGACTTTTTCTTGCTGTACCTTTCCAAGACATATATTATAGTGCATCTGGCTAGTGCATAATGAAAGACCAGTTAAAACCTAAAGAAAAATAATAGGGGTATATATTTTGTCGTTGGTTACTTTTGAGGTCTAATTTCAGAAAAGGTTAAAATGATCATTGCAATAAAATCCTGACTGTTGCTGTGGTCATGTGGTATTTGCATGTGCTTTCAGTTTTGGGGTTTTTTTTTAAATAAACCCCCCTGTGCTGTTAAAAACAAACAAGCAAACAAATAAAAGGGGTGGGAGGTAGTGGAGGAAGAGGAGGATTGGATTGCATTTGTGTCTCCAAGACCAACATGCAGAAGCTGTGAGTTTAGCACAGACACTTGTCTAAATAATGCAGTTTTTTATTGACCTTTTCTTCTTCTGTCCTTGAATGTCTTGATTGTTAAATCTCAGTAGCCAATTAGTCTTGTTGATGGTGACCAGCAGTGGGAGATAATCTATGCCACAGCTATTGCTGTTCTTTATTTTGTACCTGTCATCACATTCCTTTGAATGGAAGGGTGAGTGAGTATCTTGCATACAGACTGCATATTTACTCAGATTGGTCATGTGTATACAGGATAAAGTGTGTAAAGTCTGGAGTCACTGCTAATGGGTGAATTCCTGTTTATATATGGACCCCAGTTTTCTAGGGAAGGCTAAGTCTGTTCTCATTATAGTGGCTATGTATACCCAGCCTAAGCCTTTCCTTCCCCCTTTTTTATTATTTTTTTTTTCTACTTATGTTCATTTGTAGAATTTTTATTATAAGAGTAGGTATGCATGCCATTCTCTACATGAGTATCAAGGCAGTAGAGATTGATACTGTAACAAAACTAATTTGTGTAGGAACATAATGTAACTGCTTTAATATTTTAGGGTGTTTATTTACTTGGTATTAGTAAAATTTGAAGATGCAACCCTTTATCTAACATGGGAAAGGAGGTAAAAATAATACTGAAAATGTGGTGTCATTACCTTCTTGTCATCTTGCATCCTTAACGGCTTTTCTTGTTTTTCTCTTAGTTTTTGCACTTTTCCTTTTAGTTTTTGCACTTCTCCATTTATATGGTAAAAGCAGATCATGGTTTTGTACTGGGCTCCTTTCATTTTCTCATTGAAATGTGGATTACAGGTGGTTTGAATATAGTGCTCCGAAAAATAGAACTAATTTTCAATTAGTGGAATTCTGTCTTCTGTATTTCTTTTTCTAGAGCAATTGAGCATTGTGAGGTGCAGTCCTTTCCTTAATTTCTCTAACATTTGAGGAGATTTAGGTTTAATGGTAGTTGTTCTTGCAGTATTTTGATAGTTGGAACCTGTAAATACAGTCAGGTTTAAATCATCTCTTCTCCAAATGGGCTTCTCTGTTTTCTTTATCAGATTACTTTCCATATATTTTCAGATAATAGAAAGCAGGATAGTTGTATGGAAGTCCCATGATGTGCCCCCTCTTCTGTGTGGTTTGGAAGTTTCCCCGTGTTGGTTAGGGTGGAACTTGTAAAAGTTCCAGAAAGAGATTCTGTTCATTTGGGGCCGTTCATATATGTTGGGAGGTATTTTCTTGTTTGCTTTTCTTAGTGTGAAAGAGGGCAAAGAAATACTCTGTAAGCGTATTTATGTATGTAAGCGAACTTATGTTCTGTAGTTTTCTCCTTTTCTTTTTGGTCTTTCTTTGTCTATATACTACTGCTATTTTTAGTGCCAGAGTGGGAATTTTTATTATTATTGTTTATAGGTATTTCCCTGACTTTTTAAGCATTATTGCAACCTGTCATATCTGTGTCTCAAACTGGTGATTAGTTTTAAGACTTCTGAAAATCATTAACATTTCTAACACTTCACAGTAGCTAGAAATATTTTAATTCTGCTGTCAGTCATAGAGTGTAACAATCCTGTTCCAAATGGTGATAAGTACAAATCTTCTAGATTGCCTTAAACTACTGATATACTACAGATAGGACAATGTCTGCTTACAAACAAATTAGGGTTTCACTGTTTGGCAAAACGATTGGAGATTTCACTTTTGATTCAAGAAGGAAGGAGAAACTTGGAGGTAATTTGAATTACTAAGCCGTGTAGCTGACGTGTGTGTTAAATCATTATGCATGTTTATGCCCAAAACAAATGTGTGGGACAAGGAATTATCTTTAGCAGAAATAAAGACTGCATCTTACAGAAATGTGCTGCCGGGGTTACATGTGCATCTGCACAACATAAGAACTTTTTTCCTGCTGAAGCTGATATTGTGGCTACTTGGTGAACTCTGCAGCTGATTTGAAAATTCCAGATGAGTTTGTTCGTCAAAAGGCAGAGGAGACTGCAGTGTGGGCAGTTCTGTACGACAAAAGATGAGAGTTCAGGTGGTAACTGAATGTCATATGTCTTTTTGTTACATCTTTGTATGACATCTACATTACAGGACATTTTTGTGTTGTTTAAAGAAAATTGATTCAGTTGGATTGTACTCCTGAAATACAAAACTCTGTGTATTTAGAAAGGCTCTTTCAATGGCTTAATAACGTCTCTTCCTGCACCGTGGAAAAATAGGATGCTGAGTGATTTCATTTTCTTCCACAATCACATCCCTATATCTTTTTCTTAATGGTTTTTGAAATCAGTCTGATGTTTAAATAAGCAGAACTCTCTTGCTATGAAAGTCACTTGTATGCTAAAATAAAGGGTTTAGATCTTCTTATAAAACTTCTGGGTTTGGTACTTGATTCAGTTGTCCAGCCTTCTGTCAAATACAACATAATGCTTAGAAAAAGAATTTTTCAATAGATAGTCTGGATTTTGGGATCAGACCTGATATCAGTTACTTACTTTACTAAGTGTGCCTTTGTTGAAGATTTGTGCCAAATCTTCTGAAAAGTCTTCCTGATAGTTTGCTGCATATTTGTAACACATAAAGAATGAGCACATGCTTACGACAGTAAATAATGTTTATTCTCTGCCAAGGAATTTTCTCTTTACTCACTGGCTTCTGGACATGCAAGGAACAGCTGAACTGGGTGAAACCTGCTGGTGGTGGAGTGAGGCTGGTGCTGATTAGTTTAAATATGGTTGCTGAAAGTATCAGACCACTGTTAAGCTTCCTGGCACTGAGTGATCTCTAGATATCTGTAGTACTGAAAAAGTATGAATGAGGAGTTTATTTTGAATAGGAAAGTAGTATTTTATAGGCCTGTCAGAGTGGCAAAGCTCTGGGGAAGTTAAGGGAAAAAACATCACGGACAGGTTAAAAAGCATTTTTTGCACATCTGCTGTGAAAGAGTGTGACCAGAAGGAAACAGAAGGTAATTTTATTTCTTAGGATAGCTGATGCTGTAGTCCTTAATATTTTTCATAGTTTTCATTTAACTGGGGCTGAGAGGCTGTTGTGTTTACAGAAATATGAGTAGCTTTTTATTCCACCTAAAAAAAAAGAATACATGAATAGTGTATTTTTAAATAGCAAGAACAACAATAAAGTGCTTAAAAGCTTGTAGTTGCTGTAAGGCTGAAGAGCTGTGTTACTGAGGAATTGATACTCTCTTCAACAGAAGAGCCCACAGTTTGAATGTAGCACAAAGCTTCTAAAGTTGTTGAAAGACCCAGAATTGACTTCTGGTGAAAGTTAGACTTGGCTGAGCAGAAAAGGTCATGCAGTTGAAAATGAGGTATTCTTGAGGAGGGTGCACAGCTGCTCTGGCATTATGGCCATGAGGGACAAGAGACTTGAGGCAGGAAAGTACAGGGCTCAAAGACAGAGTATTTAACCAACTGTGATACATGGGGCAGCAGCATTTGTGGTAAGCACAGCTTTGTTAAACATTTTAAAGAACTGCTAAAAAAATGTGCACAGCATGGGTGAAAAGGTGGTAACATCATCATTAGGTCAGAGGAATTCCTCACAGGAAGAGTGGACAGTATTTCAGCAAGTAAATTAATGGACTAGACCATAAGAACATGAACTAATGCCAGCAGTAGTCTGCCTCTTGAGGTCAGTGATTTTTCTCTAGCAGTGGCAATAGGGGATGCTATTTGTGGAGGGCGTGAGCTACTTTCTGTGATCCTTTCCCTGTTTAGTACCCCAGCACTCACAGTTTTGTACTGGGGGTATCAAAAGGCCTAACTCTTCCCAGCCTAACTTTTCCCAGTCCTTTTACTATCCAATTTTTGCATTATTTTTTATTGGCCTTTAAGATCTGCCTCCTGCATACTAATAGCCTGAAAACAGTGAGATATTTGTTGATTTTTTTTTGTTCCTATTCTATGTATATGTTCTCCATAATTATCACTGAAATAAAATCTGCTTTCAAAAGGGGGTGAAACTGAGACAAGTATCCGTGAATCAGCCTCTGCTGGTAAAGTGCTAAACATATGAATAAAGAACAAAGTAGGAAATACACCACTGGTAGCAGTACTAAGGAGAAAAATACCCATTGTTGAATCAAATGTTTTGATTTCATAAGGCTCTGTGCTCAGTGGGGCTGTCTTGGGCTTATATAGCTGGGGAAACATTATGGAAATGACTTCTAAGAGGTAGGAGGGGAGCAGAAACTGTCGAGCCATTCTTTATTTTCCTTTAAAAATATCAGTTATCTGACAGTAAGGACTGATAGAGGAGATACAAAAATGCATTGTTCTGGAAATCTTGAAGCACGTGCAACAGCCAACAAGGCGACCACGTTTGGCAATGGTGGTGGATATTGGAGGCACAACCCCTCTAAATTAATGTGATGGAAAAGGGATGCTTTCTGCTACATGAGGAGTAACTCTGGGAATGTTGGGTGATGCCAGACATTTTTCTGTAGTGTTTCAGGCAGGTTTTGGCAAGAGCTGTCAAGAAAGCAAAGCATGTGTGTGTGCATGTTCTACACTCGCTGATTAATGCTGTTTCCTCAAGCTACCATGTAAAGTTGTGATCGGCATCTGAGGTGTTCCACAAGAAAATAAAGCATATTTTTCATGGTACAAAGACCATTGTAGTTTATGTGAATCGTTCTCATGTGTGCACCTTTTTTCCCTTGGGAAAAGAACAGTGTGAGAATATAGCCAGGGTCTGTTCACAGGGGAAGTGACAAACAGTACTGCTGAACAGCAAAACATATTAACTCTTTATATTGTTCATACAGGGAGATCACAGTTAAGTTACAACTAGTTCCCTGTAACTGCAGGAAGAACTCTCACTTTTCTGTAGATCCTCATTGCAAAGTTGCGACTTGCTGCCCAGATCACTGAGAACACTTCTATGCAGATGTGCTTAGGCGGCACAAGGTGCAATAAACGAGAAGCACTTCAGAAAGTCAAAGATCCTACTCAAGATTTTACTGCTTATAAATACAAAAATATGTTGTCCACAGCCATTTACAAGAATGGTTGTTGGCACTGTCATTTTGTGTATGACAGCATAGGTTTCCATGTGCAGTGGGTAGTTCCTGTTGGAATTGCATGCCTAAGCAGAGGCCGTACCATTTGCTCTGATAAAAGCTTGTTATTCCATGGAAAACCTGTGTTAGCTGGAAGTAACTTAGTACCGTGGCTGAAGAGCCCTGGCAACAAACTTCTTACATGAGTGAAGATAGTTTATTATTAGAAGGAAGATAACCTCTAAATGTTGTAGGAATGTCGTGCGGAGTTTTAAAGGGTGAGTGTTTTAAGTGTCTGTCAGAATCACCAAGTCCAGATCTTGGTTATGTGTCTGTTTCTAAAGCATCATATCTGGAAGTCTCAGAGAATGTACAGACTGTGGTTTTTGGAAACTGCTATTACGATCAAATTCTGCTTGAGACAGTTAAGCCTCCTAGCCCAGGGTGCCCAGAGAGCCTATTTCTATCCCTTCTTGTAGGGTAAGAGATTACTGATGATAGGATCCTGTTTGAATATGAGAGTGGTGGCAGTGCCAATGTATTAAAGAAAACACTCTTTTTATTGTAAGGTCACTTGTTAAAGAACAATTGCACACAGTTTGCTGTGACCTCAAACAAATATTAAGGCTTCTCACTTAATGACAAAATGCATGCCAAGTCAAATGAACGAGTGTGTTGGTGGCACAGAAAACATTTGCCCTGAGGAGCTCAGTATATGCTTGTTCACTTGGAAAAACAGCGATCCAGAAGGACTGTCTTGTAGAGACGAGGACAAATAGGAGGTGCTAGCATTAAGGATATGATTGGAAATCTTGAGTAAATTTCTGTGGTGTATCTGGCAGATGTATTCAGCCCATTTGCAGTGACATATTGATTTAGTTAGGTAACCTCTTGTCAACTAATTGCAAATAGCAGGATTCAGGGGAGAAGAGAGCGTCTCATGGA
This sequence comes from Edolisoma coerulescens, assembly GCA_013397115.1. Taxonomy (NCBI): domain Eukaryota; kingdom Metazoa; phylum Chordata; class Aves; order Passeriformes; family Campephagidae; genus Edolisoma; species Edolisoma coerulescens. The sequence continues at coordinate 1,367,165 of VWZW01000522.1, forward strand.
AGATAAGATGAACTTGCTATTTTTGAAGCTTTTAGGGCTGGCATATTTAGTTCTTACTTTCTTCTTTCAATTTATCTGAAGTTACGATTTTCATTTCTTCTCCAGATGTGCCTTTTTTTTTCCCCTTTCAGTGCATTGGTTGTCTTTAAATTCCAAATTTTCTCATGAATGCACATTTTCCTAAAGCTGAATTAACACTAATTGAGAGCTGTCATTCCTGTCAAGGGTTGCTGTCCCTGATTGCTTCAGAAGGGGACATTGTCTATGATGCCTTTTAAATATTGTATGTCCCCTGTGTTCTCCTGTATTCATAAATCTTCATTGCATTTATGCTGAAGACAAATGCGTTCCTGACAGTTTGATGTAAGCAATAGTATAAACAACCATATATGCTTATTTTTAACCAGTTCCAAAAGAAAGCCCCTAAATTTTATTTAAGAAGTAGTTTGAAAACAAGACTACTCACCTCAACTCAGCTACTTTAATAAAATGAAGTGAATAAAATGAAGTAGAATCATTTAGGTGCTAGTTTCAATTTGGATGTTTCCTGTGGCTTTTTGTAATAAAGGGGAGGAAATGCAGAAAATCTACACTGTGGTTCTGGGTGGAGCTGGCCTGAATAAAGTGTTTATCACTCTGATCTTCTCATTGCAATGTCATCTTCCCAGGGAAACTTGTCTTCTGGTGTCCCAGTGTAACCAGCCACCTGTGCAGTTGTTATTTAATAGAGCTGCAGGTCAGTCAATCCAAACAATGTGGTTTGAAAAAAAAAAGCATTTGAGGATAAAGAAAATGTGAGAACTGGATTAGGGATTGATTGTGCATGCAGTTATTTGGCAGAGTCAACAAGGAAATAATTTCAATCAGGGGCAGGGGAGAAGGAGGAGGAAGGGTGATGCCAAGCAAGTACAAACAGAGTGAGGTTTTGTAGTTTCTTGACCTGGCTTTACTTCAGACAGCACAGCGTTGACTGAGAGTGCCCTAAGTTAATGCAGTGAAGGTTCAAATTGAAATCGAGGCCATGTGCCTTTGCTATTATTAAATTAATATGGCTTTGTGGCAGTTCCATGGGCTAATATAATCCTTGGGAGTGTATATTGGGGTCCAGGGAGTAGCATTTAGGATTGGGGCTGAGTAGGTATATTTGGCTTCTTCTTAAGTATTGGTAAATCTGGTCCTGGAATGCTGCAGTTCTTGCATGGGATTTGACTGTAGATTCGGTCATCAAAATTTAGGCTTGATGGGCATTAGATGCTTACTTTGCTGTAGTCAGAGGACATCAAGTAAATACAGTTGGTGGATTGTAGAGAAATATTCAACCACAGGGTCATTAGGTACACACTTAAAGGTTAGAGGAAGTTACCATCCTTGGACATGTTTACAAGATGCATAGATGTGGTGCTTAAGGACATGGTCTAGTGGTGGACCTGGCTGCATTAAGGGTTGGACTCTGTGATCTCAGAGGTCTTTTCCAATCTGAACAATTTTACTATTCTATTCATCACTTTTTAAACTTCTAAATTAGGACAGGAGTTTCACAATGGGCCACATCTAGACTTCCACAATCAGGTTTCTGAGTCTCAAATCCCATCCCCTGGGCTCCTCTCATTGATTAGAGATCCTACCAGGTCAGCAACTGCAAGTCCAGAGTAGTGTGGTTCCTATGGTAGTAGGTCCTATACCATGTTTTTCTGTTCTGTGGTTGTGGTACAGAAATACCTGTTATTCCTAGATCAAGACCTGTTTGAGATAAAAACTCCAGGATATCACTCTCAGCCCTGTAGGAATTATGGATATGTAGGTCATCAGATGATGAAGGGAAAGCACGTATCACAAGTGAGTGTGCTGATCAGAGCTTTCATTTCCCCAGAGGGTTATAGTTGGGTATGCCTGCTGCAGTAAAAGAGGAGATTTTTAAGGAAAAAAACGCCACAGTAAATGGAGTGACTGACCAAAGCGTGAGGGAAATCTCTCAGGAGTCTTGAAAGCAAGAGGGTAACTCCAACAGAAACAACATGTGCTTTTCTGTGCTCTAGGGATAGACTGTGTGCAGGCTGTGTGTGGGAGATTCATCTTTCTCCAGGGAAAAAGGAGCAAGTTTGATGGTGAACACAGGACACTATGTCTCCACTCGGAAGCAATGGTCTTTTCCTGAAACTATCCAGGTCTTTTTGGTCTTGGTAGTCAGTGTATCTGTTGTCTTTTTTGCAAGGTGGCCTTGTTTCAAATACTGTGCAGATAGCTGTAAAATGTAATTCATCAGCTCCTGTGTTTTTGTTTTGGTTGCTTTTCTTCTTTTTTTTCAGTTTGACTGTTATTTTCTGTACAGTCATTAAATTTTGAATGCTAAAATTAAGAAATACAGTAAAAGATGCTGGGTTTGCAGGCCATATTTCTTTTAGGTAGGAAAATCTTAAACTTTTGATGCAACTTTCCATTGTAAACTGATTCTACCATGAGAAGTCCAGATACCCAGTCCTGAGCCTTTCTTGCTGTTTGTCTCCTGAGAGGAGAGACACCAGACTACTCGTGTTATCATTATTGTCAGCTTGCTGATTGTCTTGGGTCCTGCAGCTTGCACGCAGTGAATCCAGTAGAAGTTGGGGCGGTCTCCAGTTGCAGAGGTTGGTTGTCTCTTGTGAAATTCAGGAGCCTGAACCTTTGCCTTACCTCACGCAGTGACTACGTGATTACAGTCTGCAAATGGTTGTGTCTGGCTTTCAGACTACTTCATTAAGAGTTAATTTGTATGCAAGTTTGGTTTTCAAAAAAAACAACACACATGACTGATCCACCCTATCATAAATTTTTATAATGATAAGGTGGTGCAGGCTCATCTAAAATTCCTTCCAAAGGCGGTGTCAGATTTTTACTTTAGTCATCCTAACCATCTTTTCCTTCCCTGTATTTCAGCCATAGCAAGGCTTTGTTTACATGAGCTGGATCTTAATAGTTTTACTCCCACTCCCACCCCCACTAGCACTTTGCAACATAGATTATCATCACTAAAACTTCAGTTTGGCTTCTTAATTTTTTGTTAAGAAGCATTTGTTTTCCTCAGAATTCTTCTCCTTGAAGCAGCTCTCCTCAACATTTGACTTCAGATTTGTGGCTGATGTTATGAGGAAACTGCATACTTCAGAAACAGCTTTTTTGTGGCTGTCTAGGAAGTGATGAAGAGAGAAGGCAGCAGGTGCATAAAACAGATTCAGGAGTGAGTTTGGAGCAGGAAGGAAGGAACGGACTTCAGTCTCTGCTGATAAGGATGGAGGTGAGGGAACCTTTAGCCAGCATGTTGTTTATGCCAAGCTGGCAGGCTTGACAGAGATAATGAGCATTACTGAGGGAAGTGGAGATCTAGACAGGAGAAAATTTGTAGGTCAGGAATCATTATTTCCTTTCTCCTCACCCCACGATAAAAAGGAAATATGTTTACAGGGCTCTAAAGAATGCCAGAGAAGTAGAAGGTAGAGAAGGGCTGGTGGCAGCGCTGGTGAGGAGCCAGGGTGCTTTGTTTTGCTTTGTGCTGGCATAGCCGTGTGCATAATTGATCCAGGTGAAACACTCTGCACTCTCATTGCCACCTTACCTCCTCCTGATGAAATCTAAGTAAAATGTTTGCCATCTGCTGTGAGTATCCAGAAGGTCAAACAACATGATGCTGTCAACACCTTAACCCACAGATGAGCAGTATAGTGGTAATGCAGCTTCCTCCAGAGCTCCTTCCCCATGCCTACCTTATAGCAATTTTCCTTAATAGAGTTATGAGACCCTAAAGTGTCAGGATCTATGAGATGCGGGGCTATTGGACGGATAAATCTTCTTTCATGAGCTAAGACCTTGCCTAGAGCTGACTCATGCAGTCATAATGTGTAAGGTGTGCGGGTTTGCTCGTTGGTCAGGTCAGATTAGGGTAAAGTCAGAGAAGCCTGAAGCAAAAAAAAAAAGCAAATTTAGGGGTAAAGGTTGTGCTTGGTTTTGGCCTTAGTGGGCTACCAGAAGTGCAACAGGAAATGCAGTGTTTCATAGACACTTCCACTGAAAGTGTTTGAAAACCCAGGTAGCTCTCTGGTATCTGCCTTAGCTGATGTGTTGCTTATGTGGGCACTGAGTTGGAAAATTCAAAGGGGTGGAAGCATTTTTGCTGCAAGACATGCATTTCTGGTACCCACTGGTCACTAATGCATTTTTTGAGTCTAAAAATCAGGCAGCCACAAAATTTAGCTGGAATGCACTTCTGTGTTGTGTTTGATGATGGACAAGGTGGCTGCTCTACAGTTCATAAAATGAAAAATTTTTAGAAAATATTATCGTTCCTGAGGAGTTTGTTAATGAGAATAATAGAGGAATTCGGTCTTGAGATAGGATTTCAGTTGTCTGGTTTGGTGCAGTATGGGTTTATTTTTCTATGGGTTGGGGTTTTTCCCCCCTTTTTAAGGAACAAATGGGCACACCCTAATTACAGTATGCCAGGGTTCCTACCATACATTCATGCACAGCTGGGTTATGAAAGAAGTTTGTGTGCAGATGATGGTTTTGACTGTGTATTCAAACTGAAAGTTTGATGAAAGATGTGAAGGGGTCTCATGGAAATGGGGGATTTAATTCAGAAAGTTGGGCCCGCGTCCTCTGTCCTAAGCAACAGAGTTTTCCTCATTATATCTGGTTTTCTAACAGTAAAGTCAGGTTTACCTCAGCTGTTACATCAAACTCTTGTAAACTTGGTAAAACCAGCCTTTTATGACACTTCCTGCAGTGTGCAATATTTTCTTCTTATTTGTAGCATTTCACAATGCAATCCTTTGAGTAGAGAAAGCCTGCTTTCTCCTGTCCTGGGTTTTCTTTCTAAATGGGACAATGTTGTGTTTTCCTAAACAAGCCTGTGTTGAAAGTCTCTGTTCCAACTGTCAAGTCTTTCAACTCAAGTTGAAAGCCAGTTTTTCACCAGTTTCTTTTTAGCAGGAGTGAAAAAACCTATCCTTGATTCACCGAATAATTAGGGTCCATTAAAGATTAGTTGTCTATTACATTGATCATCTATTACTTTGTTACAGCAGTCACAAAATAGTCTACAAAGAAAGACACTAATGTTCAGTCAACCAGCTTTGTAAAGACATTTCTTAAAGAACAAACAATGTGGAAGAAAAACATAAACTGCAAAAATAGTCAATTTAGGTATTACTGTAAATTTTCCAAGTTGCTTAAAAATAGATGTTGCTCGTATGTTATACAATGCATCCGCTCTTAAATGTGGTGGTTTTGTTTAAATATTTAAGTGTTTCAATAGTGTTAAATAGTTTTATACTTGTTCTAAATTAAATTCTTCTGGCAAAGAGTTTTTTATTTTGTTTCTATTGTGCTCCAGACTCTCCTACAGATTTTTGGTGTGGTGGCTGTGGCTGTGGCAGTGATTCCTTGGATACTCATCCCCTTAATTCCACTATTTATTCTTTTCATTTTTCTTCGACGATATTTCTTAGACACTTCAAGAGATATTAAACGTCTAGAATCCACAAGTATGTAGTTTGGTGGGACTTAATGTTAGTTTGAACCCTGCTTATTATTATGTGAAATGCTAGTATTTTATAGACAGTCCATCAAAGATTTTTTTGTCTTTTGCTGTGCAAATAACTTCCTCATTGCCTTGGTTCTCAACTAGTGAATTACATGCTTAACTCCTGTTTTGCATAATGATAAACCTAGGGTATGTCACTTTAACTATCAGTAAATAAAGCTAGTTAAGAACGTGCTAGGCTGCTGGTCTTTGGGACCTTGCATGCCTATAGTAGTGCTGTTTCTGACCTTATCTGACTCCTGTGCCTGACTTTATCTTGACTATGATATGGAATATTAAGCATTATGAAAAACAAACGTGGGTGTCTAATGTCATTAATAAAGCTCAAAGAATTTCTTCAGTGACAGCTATTGTTAAAAATGTAAGACATTTTTGTATAAATTAATCTGCCTGGCTGTCTGACTGATTCTAATTGAGTAAAAGGACATTAGTTAAAGATATTGCATATTTATTCTAAAAAGATGCAGTGGAGTAGTTTGTATGGTTAAATATAAAGTAGTAGGATTAAAGATTAGTGTGGTACAAAAAGAATTAAATGTTGTCCTTCAGCTATTGTTAAGTTAACTCTCATTTCCCTTTGTAGCTCGAAGTCCAGTGTTCTCCCACTTGTCGTCATCCCTCCAGGGGCTTTGGACTATTCGGGCTTTGAAAGCAGAGGAAAGATTTCAAAAATTGTTTGATGCACACCAAGACCTCCACTCAGGTTTGTGATGAATTGATGTGAAAAATCAAATACTTTGCACTGTAGGAGGGAAATATCTTATGCCCTCAGCGACATGTATATAATGTGCATTAAAATCAGTAGGAGCTGTGCATTTGTCTCTTTAGGGTAAAATTTCTGTATTAGAACAAAAACATTATCTGTCTAGATTTAGAGAGTTTACTTTGGGCTGTAATATAATTTAGAATACCCATGCGTATGTTTTAACAATGTGTAAGATAAACATTTGAAAGTATGCCTGATAAGAATATTTTAAGAATAATTTTTAACGTTTTCCTGGATTCCATCTTTAAGAAGAGGAAAGGGGGTGGGGGGGCAGAGAGAAATGTGGGGGAAACAAGCTATATTATGAAGCATTTGATACTAAGTAGTATGCTAGGAATGGGCAGATAATATAAATAGTCTTGGAAAAGTTTCATAAATTAACTTATTTTTTACTTTGAGCATCTTTCAGGGCTTAAATCTAGTACATGGAATTAACATCATTGGAAGGTATAAAATATTGGTATTCTGCAAGCATAAGTAATACAATTCAGGTTTGCACTGTGATTCTTTAACTTCTGTTATTTGAATGTTCTCTATTAAAATGTTTTTCAAGATACAGCAGAATGCAAGTTTTCAATTTTGTTTTTGTTAGGTAAAATTGTGAATTTCCTCTGGTTTAAGACATACAAGTATATTCAATGGCTGTTTTGTAATTTATAGATTTACAAGGTTTCAGACCAGACCAGCTGATCCTTTCTGAAGTACAGTTAATCACAGGTTGTAGCATCGTGCACACCAACCTTGTTGAGCCCAGTGACTTGTGACTGGTGTAGTGTGTCTTCCAGGGAGGCACCTCTAGCTTTGAATTTCCCATTTCTTAATATTTTAGAGTTGCTAGTTATCTGATCAAATCAATGTTACAGTAGCTGATGGCAAGGGAGGACAAAGTTGTGTTTTAGCTTTATATTAAAAGACATCTTTAGTCAATAAACTGTGTATAGAAGTTTCACTATACAAAGAGGGCTGTGACATTTAAAAGAAATATTTTTCTCTATTTTTAAGGTCAAATCTAGGGAACGTAAAAACACTTTCATTTTTCAGTCAGTTTTGTGCAACTCCCTAACAAAACTGTCAATAATACCTCTCCCAGGCAGATCAGGAGCCTGTTTTTGAGGTTAATCTTTAGTGCTTATAGTCACACTCTTGTGCATACCTACATACTTCATCTTGGTGTCTTTCCCAGCAGAGTCTTTGGGGTACACCAGCTGGCTTAAAGCGTGTGTGGGTTTTGGTCCTCATAGGGAATATATGCCTGGACAGCAAAGGAGGGCAACACTGTCTGAGCTGTATTAACAGGAGCGTAGCCAGGGGAAGGAGGGAAGTGATTATCCCCCGCTGCACTTTTTAGCCCACACTGGGAGTCCTGCATCCAATTTTGGACCCCCGGATCTGGGAAACATTCTAACAAACTGGAGTGAGCTCCCTGGAGGGGCCCCTAAGATAGTCAGGGTATTAGCAGGAGAGGTTTCCTTGTTGGGGGAGGTAACTGGGCTTGCTCAGCTCACAGAAGAGGCAGTGTACAGAGGATTTAGTAGCTCCCTTCCCGTATCTGCAAGGATGTTGCCATAAATACAGGCTGCTCACCATGGTACATAGTGGTAGGAGCAACCACATGGGTATAGGTTGTAATAGGAGAGGTTTAACCTGAATTAAAAGAAACACTATTTCAGGGTGAGCACAGTCAAGCAGAGGCAAAGATTGCCCAGAGATACAGGCTTCATCTGTGTCGATTTTCAAGACTCAAACTGCATAAAGCATGGAGCAACGTGATCTGACCTCCAAGCTGACTGTGCTTGAGCTGGAGGCTGAACTAGAGATCTCCTGAAGTTGTTGTCACCTTGGATAGTTCTTTGATAGTAAATGTGAGCAAGCGGTAGCTAATGTAAGAGAATACCTTTCATACCAGCTCACAGAGTTGGAGTCCTGGGATTTTAACTCTACTAAAGAGTTTTAAATTCTTTCCTGCATTGCAGAAGGCTCTCCCAACCAGCAGTGGTTTTGTTTAGCACTTTCAGCTGGCATAGTATCTTCCTCTCTATTTAGGCCTAAGCCTAGGACTCAGGACACTTGCTTTGAATCCCTTTGAGGGATGCCTGTGAATGGAGTATTAAATAAATTTTAGATGAGAAACATCTAAAAGGCATGCTGAGATTTGACCAAACCCAAGTTTCCTTCCTGCCAGTGCCCATCTCTCGAAGCAAGCCCATGAGTCATCAGACCATGATGAGTCTTCATTAGTTCCTGTGACTGTCAGATTCCTTCCTTTATGCACAGTGACCCCTGTTACATAGGGAGGTAGCAAAATGATCCGTCTCAAGCTGGCAGTTTAATACACCTCCCTGGACAATTAGGATCAATGGAGCAAAAGCTTGGAGATGGAAAATCTACTTCCTGTCCCACTTCCTGATCTTACGAGTACACTGTTGCACCAAAAATTAGCTTTGATGTCACCAAGAAGCTGCCACAGATTGTTTCTAGGGCCTCTTGGTTTATGGATTTCAGAGAAGTCACTAAATTATCATGATGAACTCAGTGTCTGAAACTAGGTGCCTGAATTGTTGCAGCACTCCCTTCTGTGTGTGTCGTTCCGTGTGTCCAGGTGTATATCAAATGTCTTGTTTAATGCAACCATTAATGCTGAATGTGTGGTCAGCCATATGCAGTTAGGGTTGATGTAAATGGTACTAAGAAGTTACCAGCTCTGTACCTTACCTGGATACCTCTTGTCATCCTCAGTCTTTCCCTCTGCTGCCATCCAGAAGTTACGTGGAAGCTTCTGTTAGCTGAATTGATTTATTTGATCACTCTGTAATCTGGCTGTTGAAGATAATCGGGCTTAAAACTAGACTTACCTCCTATCTTACAAAGGGGAGAATTTTTTTGGTCTGAATTTTTCCCAGCACTGGGCTAAGGAACACTGAACAGTTTGAACTGCGCTGATCTTTAGCAGGGAGTAATGGCCAGAAAGGCAGAAGGGGTTGGAATGGTAACCTTCTGCTGTGACTTGGTAGCAGCTGTAACAATTCCTCTGAGTGCAGCCTAAGCAATAAATAATGCCATGCTTTGTTATGGTTCTGGTTTTGGCCCTGAATTCAAGCACTTTGCCTTCTGTATTGCAGTGTCTTTTCCTGTTCTCTCTTGTATCTTGTACTGTAGCATATCTATCTGGGATGGAACTTAGCACCAAATTGTCAACACCTGAATGTGAGTGCAGAGTGCAGATGTCCACCTGTGAGCTTCCCCCGAAGTAAATATGTGCATCTAACCATCTGAATAGCTCTGTATAGCTGCACTGGCTGTGTTGAGTAGCTCCTACAGCTGCAGCTGCCTCTAAAGACTTGACTCTGACAGTTGTGTTGTGATATGTTCTAGCTAAAAGCCTGTAGACTCTAGTCCAGCTACAGTAAATGCAGTTTTTGTATAAGACTCTTGAGTCCACTAGAGTTGAGAAGAGGCTTCCATTTTAAATAAATGGACCATTCTTCAAGCCCTGACTGTTTTTCTTTCTCTTCCTGTTACTGTATGTTATCCTAGCTATGGTTGCTATTGTGGTTGCTATTGGTGTGAAAACTAAGTTAGACAATTTCAGGAAAACTGGTCAATATCCTGATCATCATCAGTCCATGCAGACATGCACTTGAAGATGTTGGGTTTTTTGACAACTTGTATTATTAACATGAATTAATTTAGTGATAATTACACAGTTTAGTTTTCTAATAATCCACTGTTTTTATGTCCTTGTAAAATATGCTTTAGAGGCCTGGTTTCTCTTTTTGACGACCTCAAGGTGGTTTGCTGTGCGTCTGGACGCCATCTGTGCCATTTTTGTTATAGTGGTTGCTTTTGGTTCCCTGCTTCTCGCCAAGAGTAAGTACAGATGTTAAAAAAAGTTCACCAGTAATTACCGTGTATAGTAATGTCTAATTCTTTTTCATATGTTACCGTTTCTAATTGTTTAAAGGCTGTAATTAAATTAAATGTTTCTTTCTAGATCATGATCTCTTCCTTAGTCTAGGGTATCGGGGCTGTATCTGCTTTCCTGCAAATACTGGAGGCAGTTCAGACATCTTCTGGGCTGAGGCATGCATCTGTCATCATCCCCAAGTGTGCAAACAAATATGCACTTCTGTAGTCTTCACTTTCGGGATTCTGGCTTTCAGAGCAATAACAAGAAATAAATCTTCTTCTTTTTCCCTACCTTTGTCTTTCTCTTTTGGGCCTACAGGGCTTTGCTTTTCATACTGAAACACCCACGGAGCTGCCTCAACAACTTTTTTCCTTTCTGCACATGGCACAGTAGGTCAAAAGGCAAGCTAAAGTTTCTAGGGTTTCTAAAGTTTCTAAAGGCAAGCTAAAGTTTCTAGGGTTTCTAAAGTTTCTAAAGTTTCTCTTGTCATATCTTGGATCAGTGGGATAGGCCAGTTCCAGAAAGAAAATTGCCTTGTAATAATACATTTTATGTTCACTGTCACTCATGAACTGTCATTAGTGTATGCATCATCCAGGATGTAATTGGGTTAGATGTACTAGAATGAGATAGTCATCTAAAACATGAAGGAAGAAGTAATTATCTTGGACATGAAAATTAGTGCTAATTTGCTGGTTTTGTTTCTTTTCTTTTTTCTTTGGATAAGTTTTGTATGTGCACGTGTGTTTTAAAATTTGAACACTTTGTGCTACACAACTGTTCAAATTTTGAGCTAGATTTGCTGTTAGTAGAATGCAAAAAGACAAGTCAAAACAATGGTCCTGAATCTTCCCTTGCCTCTGGTAAGGAGTAGCTCTCTTGAAGTCAATGGGACTGTGTTGGGATACAGTTCAAGTAAGTCAGAGGACAATCATGCTTAATATTGGGGCAGACAGAATACGTTTATTTTGTGAGAGTAGACCCACCGAACACAGTAAACGCTTTTATAAACAGGGGAAGAAATATTCTGTCCTATTACCTTGTCTGATTTCTTATAAGAGTACAAAGTTTATGTAAATATTCGTAACTAATTTTGAAGTAATTTTATGCAAATTTTTTGCTTAGGTTTAGGGCCTTATCTAATTTCCTTAGAAATAAAGTGAAGAGTTAACTAATGCTCAGCCAGGTAGGGATGACCCTAACAGTCTATGTAAGGGTCTTGAGACTGAACCTCAGTTTTTAGATAAATGCCAGGCCAAGGAGAATTGGGATTATCTTTTCAAAATGTTTCCAAAATGTACCCAGAAAATGCAGCAGGGAGCTGTTCTGCCCGGAGCTGCTCATTGCACAGATAGCAAGTAGCACGTAACCAAATAAAATTCTGGCTGTGATGCTTCCATCATGTAAGTAACCTCATGAAAGTGAACTTAACTGAGATTTTGTGTAATTACAGTGTACCTATTTGAGTCTGTTTTTCCTTTCTTCTGCAGCTCTGAATGCGGGGCAGGTCGGTTTGGCACTCTCCTATGCAATCACCCTCATGGGAACATTCCAGTGGGGTGTTAGACAAAGTGCTGAAGTTGAAAACCTGGTAATGTTTATTTCTTCCTTTTCCCCTCCTGGTTCCTTTCATGCTTGTGACAGGAAGCCTTAAGGATGAGATTCTTCTTAATTAACTTAGGATATTAATACCTTAGCAAGCAATTGAGGCACCACTCTCCAGTCATAAAGAAAAATAACTTCCTTTAGGTTATAATTTGTCTGACTGATTTTGAATGTTTGTTGAGACGAATTGTGTCCTGGGAGTGTCCTCCATTCATGGTAAGGGAGGTTTTACAATCTCCCTTTACAGCAGAAAGGAGACTGTCTAGTTACAGTGTAGACAATTGCATTGCAACTTGCTAAAGTTGCAATAAATTAATCCCTTTCTATAAGGGAGATTTAAAATTATGTTTTTATGTTTGGTGTTTATAATTTATTGTTATTTATTATTGCATTTTAAAAATCTATTTATGTCCCTCATGGCATTTTTAGAGTCCTGTTGCTCCATTGCAAAAGCTTATAACATTTTAATTCATTCTAAGTTAAGAAAAATGTGAAAGTATTTGTTTATATTCAGCTGAGAAGATTGTGTTTTCCAAAATATTTAATATAAAATGCCTTTGACCAATTCACAGTGCTTACTAGTGTGTTCTAATTTGCCTGCTTACTTTCTTAAGATAATACATAAGAAAAATAGATTGTAAAAAAAATGTGCTGAACATAAACCTGGGATTTTTTTTGTTGTGTTGACATCTGAAGTTACAGTTTGCTGTACATAGTCTAGGAAATATGTGTAGTCCTTTTGTAGAAGTTACAAAGCCATGCTTAATTAATAATACTAATGACAGCAACGTTGTTAGAATTTTTTTTTTTGCTACCACATTGCTTCTTCAGTGCATTTTTCACATACCAATGAACTGGTGGTGACAGATTTTGTGAGGAATGAGAAGAAAGCTTTCAGGTTTTTTGATACCATTGGGGACGTTTTGGAAGTGTCTGTGGGAGTGTCACGTGTACTGAGTTGCTTTCTTGGAGGATGTGATACAGAAATACCTCGGAAAAGAAAGGCGATGTGAAATACTGATCATTTTATGGAACTATGATTGGCATTGACTTCTTTGATAGGTAGACATCCACCAAAAATCCCTTGTTACTAAAGGGTGACTACACCTGGAGGAGGCAAGAACATTTCCCCTCTATTCTGTTGCTAGCTGGTCAAGAGAAGTGATTGTCACACTCTACTCAGTGGTGGTGCACCCTCGTTTGGAGTCCTGTGTGCACTTTTGGGCAGCACAATACAAAATGAAGCTCTTGGAGAGTGTCCAAAGGAGGGCCGTGACGATGGTGCAGGATCTGGAGGTGAAGCCTTACGAGGAGTGGCTGAAGTCACTTGGGCTGTTCAGCCTGGAAAGGAGGAGACTGAGAGGAGACCTCATTGCAGTCTACAACTTCCTCGTGAGGGGAAGAGAAGGGGCAGGCACTGATCTCTTCTCTGTGGTGACCAGTGACAGGACCCGAGGGGATGACCTGAAGTTGTGTCAGGGGAGGTTTAGGTTGGATATTAGGAAAAGGTTCTTCACCCACAGGGTAGATGGGCATTGGAACAGGCTCCCCGGGGAAGTGGACGTGGCATCAAGTCTGCCAGAGTTCAAGAAGCATTTGGACAATGCTCTCAGGCACATGGTGTGATTTTTTGGGGGTTGTCGTGTGCAGGGTGAGGAGTCTAACTCATTCATGTGTCTGCCTGTAGTTCATTTGGCAGTTTCATTTCTAGCTTTGTCTTTCCAACGCACAATGGATTGGTGTCATCTTAGTCAAGACTGACAGACAACTCTCTTAGCTTAATTTTCTTAATACTTATGCATGTACTTAGATTTGTAATTAATCCTACTGATGAGAAATGCTTATGTATGGCTTTATGTATCGTGGTAGATTCAGATCTGTAGTAGGACATGAGAGTATTCTTTCCGCTTTTTTAGCTGTATAAAGAAAGCCTAGAATGGCACCAAATACTGTTATCTGTGTTAAAAAGAAAAACCATGGAGTAATTTGCATTGAATCTCTGTAGTAAAAATACACACACATGTTTATATGCTTGCAGTATTTGCAGTGTATGCAATAGGATGAAGTTCATGTATTTATGTCTCCTTTTCTCTCCTTAGATGATATCAGTAGAAAGAGTAATGGAGTACACAGAGCTTGAAAAAGAAGCTCCTTGGGAGACCAACAAACATCCACCACCAGAATGGCCTAACCAAGGAATGATAGCATTTGAAAATGTTAACTTCACTTACAGTCTAGACGGACCATTGGTTTTAAGACATCTGTCTGTTTTAATTAAACCAAAAGAAAAGGTATGTATACGGCTGTCTTTGGATATTTACAGAAATTAAGCAAAGATGATAAGTTGACAAGAAGCTGCATGCTAGAAATACGTTATAAAATATGTGGATGTTAGGAAAAATAGTAAGTGTTCTTTAAAGAATAAGCTTTAGTTGTATTTAATAACAGAAGTTATAGCCTATTTATTCCCTCAAAGTGTAGCATAAATGCATCTTGGAACATGATATTTCAGTCTGTCAAAACGAAGGATTAAACATGTCCAGTAATTTCCTTAAAAAAAATCTGAGATTCTTCAGGAAGTGGCAGACATTGAAAATACCGGCCAAGCCCAGAATGTTTGTTCAAATCCAAAGCAAATGGAACTGCATTAGGAAATTGGGGATTCAAAAGGGGGAACATAATTGGAATCAAGTATGTCAACAGACAAGGTGGGCAAAAACAATTGAAAATAAGGAATGTACGTGCCCTTGCACTGAGCCCCGAATGGAAGATAGAAGAAAGAAATACAAATCAGTTGCCTAACTTTAGAATTTGGGATTTTATTTCAGTTCCTTTTGGCTACTAATGCAATTAACTCTTGTCATTAATTAGATTGGTAGCCAAAAGAAACATAGAAATAAAACTCTTCCTCCTCTGCAAATTTGACTCCTCCTCCGCAATTTTGACGCTATCCCTGTTGAAAGAGTGCTGCAGGGAAGGTCTCCCCCACAGACAAAATTAAATTAGAGCCCTGCAGTGTTAATTTGTGCTTTGCTGCATTTCAAATGCAGGTGTACTTTTTTGATTAGGAGGTCTTCCCTAGGAGGCTGGTTCAACTCTACATTCATTGCCCTTGCCTCCTTTTTAACATGCTTTTGCATTCAGTTCCAAACCCGTTGCTTTCCTCAAGTGGACCTTTTTAATAACATGCATGTTACAAAAATTCAACCGGACTTTGCTACATTGAGGTGATCTCCTGGAATTAGCTATGAATGAGTTAAAAATGGTCTCTTGAGAAGAAGAGCCATATGGGCCATCTCCTTAGCTGTTACAATGTCTCTCCAGTATAGACAAGAAGTTCTACATTTCTCAGTGAGAGACGGAAAAAAATTAAAAGAGGAAGCAAGAGATACTGGCAATGCATGACTCAGTCGTTGGTGGGGGCAGGAGAGGGAGGGATGACTGGGGGTATTTATTTTTGCTGAGCATTTACGCTGTGGTTTTGTCATCCTGAATTTGCCCAGCCTGAAACTATTGCCAAGAACTTTGTGTTTGCTTTCTATGATGTTTTGCACAATACTGCAGTAGACTGCCACTGTGTGAAATAAATCTCCCAAGCATCTCTCCTCCTTATATTGGTTTTAATTCTGGAGAAGCATCTTCTTCAGAACCAGGTTTCCAGATCTGTTGGGGATTCTGCCCATACTGCTGTCAGTGAGAGCTCTTACACCTGTTCAGTCCCCTGGTTTATAGAGATTTCTGATGGCTGCAGTGCCACTGGCAGCAGGAATGAGTTTAAGCTTCTGCTGTGCATCTTAGTTTTTCTTGTAGGCACCCCAGGGCCCAGTTTGGGAAGCTATGGGTACAGTAAGAATGAAGGAGGTGGTTGCTAGCAAATCACTCATGGGTTAAGGTCTCTTTTGATCTGTTTGTCTCGGTATTCAGTATTTCCCTACAGCTAAAGCAGGCTAGGAAGGAACCTGTGTTTTAAACAACTTTACTTATGAAGTGTGGTCTGACAGAGACCAGGGAGATGCAAACTGCTGTGCCAGCAGCCGGCAGTGATTAACCTCCTCTGCTACTATAGCTGCAGCAGAGGAAGGTTAGGATGTGTAGCATTGGGGTTTAAACATCACTGTCTTTGTTTCAGGGAGCTCATGGATGCTTTTTGGCTAACATATTGCTAAATGCACCTTTTCCTGACAGCTCCTGGATCTGCGGGCTACATGAAAAAGTTAGGAAGGCGCAGATGTAGATTTACAGCATGGCAGCTGTGCTGTCACAGCATACCACGTAAGGGAGGTTGCCTGAGGGATAACAAAGACATGGGCAGTTTCAGTGGAGTAGCTGACATGCTGTAAATCTCACATTTTTGTGCAGCTCTACTGTGAGGTACAAGTGACACTTGAGTAATGATGAGCCCAGCGTAGCAGGTGTACTCCTGTGTATCACATGGCTTGTACCAGGCAGCACAATCCTGGCCGTGTGATTCCTGATACGTGGCTGGCACTTGCATTTGCAGACTGGCGCTGTATTTGCACTGGCTGTGAGTGTGGGCCTCTGAAGAATAAAATGTATTAAACAAATAGATAATGTGTATACTGAGAGCTGTTTCAAATTCCTGTCAATTTTCGGCAGCCTGTAGTCAATTGGACCAAAGATGCAAATAGATTCTTCTAAATGTTGAAGTGCATAGTCCTTTCATTTGATGCCAAACTGAAAGTGGGATTTTGACAATATGCACAGCAGCTGCATTTTTATTTTAAGTATCAATGTATTTTTTTATGGTTTTTTTCTTTATATCCTTGATACAATACTTTATATTGACATTTGCAGAGGAACAATTAAACTTTTGTTTTCACAGCTCTGGTTGTCTGTGTTCTCTATTCAGCATTTTCTTTCTGAGCTGTAGTTTATCTGTTTAGAACTATTTTTCCATTGTTTCACTGGTACAATTTAGAGTACTAGACCTTTTATCATTTATTGTAACAGATTTGCCTATATTAGTCTGTTTAATAATAAGCACTGTAGAAATGTTAATTAGTTTATATACAATAGTACAATAATGAATGGTTGGATGAAATTGTTGAATCAGAATGTAGAAGTAGAAAATACCTTGTAGATTATGCAGTATAAGTTGCTTCTTGAAGTGTACTTTTTTAGTGTGTTGTGTATTTTCAATCAAATGTGGGCACTGCTGTTTTGTCTGAACTTAGTGTCTCTGACTGAAAGTTTCTCCTTGCACTTTGATGCAGTTTCCTGTGCTTAATTTCATTTCAGCAGTCATTGCTACATACATGTGAGTCTCAGGCAGTGGGTAATTGCCCTCTGGTGTCTGTACGTATACTCATGAAGGTTTTCATCTTTCTTCCTCCTTTCTGCACCCCAATCGCTTTGCCAACCTATATTATACTTGTTTAATCCTCATAAATCCTTCGCCATCAAATCAGTATCTCCAACCCATATTAATTTTGTGTTGCACTGCTCTGAACTTTTTCCAGTGTGCTGATTTTTTTTTTTGTAAATGTAGGGATTAGAACAGAATGCAGGAAATAACAAATTCTGCCAGATCAGATCTGTGTAGAGGGTTACACCCATTATCTTCTCTGATACAATTGATTACTGTACGTTTTTCTCTAAGAATCCTTTACCCAAATACAATATTAAAAAAAAAAAATTAGGAAAGAAGAAATATTTGTAGGTCTTAGCCCTTTGTCATTTAAGTTATCAATCCCGTATTTTGCATAGTCTCTTTTTTCTGAAAGCTTTATTTTTTTTCATACTGCCTATGTCTTCTGATTTTTCTTTGGGAACAAAGAGAAGCCTGAACCTCTCTGATTTTATTATTCACTATTTCTTCTGTTTGAAAAGGAATTTCAGCTTGCTGTCATGGCCTTGTAGTTTCAATACTTTCTGAAGATGTCTGAAGTATGGATGCGGTTTATAATCCTGCTACTATAAAGTACTTCACCTTAACCATACTAACCAAAATCAATCTCAGTTATTTAAATTGTGAATACACTGTTCCCAGAGAGCTTTATGGGAGTCCTTTTTTGGGTTGAGAAGTAGATGCATGCCTGAAATGATTTGCCTAACATCACCCAGCAAACCAGGTTTAGTATAAAAATGAGCAGCCTTGAATCACATTACTGTATGCATTGAGCCATTTTATCTTATTTACACGGTAAGACACCACACATTAAGGGGAAATCTTTCACCTTTGAATATGATCCAAGAAATTGTCGTGTATACAAATGTCACCTGAATCCAAACTGATTTAAGGGCAGAGGATTTTTCCTCTTGGAAGAATATTAATTATAAAGAAGTTTTATTTGGTGCATGTTCTACTGTAAATCCTGTGATGCTGTAAAAATGTCGCTCAACATATTAATTTATCCTGAAAAGCTCACAGTTTAATTGTACAGGCTTGGCTTGCTCTCTAGGTTGGAATAGTGGGAAGAACCGGAGCTGGGAAAAGCTCTCTGATAGCAGCCCTCTTTCGCTTGGCGGAACCTGAAGGAAGGATTTGGATTGATAAGTACTTGACATCAGAGCTGGGACTCCATGACTTGCGGAAGAAAATTTCAATTATACCTCAGGTAAGAGAGTGACTTGGTTTGCCATGGATATTTTGAATATAACACTGTAGTGTTTAAAGTGCTTTGCTGGGATATGTTCACCCTGCACCTCTGTATGCACTAGACACAGGAACTGTAGCAAGATGTTATTCTTATTTGAGTAAGGTCAGGTCTTGATTATTTTAAGATAAACAGAATCAATTTTGGGGACTGGAGCATTTTCTCTTCCTGGTTTTGTACCCTGTCTGTTCCTCTGGAATATCTGTGTTAGCTGTATGCTGTCCTCCCATAGTCTGGGGAAGAGCAGAGAAAATCTGGTACGTATATACCAATCTTCAGCAGTCCTCCGAAGTCATTTGATCCTTTGGCAGCAATTCCTGCCTGATGCATTGCCTGAAGCTTCCTTAGTAAGGGACTTGGAAGGACCACTTGCACCTCTCTAGTCACCTCTGTACAAACTGACAGGTGCTAGATTTAGAAAGAGCAAATGTGCCACCTACAAGTGAACTGTCAGCTTTTGCATTATTTGAAGAAGGTTGGACAGGAGAAGACCAGGGGAACAGACAAAAGGGTAGGTCATTATGGCCCGTAATAAATAAAACTTGATGAATTTTAGAAGCTGAATGCAAGAAAGACTGCAGTATAGGAAAAAAACCCAACTAAGACAGTGTTGGAAATAGCCTCATCTCTCATGCTGGAGTAGAAGAAAGGCTGGTCAAAGAAGTCCAGTAGGTCACAGGTCTTCTCTCTTAGAGTCTTACTTCCATGAGACATTGAATCAGAGAAGGGTTCTATATAACCTCAAAACTTAGAAGGCAAAGTCTGTGCATGTTACAGTTTCGTGAGAGCTCTGGTCTCTTCTGTGAACATTTGCTCTCCACTGAAGAGGGAGGAAGAGTGAAAAGCTCATATGATGCAAATGTGAAGTCATATTTTGGAAAGTAGTTCATCTGCGCCGTTCTAGCAGGTAGAGTGAAGAGTAGACTGTAAACCAGAGGAATTTTTTTGCCATGTTCAGCATTATTTCTCAGATCTCTGTATTTTATTACAGAATCTGAATTTAGAGTTATGTCTGAATGTGTGCTAGTCTGTTGGCAGTATGGCAGTCAGAGTATTACTTTCTTTAAATTGAGAATCTGATACAAATGGTAATGAGGCTCTTTTTTTCCCCAAGAATAGGAGTCAAAGAAAAGAAACAGGTATGCTATTAAAAAAAAAAAAATTAAAAAATAGGTACTTCCCCAGCAATTGGATTGTTGCCTAGTGCAGGATGTCTTTTGTTTCTGCATGCTGCAGGCTTTGTTATTGCAGTACTCACTGGAACTAGTCATCTTTTGTATGTAAAGAGGACTTTATATGGATTTAAATTCAATTTTTTTGTTTGTGTGCAGCGTTCCTTTCTTGTGAAAGCAGATGATCATCAGTTCATTCAAGGTCTACAGCTTTTTGAAAGCCTTGCCTGTAGCTATTGTGGGTGATTTTTACATTTTGAAGAATTCAACCCAGTTGAACAAAATAGCGTACTGAGACAGGAAAACTGCAGGTCAAATACAGTTTCTACATGTTGAATGATACAGATGCTCAAAGTTCACTGCATTCAGTTATACATGTGAGGTTTTTTTTCGTACACAGGTCTATTGACACAGTTTTTAAACTGTTTTAATCCAGTGGAACTTGGTGATCTTTGTCAAGTTTATATAAGGTTTTCATCATAGTCCCAAAAGTTTTGAGTGTCCAAAGGCTATTAGGTAGCCTTTTTTTTTTTTTTTAATGTAAGGGAAGACAGTTTCTACTAAAAATATGCAAAACTATCAAGTGGTGATGTGAAGAAGAGGAGGAAGGAGGGTTTGGAATCAGGTTTCTGCTATGGTAAACTGTATGATAGGCATTGTCTTGTACTGTGCTAATAGTAGTGTCAATAATAGGAACAGCAATGTAACATCAGGTAGTTATTTTGCAGCAAATATCTTCATAATTATGTGGGCAGCTGAAAAACCAGAGAGAGACATGCTTATTAGAATTGCAACATAAAATATGCTGAACAGAACCATTCCTAGAGAGTGATGAGGCAAGATTGAAGTTTTCTTGTGTGTAAGTTTAAATACCTACCTGGAGAAATAAAAATGTGCTTAGGCTTCTAATTGCTTGCTTGGATGGAGCTGTGTAAAGGTTGTGTTTGTAAATCTTTTCTATGCAAATGTTGTCTGCCTCTCTGACTGCGAGCATTTTTACAACAATTATTTACAGGTTAGTCTTATTACTTTCCTCTCATAAACCAGACTGTTTTAAATAATAATCTGTGTCAGAAATGGTAATTAAAAAATATCCTTATCTTCTGTTGCAGTGCATGTCTGTTGTTAGGACTTTTATAATAGTTATGAACACTTGATAGGTTCAGCCTCTTCTTTTGCCAACCTGTAAAAATGGATTGAAAAGGAAAATAAATGTAACAATACCTTTGAAATATGCCAAATGGTGCATTAAAATGTGTATTGTTAAACAAATTACTTTCTCGGTGTTTTTGAAGAAAACTGGTTTTTGGCCTGGCAGTGTTTTGTGTTAAACCCTTTTGCTCATTCAACAGGTTTTTAATGACATTGCTATTGCAGGAGATACTTTCAAATAATTGGCATGTTACATCAAGAAGTGTGTATCTTCTTTTATATTGCTTATGGCATGTTATGTCTTTTTTAATTCTTTTATAGCACTCAGATGGTTTAAAAATGAAAAGACAATAAAAGGGTTAAGGTCTGAATTCTCTTCTGATTTGCTGCAGCCCTTTGGATCTGGGAATCACTAGGGTTAAATGGGGAGTAAGTCATGACAGGTTAATCTCAGAGTAAACTGAAGTTACCCAGTGTAAGTTAGATTTTATTTCCTAGGGGAGAAAGAAAAAAAAAAAAAGAATGCATTTTGCTAAAATTTTCCCCAATTTAAAGAAGACTGCCAACATGATGAATGGTCTCCATTTATGATTAGCACTGTTACAGCTTGTGACTTGTTTTTGTCTTTATGTGTGGTATTAAGATGAGTTTAGCCCTAAAGTCGTGTCGGTGCATGACTCTCAGGTCTGGCAACTCACGTTACTGAGTACTGATCTGTTGTTTAAGGAGTTATGAACCAAAAGTCCTCTTCCCACTTCTTAAATATTACATTTTTCAGCGTGATTTGATTTGTGCCAGTTTGATTAATTATCTGTTATTGCTCTGACTGGGAACTGAAGTAGAACAAAACTTGCTTCGACCACAGGTAAACCCACATTGGTACCTGAATGGGAGAAAGTACTGGTTTGACTCCCTGGTGTATTTTGAGTGAGAGCTTTGCCCAGCAGTGCTCCAGTTCTAAGTAAGTTTGCTTTGGTGCTGTGGCAGTATAGATTAACTTAGATGTGTTTAGGTTTTAAATAGTGAAAGCTGTTCCTGCTTAGGCCTGATGGTAAAATGGAAGGGCTTTTATGGTATGAAATGAAAAAAACAAACTCACAGCCAAACACAGAAGGAAAACCAGAAAGGCATTGTGAGCTCTTTGATTCCTCTCTGGTTTATGTACTTCAGAAACAGGTTTTCAAAACTACCCAAAAGGAATTTAGGAGTGTGAGCTCATTGACAGTGCTAGTTGTTGGTTTTCATTAACAATACCATGAGGATAGCAGTGATTTCATATAAGTATATATATAGCTTGTGGCATCAGAACAGTGGCATGTAAATGTACCAGTGGCATTTAAGTACCGACATAACTGTGTACAGCAATTTGCAAACAGACCTGTCCTGTTCGGTGAATTATCTTCATGCAGAGTAGTAGAACACTTGCCTCCCCCCCACATCCCCCTTAAGCATGCAATTGTAATATACACCTTTGCATTTCAAAAAGGATAGCTTGTTGTTGAATGTTTCTGTGCTATTGTTGATATAGGTTAGCCGTGATTATCATTAAATTACCTATTGCATTATAAAACCTGTATTTATAATGGAATGCTGATTTTACTGGATTTCAGGAGCCTGTTTTATTCACTGGAACTATGAGGAAAAACTTAGATCCTTTCAATGAATACACTGATGAAGAGCTTTGGAATGCCTTGGAAGAGGTGACTTACTAAGTCTAATAATGTACCTCTGGTATTTAAAATCCATGTAACAATAACATTACAGTGCTTGTATGTGTTAGGTTTTAGATGTTTTCATCAGGTTTGATAAAGGTATAGCTGTTGATGGAAAAGGTAGACTATCATATGTGCATTTGTGAATGTGTGTGCATGTGTGTGCAGACATGTATCGTTATATAAGTCTTCTATGAAAAAATTATCCTTTGGGATGATGCCTTGGTTATATTTTGATTCATATCTTGGTTTTAATGAACATTAATAGATTCTTAACAACGTGCTTTAATGTTTTTAGAATTCTAATAACTGACACACTGTGTAATCCAACTTGGCACTTACTCATTTTGTGTCAGAATATAAAAGGCAAACCGTGCATACTTGTTGTTGTGTCATCAGACACACAATAGCTGATTTAAAAGAGAGTTACTCATCCTACAATATGTTGACATGTCAACAGGTGCAACTGAAGGAGGTTGTGGAAGATCTACCCGACAAAATGGAGACGCAGCTGGCAGAATCTGGGTCTAATTTTAGTGTTGGTCAGAGACAGCTGGTGTGTCTTGCCAGAGCAGTTCTAAAAAAAAATCGTATTCTTATCATTGATGAAGCAACAGCAAATGTGGACCCAAGGTAATAACAAAATCTGTCATATTAAAATGAACTGGTTTCTCCTCTAATATGTTCATCTCTGCTGTAGAGATGAACTTAAATGCTTTATATTTCATGTAGTTTGTATTGCTGTTTTATGTTTTTTATGATACCATCATATTTGTCTATTCAAAATGGAGCGATTGAGCTTTGGTTATGGAACAGATGATGTAAACTAAACGCTCAAAATATCCCTAATTTCAGTGCATTCCACAGAGTAGGGAAATTAATATTCAAAGTTTATTTGTCCTGCAGCCATAGATTAGAAGACAAGAATGGTCTTGGAAATGCATCTCTGTAACAGCAGAATAGCCATGAAACAAGTTGAGTTCTGTTGACTTCTGGAAGAAATGTCTTTTGGAAATAAATAAATACAAAAGATTGAATTCATCTCGCTCCCAAAACCCCCTAAAACTAGAAAGGTGAAAAATGGCTCTAAGCAAAACCAAATACTTCTGGTTATGAGATGCTGTCCTTTCAGATGGCTCAGATGCTGGTGTGGTAAGTTAGAGGTAAAGTAGGGGCAGGGGCAGAAGGTACGCTGTCCTAAACACCACAGGAATTGCAAAACAGATTTGGAGATGTTTAAATCTACAGGATGGACTCACTTATTCATTATTTTCTTGTATAACTCAAAGATGTTAGGCCAGCAGAACTTTCCTGAATTCATTCCTGTTTGAACTAGAGTGTACTTCTAGAAGAGCATCCAACCTCAATAGCAAAAAAAATTCAATGACAACCCTTGTTAGATTGTTCCAATAGCTAAGTACCCCCACTGTTAATTTTTGAAACATTTGAAGCACTGGTGGAAGTATTTTGGAAACAATACTGCAAACGTACTGCATCAATTAGTCTGAGCTGAATATATAGTTCCAACAAACTATGGCTTGAGGGAGAACTCAAAGTCCAAAGAGGACAATAACACAGCAAGTCCCTCAAACAGATGCATTAAGGATTTTGTATGTCATCTGGGCGTGACTCATTTTTCTAGCATCTTCTTGGGGGAGAAGTGGTGCCACTGGGATAGCTTTACAGTTCAGCTAACAGTGTATTTCTAAAACCTTTAGAGAAGTGCATTCCCTTCCCAGAGGTTCTCCTTTTTCTTTTTTTTCTCTTTTTTACTCTTAGTTTATTTTTGGCTGGGCTCTGATAGATTAACTGTGATTAATCATAGGTGTGGAAATTTAATACCATCTTACTCATCCTCCCTGTTTTGGCATCTCACATGTGTGTTCTCAACTTGCACTATCCATTTAATTGATCTTGATTACTGTGTGCTGCAATATATATTATAATAAGGTAAATGTTTGTTTGTATCAACTCTAGGCATAACAATACAAATAATAACTTGGAACTTCTTCTTTGAATTCAGTTTGCATTACAGTCATTATTACCTTTTCCTTAATGTGTTGGTATAACTAGAGCCAAGTATTTTTTAGCTGTGCAATCTGATAGGATGATCATCAGGAAATGCTGATGTGGGTTGCTTAACTGAGCAGTTAGGGAGGCATTTTTGGCGTGTAAGGAAAACCTCCTCCTCTTCTGATGCACAGCCCCCATACCTGGCACCCTTGTCTCTCACCTGGCGGCAAGCACACATCGTATCAAGCACTTGAGATGGGAGACCACGGCGAGCTGCCGCTGGCTCTGGAGATACTTTTCTTCTTTTTGTTTGTTTTTCTGGCTCTTGATCTCTCTCCCTCAGCAGCCTCAACTGCTGCTGCCACCATGTCCCTTCTGCAGTTCAACCTGGAAGCAGGTGTAAGAAGGCAGGGTTTAGGGGTGGCAGGAATAGAAGGAAGGGTGAGGTGACGTGAGGCAGTGGATGCAGGGTGAGAGATGGGCACTGTACGTTCCCCAGGGCTGAGGGGCCTCCCCACCACATTTCTTCAGCTCACCTAGGCCATTCTTATCTGCTACTGGGAGTGAAGGGAAGGAATTTGAAGTTCATCCTCCTCCCTCCTTCTCCTGTGTTCTGGCTCCCGTATGTACCCTTATTTCCCCCCTTGCTCCTCATAGCTGCCACCTGCTCTGCATGTGGCAGGGGTGTGAGTGCTTTTGTGGGGGGGAGGAGGAGCTTGCCATAAAGAAGGTTGCCCTAAGTCAGACTACCTGCATGATTTATGTGATGGCTGACAGACATTTAATTTGATTTTATCTTCTTGGTCCATTCTCACCCTGAAGAATAGAGTCTGGTTTTAAAGCAGTTGAACTGTTCTGGAAAGCTGTGTGAAATCTGAAGCAGAAGAGCTGAAAATCTTCATGTAGTTGCTTTGGTGATATACTGAAACAAAATCATTAGTAACTGAGACTTTTAAAAAATACTGACTTTGTTTTAGTTTACTAGGCTTTCTGCTCACTGAGTACAGTATTGTGTGTTAACTTGTATTTTTGCTCATAGAAGACAAAACTTTTGGCGAGCAAACCACTGCCACATTTTTACATTGGTTGTTCCTTGAGTCTTGTAAAAACAGCCATTGCACATAGTTCGGTTCATTAGCCATCTTAACCTTGTAATGTTTAGCCTTTTATTACATCTAACTGCTATCTGTAATTCTTCCTCTTTTGGAGAAGTTATCTACAGGAATTCTGCAGTGTGAGATATGCTTTCAGGACAATCCCAGGAGGACATTAGACAGAAGAGAATGACTTACCCAGTTTTCCTTTCAGCAGCTTGGTTGCTTCTCATTCAGATCGTATTTATTCTCCCTCTTTAGATAGTTTTCTTTTTGCACAGTCAACTAATTCAGGTTACACCAGAACTTGGGTTGCTGGAAAACTTGGTGTTAGATCCTCAACCTGTGGTGCCTGTGGGATAGCTATACCACCATTTTGTGCTTTCTTATTGTATTGCTCCTTGCAGTAGGGAGTATCATGGTTCCCATTTTTATATAATCAGATTAGGATTGATCTTTTGTCATCCAGCAGCCCTGGTTTTGGTATTCAGGTTGCACCTTTGGTTTTTAATGTGCCTGAAAGATGATGGGGGTTGAACTACTGAAGTGGGTGATGAAATCACTTGGCACTAGCCTAGGCACTTGCTCAGTGTGGGTAGACACCACTAAGAGTCCATTTATGCCCTGAAAAGGGGACAGAAATGATGCTTCCTTTGGTACTTTTCTAGCTCTAACTGGTATGTGATACAGTCTCTACACTTGTCAGCACATAATTCTGTATACAGATGCTTTTCTTGTTCTTTTTAATTTTCTTGCTTTTGCTACCTTCTTCCCAAGATTCTCCTGGAGGTTACTGATGGTGCTTCTGCCTATGTCCCAAAAACCATGCTCCAAGATCTACCACGAACCTTGGAGAGGATCTAGCCAAGTGTCAGTCAGCGGACATGTCTGCATGAGATCTTGTACTGTGATATTTGAAGATGGAGCATAAGTCTGTTCCTGATTACCCTGTAGTCTCATTTTAGAACATTTGTCACACCCACAATATGGACAACAGTTTCTTGTTAGTGATAAGCTTGTGTTCAAGAAATACCTGTTTAATATAATAGTTTGATAGTATCTCTTAAGAATGAGAGGTTTTTTTCTTGTAAATGTAGGAAGAGGTAGTGCTATAAAGAATACATGTAATAAAAGAAGATACAATAAATGAATGCAGAGGACAAGGATGTTCAGGGCTGAGGCATTCTCAGAAAACACTAGGAATAACCTGAGTTACAAATAATTTTGAGCCCTTTGTAGAGTTGTTCTCAAAGTTCCTGAGCAAGCTATGATAGTTGTGTTCTGTAGTAGCTCTGCAGGAAACTTTACCTTGAGCTTGACTGCAAGGAAAGAAAAAGGCTTTCTTTTTTGAATATTTTGTTTCTATTTTGCTATTTCAGCCATTACAGACAACACATCCTGCTGTCTCTCTAAGTCTCTTCCATAGTGAATGTTTTCATGGATGTCCCTGATTTTTTTTTTCCTTTTGGAGGTAAGAGTAGTCAGGTTGTTGAGGCGTTGCTGAGAAGAGAGCAAAAAAATATACATACGTTAACACTGGGGTGAAAGGGCTGGTATTGTTCTGATGTGGAACATGATGAAAAACTTCCTTTTCTTAAGGAGATAACACAGAACTAAAGAGCCTGGCCCTGTCCTGACTTCTCCTCCTGTCTCTTACCCTGATTGCATACTGGCCTTTGTTCAAAAGGAGTTGAGGAACACCTGCTTCCCACTGTTTTTGAGCTTCTTTTGGGAAGTAGGAGCAGAAGGACCAAGCCTCTCAGACTGTGGTCCAGAATCCAGTTCTCTTAAGCTCATGACAGAACTTAAATGTTTCTGTCTCCAGATGAAGGTAGCATTTAGAATGTGTGGAATTCTTACTTAACTGTTTGTGTCTTCCTTCTCTCTGATGATTCTTCCTGTTGTCAGCAAGGATCTGTCTTCTCCTTTGTCATGCTGATTGCTTCAACTTAGCTTGTAACAGAAGCTGTGTTCGTCCTTCAGAGCATGGGCTCGTACTTTCTACTGTGGAAGGAAACTTAGTGGTTACTTCATTCCTCTAAGTCATCCTGTTCTTCCAGAGTTCTCTGTCCACTTTTTATTGCTGGTGCCTCCTGACATGGTGGCATCAGAACAATTCTCTGCGTAATTCATGAAGTGATACCAGATATTTATCATGTGCAGACAGATTCAATGCGGAGTACTACTTCTGTCTAAAAAAATACTGCTCAATCAGAGGAAGATGTGTTTTATAAATCTTTTATGTGTTTTATTTTGTTTTCCCATTACTTCTAAAAATTTGA
The DNA here is from genome assembly GCA_013397115.1 of Edolisoma coerulescens. Lineage (NCBI taxonomy): Eukaryota > Metazoa > Chordata > Aves > Passeriformes > Campephagidae > Edolisoma > Edolisoma coerulescens. Next base: position 1,395,060 of record VWZW01000522.1, read on the forward strand.
AGAATTAAGGCTTTGCAAGCAACTGATTGCAGCCAACATGTCTGCCTAAATATTCTAGTTTATGCAGATATCTCCTGTCTTTTTTTAACCTAATCTGCAGCATTTTATTATTCTCCAGTCATCATATATATAAAGAACACATTCACGTTTTAATAGAAATCCTGGAAATGAGGCCCATGCCTCCAGGTGCCTGACTGCTAGGCTGAAGCTTCCGTGGTTCAACTAACCCCAGTATATTTAGAGTTCTTTGTGTCAGCCTTCTATCTTGGATGAGAATTTTGGTTTCTGTTGCCTTTTCTTCATTGTTGCCATTTGTTTGGGGGTTTTTTGGGGTTTTTTTGGTTTGGTTTTTTTTTTGAAGGCTAGTGGGCAATATGTGAGTATTCACAAGGCCTGGGTTTGTGCTCAGGATGGGAGCCAAGGCTACCTGTGCTGTCAGGTGCCTCTAGAGGGCATTCATCACTGTGTGGCTGCCTAATCCGGGTTCTCGGATTCACTTTCCAGCCATGCCTCTCCCCTTTCACTGGCTAACGAGCGGACTGTACAGATCTCCACATATAAGCCTGACTGGTGTCCTATAAGTTAGGTGATGTCAATGCTTCTCTTGTACAGTTAGTTACTTCAATAAGCTCCAGTTCTATGAGTATTTGCCCATCTTTTGCCTTGATCCTTGTTTATATGGCTAAAGAACATTCTAGTGTCTTTACTACCTTTCAGTATAATTTTATTTCCTTTTCACAGTTCTCAGCTGTATTTGTGACAGTTTTCACTTCAGCCCTGTGCTTCAGTGTCTGTGCTCTAGCTTAGTTTTCATTCTTTACAAGTCTTATGTTTCTTTCTGCTGTCCTTTTCTTAGGTGGTTAACTCATACAGTAGGCTCACTCTTAACTTGAAATCTTCTATCTCTTTCCTTGGGTTCTGTGTTCCAGTTAATGCTTTTGATTTACAGAGTATGCCAAGTTTTGGGTTTTTTCAGTATTCAAGTTCTTGAGCTATTCCAGTTCTATTTTAGTTTGCCAACCATCTCCTTTAATTAATCTTCTTCTGCATTTGGAATCAAGAACCTTAGTTCTAGGCTGTCTTGTTTGTTCTTCAGATGATTAGCAATGAAGGATGTTTACTTTCACCAACTTTCATCAACTGCTTGCATGAACTAAGTCTTGAAAGAGAATAACAATGATTTTTTTGGTGTATAAATCAGTAGGACTATCTGAACCTACAGAATTTTCCCTTTTCTGTAATCAAAGTCCTGGAAATTAGTCTCCTGAAATGAAGCCTATTGCTCTACTTACAAGAAGAGACTCTTTCCTCCTCAGGTATTGAAGGATAGCTTTTGGAGTATGTTTCGTGATACGCCTCCAAGTCATCTGGTATAACAAGAGGAAGAAGCACTGTAATAACTTTATAAGCATATTTCCTTCTATCCAGTCATGTTTGATGAAGTCATAAAACATGCCTGCCTTTCAGTTATCAGTGCAAACATCTTATTTTTGTCTTCATTGCTCTTGCTGTGTTTCAGAACAGATGAGTTCATTCAAAAGACGATCCGTGAAACCTTTGCTCACTGCACAGTGCTGACCATTGCACACCGCCTGAACACCGTTATTGACAGTGATAGGATTATGGTAAGACAGTTAACTGCTTCATTTTTTTTTTCTTTCCTGAAGAAGAATAATGTTACTGACTCTTCTTAATTTTGATCCAAAAGTGGGTAGGAGTGTAAGTCATATGTTAGGCTTATCCAAGTTAACCTCATTATCCTGTGACTCGCAACTCATAAAACTGTAGATCTAATGACCTGGAAAGAATTCTTGCTTTCTCTGGCCCTGTTCTTTCCATCCCACAAGGCACAAACCCACTGCAGGTGAGGTGCACCAGGAGACCTGAGCAAATAAACTCTCCCAGTACTGGGTGCCTGTGAAGTCACACCCATGAGGTTCTGGACAGAGTCAGCTGGGTTCAGTCAGGTGTATTAATGCAGTCTCGGTGAGCCGAGGGAGGCAGTGACAATAGTTGGTGTGGGATGTGTGAGGAGGAAGTGGTGGAGGTTCTGGGGTAGGAGACATGGAGGTGAGGAGACAGCAGCTGCCCTGGGGCAAAGGTAGTGATGGGAGAAGTGGAACTAGACTGGCGAGGTCATGAGCATGGCCAGCTTTCTAAAGCAAGGTTCAAAGAGAGAAGATGAAGCACTACAAATGCAGCAGCCTCTGCCATCTTTGCTCCCAACAGAGGAGTGTTGTACCCTTCTCTGCCGTCTTGTCTGCCTCACAGTGCATTGCACATGCATAGAAGTTAGGAAATACTTGCTAATTATTTTCATAAGGGCAATGGTGTTCCCTGGGCTCTCAGGAAATCCACCTAGTTTTTGTGCTTGACAGGATGTGCAGCCTGCAGATTTACAATTTTCTGCAATAAGAACACGAGCTCTTTGCAGACATCTTCTTCACAGCCAGTTAATGAAATAACTGGCATAGAGGGCAAACTCTGTTCATAAGTGGAACTCAAATTTAACTGGGCTTCAAGCAGAAATTATCCTTCACCTCTTGGTGGTAACCTTAAAAAATACCTCTCAACTTTTGTTTTATGGAAGTGAAGCATGATAATTCTTTCAATTTTTTTATTTTTTTTACTGGATGCTCAAAACATTTTAAAATCTTTGATTGAGTTACAGTGGTTGCCTGAAGTACACAAAATGAAACAATTGCATCTGCTGAGGTGAGTGGTGTTCTGACGAGTAGAATAGATTGTGAGCTCAGTGATTATAGTTTACTTACAAAGAGAGAAACCAGCAGAACTGCCATAAGTAGTCATGTAATTGCAAGTATTTAACGTATAATAAATAAATATTTTCTTCTCTGGTGAATACCTCCCCACAGGTCTAATGGATATGTTGGTGTTTCCTACAACTGAAATGAACAAAAGATTTGTAAGGAAACAACTGTGACCTAATTAATAGCTGTGTGTGTTTGTTAGCTGTCCAAAGGGATTTCTGTGGGTTTTGGTTCATTAACTACCATTAACGTGTTAGGCACAGAATGCTCTTTCCACAAAGATGTTTTCTTAGTTTTACCTTTAATGTCATGAAGTTGCAGTGAAAACAAAACGTTTTATATACTTTTTTTTGCCAAAAATTGTTGGAGCAAAGCATAAAAATCACCCTTTTCCCCAAACTACTCATGATAATTGCCAGTTACATAGCTACTCTATTGCATTTTAAGTGTCTGTACATTATTCTTACTCTTATGTTGTTTCAGTTTAGTCACTATTAAGATTTCTAGTTTCCTAATTGTCTAATAGTCTTTAATGCTTTTGGCCTCTTTAGACTATTAAGGAAGAGATTTGCAAGAAAATGTGTCTTTGAGTCTGCAGTCAGTAGCAACTTTTAAATATTTTTCATCTTTGCGTTGCTCCATTTTGATCTTACAGATTTCTGTAAACTAGGGGAGAGAGGAGGGCGAGAAGCATGATAGAAAAAAGGAGGAAACTGACATGTAACTTCATAACAATCCTGTTTTCTTGACATCCTTAGTTACTGGTTCTGTTTATGGGCAAATCAGAATTATCATCTCATATTTAGAATAATCAGAGTTATGGCAGGTGTGCTTCTGTTACACTTTAATTACTCTGTTTACTCAAGCATGTAACTTAGTGGAAGTAAAGCAGGATTTTGGAAGAAAAACATGTTAAAAATGCCAAGAAAAAGAATATTCCTCTAGAAGACTAACTGTTAATTAATGAGGGCTACTAACAATAAAATCAGCATTCATGGAAAATTAGTCATTTACTTCAGTATCAAAAAAATTGAGAAGACTTAAGCTAAAGAAAGCTTTTGGTGTGTTGTATAATTTAATTAGTCAGTGGTATGTTTTAGTAATTCACAAATTTAACTTGATGCAGATTCTTTTTAAAGAGTCAGAAATGCACAAACAAAGTGCATTGTTACTGCTTTACCCAGTATTATTAAAAATCCTGGTTTTGTTTCTCCTTTAACTGAGACCTCTAGGTGCAATAATGCCTTATTTATAAGCCATCCCAAATCTCTGTTGTTTGCTATCGTGCTAAGTTTTTTAGAAAATTGGGGAAGAAGAACAAAGATAGAACCTGGCAGTCAAAATTTTAACAGTTGTCTTTGACAAATGATGAGTAAGTTACTTTTCAAACAAATTTTGGGCAAACTTGTTCAGCTTTCTTAAATCAATCATGAATATTCAAGCCCATTCCTGAACAAGTGGACATCACCTAGGGCTTTCCTCCCTTCATTGAATCAGACTGAAAGGAGCCTTCTGCTCAAAGCAGGGTCAGCACTAATTTCACATCAGGTTGCTCAGGACTTTTTCCATTTGGGTGTTGAAAACTTTGAGAAATGGAGATTCCACAGTCTCTGGGCTACCTGCATCAATGCTTAATTATCTGCCATGAAATCTTTCTTCTCCTTATATCCAGTGAAAGCTTCCCTTCCATTTATGGCAATTGTTTCTTGTTTTCCCACTGTGTATCTCACTGAAGAGCCTTCTGTCTTCTCAGTAACTTCTGTGTAGATATGGGAAGGTTGCTGTTAAGTCCCCTGAAGCCATCAGTTCTCCCAGGTGAACACGCCCTGCTCCATCAGCCTCTCCTCATAGGTGGTCCAGTTCGCTGACCACCCTGGTAACCCTATTTCAAGCTTGCTCAAATTTACCTTCCTTTTTCTTGTACTGAGGGGTCAAAACTGGTCATCGTGTCTTGAGTGTGTTGGCTGCAGTCTCCAGCTTGGCATTGTCCGTAAGTTTTTTATTTAATTCAGTTTAATTACTGGTTAAAGCAGAACTTTCCAAAAAGAAACTGTTCACCTTTAGGGTTAATCCAAACATTAAAAAAAAATTAGAACAGAAACTAATTTTGAGAAAGTCATGAGAAAATGTCAAGTTGGATGAGTATGGAAATAGGAACTGAACGTGAACTGTTGCATGTCTGCTCACACCCGTCGTAATAACCGGTTCTATTTTAGAAGAGAAGAAAAGCCTACTCAAGGAGGAAAAAAAGGAAGAGCAGAATATATATTATACAACTGTAGACAAATCTGGCCTCAGGAGTTGTTTTAATTCTCGTTTGTTCCATTCCCAAAACCATACCTCTGCTTTCATAATCCAGGTCACGCCTTAAGAGTATTTCCATTATATCTGTCTTAGTGATAAACACATTTTTATCAGAACTTCAAACGCTTAAAATCATTGAGGGAAGAGCTGTATTGTGTAACGTGATACTCTCTAACCCAATCGCCTCAATGAGTAATACTACATTGCACTTGCATAGGACCTTTCATCTGGAAATTGTAACGCTCTTTATAAACATTAATTAATTAAACTTCAAACACCTGGGTGAGATAGGGAAGTATCCATACAATCTTTGGAACCAAAGTTGGAAAGACTTGTTAAGTCAGCCCATCAAATAATACTACCATAAAATTATAATCCAGCGGTTTTCAAGCTCCTTTTTTTTTTTTCTTCCCTCTGTGCTGCTCCAGCATCTAATAGGACACTTTCTCATTCCTTTTCCTTCATTACTTTGAGAAGCCAAGTTGTAACTCTTCCCATCAGGTGCTAGCAGTACCCGTTTTAGCTCTTTGGCACAGGCAGGCACTCTGCTGCCTGGCAGAAGGGGAGGGTAGGATGAAAGCTGCAGTTACCTCTTCTGTCATGGCAAATCCTGGCAGAAGCTCAGCTCAGGCTTGCTTCACTGGCCCCTCCTTCCATGTAGCTTCCCCACCACCTCAACAGCTACTTTCCTGTCCTGTCCTCACCATAGAGGGCAAAGGCCTTTTATGTAAACTGCATCTGCAGCTTGTGGCAGCCAATGGGCACCACTCACGACTTCCAGGGGGATCTTATAAAATCCTCATCACCCATTCCTCTCCCTCCTCTCTGCTTCCTTCTCCAAATTGAGAAATGCTTTTTAGAAACTCTGTTTTTACAGAGGGGAAAACAGAAACATACAGAAATTAACCTCACCTAGGGACATAGTGGTCCAGTAGCAAATAAAGTATATGCATCTGTCAAGAACCTGATGGAGTTGTTTGCTATATATACTGTGCCGTGGCCTCTCCAGAGGAAAGACACAGAGTCAAAACTTGTGCCTTTTCCAATGACAAGGATGTTTCTCCAGAGAGTTTTCATATCAGTGCAATACTTCTTTGAAATGGAAACTCTTTATGCAAGCAGAACTTAATCTAGTAATTTAAAACTGTCATTCAAATAGGAAGTTTTTGATGAGAGAATCATGGGAAGAGATTTGATTTATTTATGGGAAAACCTGTTGTGGTTACATTCTGAAATGACTAATATTCAGGGTAACAATACAATGCACTTCACAGCCAGACCTGAGTTGTTTTTTTTGGTCAATAGAAAATGACTTCCCACGTCTTTCCGATAAGCCTCCCTACTTCCCACGTCTTTCCGGTACACCTCCCTCATTCAGTTATTCTCATTTTTCTGACGCTGTGTTTGCCATGGTGGAACATCTGGGCCTCATAAATCATGCACTGTGTTTCCTGCACTGTATATGTCTACCTTCAGCAGAGGAATTGGTCCACCAAGAGTCAGTATAAACATCTTGGAATCAAAGAGGGAGAGAGATCCGGGCAGTCTGTGTGGAGAAAAGGGAGTCACCTACAGCTAGATAGAAAATGCTATGCAGCAGACAAGGTCTGAGCACTTGTCTCTCTCTGGAGTTCCAATACCTGACCCAGTCTTGCACATTAATATCCTTCATCTGTCCAGATGGAGATGAGACAATGGTGATGGATATCTAAGTGAACATGATAGTGATGGCCATGCTGCCCTTCCTTACCATGGGGATGACAACATTCTTCCAGGAGGTGCAGAAATCTGTGTTCTGACTGAAGAGGTCTGGATTCAATGCTTCCCATCCCCAGAAGAATGTTGTATCCTCTGTGTACCCAGGGCAGTCAGGTTAAGCCCTTCCTTTTGAATCATTGTATTGCCAGAAATGCAAGAGTCATCAGAGAATAACATGAGGGAGTCTGAATCTGCAGCCCAGTGAGAGGCAGAGGTCTTGTAGCAGTGGGGAAGCCCTAATCTGTCCTACTGATACCTTTATGTGAGCTTTCACTGCAGTGGCCCACCTTCAGATGGAGATGTGGAGAACGTAGGAAGGTAATGGTGGTACACTTCAATTAGTAATACTGAGTAAAAGTCTGAAGTGCTGTGGTCTGTTGACTCTTCTTTTGGTGGCTTTCTTTTCCACTTATTTAAATATCACTGCTGGACAATGAATGTGTTTTACAGTAAATCTTGACATTCTGTTTAAGGGGGAATTATGTTAAGTCACAAGACACAGAACATGCAATCCTGGTTGTAGAACAGTTCTTTGGGAAAACTGTGTCCCACCATTAGTGTTGACTCTCTGGTCTTCAGTATGTCCATGTCTGAGTGTTTCCTTGGAGAGCTGCCTGCTGTCAGACACAGCCCTCAAGTGCTTGGGATGAATAAGAGAGGTCAGTTGATGAGACCATAAATATTCCTGGAGCCTGGGATGATAGAATATGAAAATTTATGAAAATAACAGTTAAGAAGGACTACATTCAAAACTGTTGTTCAGTCCTTCAAAATTCTAAAGCAGGACAGCTGCATGGGTTTAAAATGGGTAATTTTTTTCGTTCTGTAACAGAAAGCTAAAAGGGGGTTTGACCTTTTATTTGCCCAGTACGTGGAGTGTGGTGAAATATTATTGGATATGATGCTTGTGCTATTGAAGTCTGTTCTGTTAAAGAATGTAAACGGAGCTTAATGGATTACAGTAGCTAGAATGAATGCCAAATTTTTGCAACTAAGCATCTAATTCTTCATAGAAACCTTGAAGTACCTTGTGGGTCTGAATCCAGTAATCTGCAGTAAAATTGCTACATTCATTGTGGTGCACCTGCTGTCGTTATTCAAAAGGAACAAACACTAATAAAACTCCTTTTTTTGACTCAGCCTCTGTCCTGAAAATATGGACAAAGGAATATTGGAACTAAATTTGTTCTTGTTTTTGTTCAACCTAAGGAAGATCCCTGTTGAATTCTGGGACCCAAGTCTCTTGAGTAAAGAAATGTGAAGATAAGAATATGAAGGATACTCATAGAAGGAGACCTGCAGGGAGAGCAGAGGGCCTGGAAACCATTGGGTTTCTCCTTTCTTTTGTTAACTCAAGACTTCCAGAGTTTCTGCAAGAGCTGAGCATCTAGCAAATGATGTTTCAGAAATGGTCAGTTTTGTTTTGATTCTGAGCAAAGGCAGTTTGCACTCTTCCCAGATCTTCTGAAGCTGGGTTGATGTTTATAAAACCCAAAGAGAAAACAAGATCCTTCCATTTTCTTTCTTGGAATTTAATTGAATTCCACAAATAGCAACAGTGAAGGCATTGCTTTCAAAGCTGAGTAATATATGCGTCTTTACCATTAAGAGAAGATTCAGTATTGGTGTTTAGGCCAGGTTTTGCCTAAGATACTGAGCTGTGTGCCTTGGTCGTGTATCAGAGTGAGTCTTGTCAGCTGAAACAGAGTGTCTGTGACAGTTGTAAATGTCATACCTGGCCTATCTCCCTCTAAAATCAAGTCAAAATCCCAAAGAGCTTGAAAATGAACTAGAGTTCTTGATTCTCTGCCAGTTTTAAGCCACACTTCTCCAAAACATTGGCATCTTTGAGTTCTTAAAAGCTGCTCCCATTTCAAGAGGGCTGCCCAAGATTCTTCTTTTGCCTAAATAAAACAACTAATTTTTGAGCCAGTACTTCAGCTGGAAGCAGTCAAATGAAGAATTTGAATTTCTGCAGGAAGTGAAGCCAATGTTTGATGAACCTTGATCTCTCATTCTGTCAGGCATTTGTGTGTAAATGTGTTTCCATCAGTGTAAGAACAAGATGGTCATATGATATTTCTTTAAAGACAGTGGTATGGAATCTAGACTGTGCTAGAAATGCTAACACATCTTTAGAGAATGATTTTTGCTTGCTCAAAAATACTGTGTTACTGTTCAAAAGCGAATTAGCACAGGTCATGCTGGTGGCTGATGCTCTGAGCAGAGAGCTTCTGATAAGGTGAAACTGTGTGCATGGCAGATGAGCCACAAGTTCATTGTCGTCAGAAACTGATAAAACAGGAGACATGCTCAGTCATCTGCAACAATGTTCCTTAACCTCTTGAAAAGTATAATATCCTTGTAGCTTATCTACCCTTCTAAGACCCTCAAAAGCCTTATTAAAGAGTGAGATTTCTTAAACGGAAGTATATCTCATATCACTTCAGGGCCACATTTGAACCATTCTGCAATCCCGGTTGAGAAATGTGGCTTTACAGTGTTGGAAACAGTCATTACTGATTGACCAAGGGAGAGTTTTGTCAGCACGTATATGTTTTTGTCAGCTCTTGGTAAGCGCTGGCATGAGGCCCCTTCTTACCCTCTAAGGCAAGGGTTGAACTTGCACTGGTTTATCAGATGTTTGGAGGTGAGGAAACTGTACAATACAAGAGACATTTGCAGTGTGTGGTTAAACAGACTTCTTCAACAAGACACAGAAGGAGCCCATACCGAGTGATTATCAGTAGAATAAGTCTCATTACTACATATGTAATTGGTATTTTTTCCCCACAACATTCCATACAGCTTACAGTGGCATGCCGTCAGTTGGAGGAAAAGAAGGTTGATTTTTAAATCTCTGCAAGAAGCTTAAAGAAGACTGGCATGAAACAATTACCAGGCAGTGCTGCATGCTCAATTTCCCTTAAGTTACAGCCAAAGAATAATTTCAGTTTAAAGAAATCCACTATTTCTGATTACAGAACAAGATGTCTAAAGTTGCCTTTTCTGTGAAGTAGGGGATAAGGGGGTACGTGTCAAATCCCAGGGACTAGTTGCAAGTTTGGCATTGTTACAGCAAAGTTCAGCTCTGCTGAGGTGAATTATTTGGAAAATCTGAAAATAATAATTCAGATTATAAGAAGGTAAATTCCCAGGTGTGCTCTGCTCTGTTCGTATGATATGATAAATGAAAATATACATTATTTGACACCAAATTTGTCTGGAGTTACTGGTAGAATAATTTGTATAGGAACCCTGAGGGAGCATGGGGAATGCTTTGAATAAACCTGAAGACTTGAAAAAATCAAAACAAAAAACCAAGAATGAGCCAAACAAAGCTCCACCACCAAAAATTTAAAAAAAAAGAGAGAACTTTCAAAAGAAAAGAAAATTAAAAAAACCTTTAAAATGGTTTCTGAGTTAATATTTGCAGCCTTCTCAATGTGCTTCGATGTTTGCAAACATGTTTAGATAGGTTGATATTTATAAATGATACTTCAGAGAAGTATGTGCATGTTTCTGATCTGTTTTGACAAACCCTGATGAGACAGAACATGCTTGCATCTGAGCTTAATGCCAACTGGAATACAGGCTGTTGACTCTTTCCCACAAAGCTATGTATTGTCTTGGGTAAATATATTTCTTATAATATGATGTAACCAGAAGCATCTCCTGAAGATTCTTCTCTTCCCAGGACTTTACTGAAGATCATCTTGATGTATGCTCTCTGAGGAAAACATTGTTCAAAGTTGTACTCCTAGCAGAGTTTTGAACTTTAATAATGATTTTGTTGTTTGGTGATGTCTTCTCCAAGTCTAAATTAAATCAGATGTATTCCCAAGGAGATAATTTCCTTGAATTATTTTCCTTTTGAATAGGAAATAAAAACATTTATGATCAACTCTTAAATGTCCCATTTCCCCTCTGGCTTTATGGTGAATATGAACGTGAATAAGAATACTAGTCATTCCTCAATAATAATTGAAATAAATTCCCATGCCCCCCTCCTCTGTTGCTGAACACTTCCAACCTTGGATTGTTTTTTTCTCAGAATGTTTTATAACTATTGTTCTCTTGGTTTGTCTGCTTTTGTTGCTGAAAGTTAGAAAACACAGGATTTAGAACTTTCTTTTTTGTGTCTATGCATAGCTGTAAGTACAGGGCGTTTGTTACAGTGTTTTAAAGGGCCCTTGTTTTTTCTCTCTCTGTGGCTAATGACACTTGCTTGATATATATTAATCCACAAAGAAGATTATAAAATTCACTTACTAAATGAGTGTTGGCTTCTCCAAAGTCCTGTGCAACAGAACAATATGGATTACTTGAGGAATCATCAAGGAGAAAAGGTGTTCTCCTGGCTCTGCTGCCTAGGTCTCTGCTATCAACTCAACTATCTTGAGGTAGTATCCTCATTCATTGTTTTGTTTCTCTCTTTTCATGATGAAATGGATTTCTTGATTTCTTTTTCACCATTTTATGTTTTCATTTTTGTTTTCCTTGCCCTGCTTTTTTGTCTTGGTTAATACATTAAATTATGAGGCTATGGAATGGAAATACTGCAGAGCTTGGGGGTTTTGGGAGGGACATAGGCGAAGTGGGGATAGATACCCTGGTTACAGCTGAGATAATAGATAGGTTACAGCTGAGGCAAAATGTAGTTCTCAAATCTTACCCAAATTTAGTCTGCAACATTTTTGTGGCATAGGCAAATACTCCTGTTCTAGTTAGAGTTAACATAAACAACACATTTAAATGGCTAATAATCCTTTCATGTTTGATATTGCAGGTCAAGATCAAATACTTCTTTTCTGTTTCTCTGTCCTTCCCTGCCATATTTTAACCATACTCTTTATGTCTTATTCTGTGCCTTAAATATCGAACAAAGTGCTGTTCAGAACTATGTTGTCTTCTACCCAACATGGTTCTTAACCTTGTGGAAAGATCACAACTCAGATCACAGCTCAGTCACTGCCCCAGACTATTCAACCAGGATGAAACATAAGATGGAGTAGAGTTATGTGGCATGTGAGGATTTTACTCAAGAAGAATACATCATTTGAGCCCTGTTTGAACTTCAGATGTCTCTGTATTGCTGCTTGAGTAATGCTAGTTTGGATAGCTATAAGTAAAGATGTTTTCACCATACTCGGGGACGTGAGCAAATTCCATTGAACAGCAATTTTCCTGCATGCTTGCTTTTGTATGATTGCCAGCAGCTAGTTTTGTAAATTTTGTACTGTTGGAATTACTCTTTCATATGAGAAAATCCTGTTGAAGTCAAAGGTGGTACTACAAAGGCAAGAACAGTGCAGGCAAGGTAAAGGAAGCTGCCACTGCAAGAGGGTGGAGAATCTGGCCCTGGTTTACATATGCCCACCTTGGGTTTATATAACTCTTTTGTGTTTGTTTTTATTTTACTCTGGGCTGTCTAAGTATTTTACAGGCAGTTAGCTCCCACAGAATGATCAAGTCTTTATTTCGTGTATTTTACGAAGAGTCAGAGCGAGGAGCTGAAAAGTTCAGCGATTTGTGCAAAACCCCTCTCTCTCAATATCTGCACTGAAGTCTGTGATGAAATTGCGGTCTGATTCAGAGTCAAGTGCTCCTGTGTGTGTCCTCCATAATCTCCCTGCTGATCTGATTTCGCCAGCTACCAGCTTCTCTGGCTCTTCTGTATCAAGTTCCACTGGTACAACTGCCTTGGAACGCATCTGGGTTCGATTCTCTTGTATTGTGCAGTGATAAGCATTGCAAGTTGATCAGAAAATATGTGGCTGGTAAACACCAGATTCCACCTTTCCTGAATGATTAGCTGGCTTTTTGAAGTCCTAATGATTTTAATTTGGCTTGGAGTCAGTGAGTAAGAGTATGCAAAGCCTTAGCCAAAGTACCTATTTATTTATGTAAATCTTATCAGCACACAGTTCTTCAAAGAAGAGTACCTATCTCTTTGTCTAAGCGCTTTTTAATAAATATATAAATACATAAATGTATAACTACCAAGTAAATCAGCTTAAATTTTCTCCATTGTCTCATAGATGACAGCAGTTAGTAGAAAGTGTTTTTCTTTGGTGAACAGGGCTTATAGTGTTCCTGACTTGTAGGAATGATATTGTCTGTTCAGTTTCATTCTTTATTTTTCATTTCAGATTTTTTTAAAAAGTAACACAGCTTGTTTTTCCTATGGTTGTTCTGTCTGTCTTCATAACACAAGTTTGGGGTTTATTCCCAAAGAAAGGCTACGAGTAGGTTAATGATTTCTTTAAAATGTGTATGGAGTTTCTCCAGACAGAAATTGCTTGTTCTATGCATTCATTTTCTGGACTTGACTGTGTAAAACTTCCAAAGAAGAATAATTTTTTCCCTTTCCCCAGGTTCTCTGGAGGGGAAAGATTTTCTGTGTTTGTGGTTCTTTCAGATATTTGCAAAATGAATGTTAAAATTGCAATACTGCAGTAATATAATTTTTTTTAAACTCTCTACTTGTCTATTGCACTTCTTTACTGGTAAGAGACACATTTAATGAAGATGCTTTTAGTTTCCTTTCTTAAGAGTGCTTGCATAATCCGGTGCTGTGCTGAAAAAAGCTTTACTTAAAGGCAACAGAGATGTTCTACTGTGGCACCCTGATTTAAATGTTGAATTTTATACTATAATTTATTGCATTTTTAAGGAAGCTGTCCTTAACTGTGGCATACTGTGGCTTAAAAAAGATTGTGATAAAAATTATATTTATAATTCATCAATAAATATTCAGAATAAATGAGATAGGACTAAGTACACTGAAAAGTCAGCATGTGTACAAGTATACCTGAAATACTGCAAATCTAGTGAAGTACTGCATCTATTAAATGACTGTATATTGTGCTGTGCAATATTACTAATATTTAAGATCTCTCCATGAGCACTTTCTGCAGCTGGAATTCCAAACAATACTGGAAATCGCTTTCAAAGAAAATTCATAGTATAGGCTGGGTTCTCTAAGTTAAGAGCTTTTGAAAATAACAAGTATCTTCCTGTAGGTTTCTGTGCATACAGTTCATGAAATTAGATGTAATTATGCTGCTGTTTGTTGTCTGAGTTATTTTCCATTCAAATGCCATGTACTTAATTGAACCAGAAGGGAAGGAGTGGGTCCCTTTCCCCTGGTGCTGGGTCTCTGGTGTCAGACAAGTCGACAGCGATCTTGATCTTGGCAGTGCGGTATTTTCACACCGGTGCAGGCACGGGGATCAGCTCAGCTGTGCCCATTCCCTGTGGGTTTTGCCATTTACTGGGGTCCAGGCTGCTTGGAGATCTGCTGGGCCCTTGGCTGTCAGGATGTTTGGTTTTATGGAGCTGCACAGGCAAAGGACATCTTTGAAAGTTTCCTCACAGGACTCTGAATTTATCTCTGAACTTGTTGCAGGTTCTTCTTTCAAACAGAAGTTTGCACACTATTTTTGTTACTTTGGAAGTTGTCCTCACAATACCTTTTATTCATTTCTTTCCTGAAATCAACAGCCTCATTTTTTTAGATTTTTCTTTTTTCTCACAAGTATGTACACCACAATTATGGCTTGAGTTATGAGTCCTTGAAGTCCTTTTGTTGTGGCAATATCTTTGTCAATAGCACGCCATGTGTATTCAGTTTTTTATTTATATAAGAACAAAAATATTTTCTGAATTGTTTTTCACATAAATTCTTTCCTTTTTTTTTAAACTCCATTACTCCTACTCATGGCGTAAAGTACTGAACTTGTAGGCTAATACCCAAATGTATTTCTTGAGTCAATACCATTAATTTATAAGCCAGTTAAGTATTTGAGTGCATTGCGTTTGTCAATATTGACTTTTCCCTGCTATTGTGTTTCTCATTCTCTTAGCTTAGTTAGGTGTATCTGAACCTCTGATCTGGACTTACCTGCACATTTCTGTGTCATTTGCAGGTTTGTCACTTCTCTGATCCCTCGTTTTTCTGATGACTGACATATGTAGCTACCACCTATGCCAGAACGATGTGTTTCCCACTAGTTCCTATCTGTTCAGCTTTCTACAAAGAAAACTGCACTGTTTAATTCAAATCTCTTGTTTTCTGTCCACGTTTTTGAAAAGCTTTGTTCTTTGTAGCACGGTTATTTAGTTACACCAGATACCTTTCTGGAAATCCATATAAACCATTTTTCCTTACATTTTCTTCTGGTGCATTAAAAATTGTATCAGATTTGTGATTGCTAAAACTGTGGAGAACAAATTCTACCTGTGATCTGTGTGTCTTCTTTTGTTTTAATGACTGTTTCAATTAAATTGCTGTCTTATCTCAAAAAAATATGCTAGTCTAAAATTTCCTTGAATTAATCCTGTAAAGGCTTTTAAAAATGTAAGTTCAAGATGTGCTGCCATGCAGTCCTTAAATGAAGTCACTAGTCTGAGAATATTTTCTTAGAGGTTCAATCAGCTTATTCTTAATTTTTTTCCTATATTTTTGACTGTGTATATCCTCTGTGACTTATTGACTTAATGCTTATTTAATTTCTCTGTTGTTCTTTCCTTCTATGCTTATTCAATTTCTCTGTTGTTCTTTCCTTCTCCCTTCCTCTCTTTTTGGGTACCTGTGTCCATGGTGGCATCTCATCTTTTGTTCATGTGGAAAGAACAGGGTCAGGTTTAAATATCTTTCTAATACCTAATTGGCAAAAACTGATGCAAGAAATTGTTTAGCTTTTTAGCAACACCCTCATTTTCTTTAATTACATCTTCACCTCTAATTCAAAAGACCTACTTATTCTCCCTTAACCGTCTTCGTGGTTATTGCATGGTTTTTACCCACAGCTGTTTACTTCAGAGCCCATTTTGGACCTCTTTGTTTCCTTCTTACACAATGAATCTTATAATCTGCTTTGTTGGCTGCACAAACATTGTATTTCCATATTCTGCATAACTTTACATTGGATTCCTATACCTGGAATAGCTGTAGGGCACTCTAAAATTGTACAACAGGTCTGTAAACTGAGAAAGTGCTATACTAGTTTGAAGAGGACAGAATTCATTTTCAGGGTACAAAATTCATCTTAGCACTAAAAATGCATACATTTCCCCCTTACCTGTAGTCGCCTACATTTGGTTTCTAGTCTGTAACATTTAGTTTTTAATTTTCTTATGTTAATACTTTGGTTTCTGCTGATTTAACAGGTTTTAGATGCAGGAAGACTGAAAGAATATGGTGAACCTTACATTTTACTGCAAGAACAAGACAGCTTGTTTTACAAAATGGTGCAACAAGTGGGCAAGACTGAAGCGGCTTCTCTGATTGAAACAGCAAAACGGGTAATTTTAGAAGAAGCGATAATTAAGTTTGTCTCTGCAGTTTGTTTATCTCAAGTTAGCATATTCAGTGTTACAGTAAGCCTTCCACTAAAGGATTTGGCAGTTTTGCAAGGCAAAGCCATAATTTTCAGTAGGATATACACAGACTTCCAAATGATACGTGTATTTATATACTCCAAGTTGAAAGACTGGATTTCTTGCATCCTTTTGTGTGTACACAAAACGGTAAGTGTAAATAACATAGGACATGCTCACTTGTGCTGGGCATTGATCTTAACTTGCTGTAAAAAACACGTTAGGGCTGCAGAATCAGGCATTTATCTGTTATGTTTATATTTTTTAAAGGGTCCGTCAGGTTTTTGTTGGGGTTCAGTGCCTGTGACCATACCGTGGTCGCTGAGGGTTTGATCGCATTCCTACTGTTGTGCATTCCCTTACTTCCTTCTTGTACCCTGGCTCTCTGCTCTGCACACAAGATGAGCAGGGCTCAGTTAAGAAACAGCTGTTGAATGTTTTGTCACCTCCTTGTTCCCTACAAGGCTCTGTGCCTGATTTACTGCTTACTATTCAAATCCTACTCGGAGTACAGAATTATTAATGTAAGTGTGGGCATTCCTCTGGCAATCAAAGTGTTTAAGAGACATCAATGGATTCATTTTCATAATATGCCTGTGAGGTGAGGCTATATCATCTCTACTTTTCAGATGGAAAGCTGAAGCAGAGATAAGAAGATAAAAAAGAATGACCTGTGATTGAGGAACTCTTTGATTAGCTTTGACTTGCTTTCTTTTTTCTTGATAATTTACCACACAGGATGTCCAGAGCAAGATTTTAATTCTCTCAGTGCCAAATTTCAAAAGTCAAACAAAATTTCAGCATTGCTTCAGCTGAGATTAGCAGTGCTCAGTTTGGCAGCAGCTTGCTTGGAACTTCTGTAACTGTGCTTTCAGCATGCAAGTAAGGCACTGGTATTAAGCAGGTAACAACCCAAGAGAGCCTTTTACAGGCAAGAGGCAAAGCTCTTTAGCCTTCATGCTTTCCTTTCCTCAAGTTGCTGGATGTGTGGAGCAGAGGTAGGGGAACACAAAGTGTAAACTGTTACCTGGGGAAACAAAAGACCAATAGACAGGGAATACATAAAGACAGGAAACAAAACAGCAGGTGCCTGACTTGTTTTCCAGTAAAAAAATAGACACATTTCCAGCAAGTTGGAGAAAAATGAAAAACTGTGTTGTAGTGGAGGCTGTGTGCTCATGTCTGGATGCTATTTTATTGGACTTTCTGAAGATTAGAGATTTCTGTGTCTGTTTGTATTCTCAGATTTTCTTTTTTTAAAGAGTTTTTCTAGTAAAACATTGTAGCTAAGCGCATAACACTGTAAATTCTTGTGTGGCACAAATTGCAGAACTGAGAAAACAGCTTTGTCTTAAATTAAGCTGTGTTACAAGTTCTGCTGTCGTCTTCCATTGCTGCAGTGTAGCTTTATTTATTTTCTTATTAGAAAAGAATGGGTTAGCCATGGTTTCTGTGGTATGTGCATGACAATCTGGAGGTTATATAAATGATGTTTGAAAGGGTAGCTTCAAATTCATATGACCGTTGTTTGTCTGTGAAGTGAAGGCCAGCTTCCTAAGGCTTGATCCTTAGAAAGGCAAGAGGTGAGGCTGTCCAACTGTCATCTGTAGAAATTTAGCTATGTCATGCTGTCACTCCTTCCTTCCCCGGAGCCCTCCCCAGTTGCACAATTGCATTCAAAGATGATTCAAAATGTATAAAAATAATTGCCTGATGTTACTTGCCCATATAGTCATCTGCAGTTACCACATCAATGTTATGTGATTTTGTACAGGAAGGGAAGAGATCCAGGAACCAGTCTCTGCTGAAATGTGGTTTGATGAAAAAGTTTGCTAACTCCCAGGCTAGAAGGCAGATACAAGCTTTAGCATCTGCCAAGAATGCAAAGCATGGTGCTTATCCACACTCGGCCCAAAAATACGAGAATCAAGAGACTGTATCTCCAGTCAGCAGCTACCCAGAAGCAGAGTTATAGTTCTTTCTGTTTGAAGGACTTGGACAGTTCAGGGGTTTTGTTATTGCTGTCCCTTGTGCTTCACGCGTACTTTCAGAGAAGTTGCTTAGTCAGAAGAGCTGATTCCAATGGCTTTTCTTTTTACACTACTAAGTCTGTTGCATGTATTGCTGTTGGTTTCCCACATTCCTACTGTGGTTACTAAGAACTGTTTTTGTGAAGAACAGCTTTCTTTCTGTTTTTGGAAAACAGCATGCTGCACATAAAAAGAAATGGTAATATGACATATATACATACTTTTCAAAAGCATTACAGTGGGTTGCTAAGTAAAATGGTTTGGAATGTGGCTATGCTTTGGCAATGATTATTTGATTTATTGCATTTTGGACCTGAATCTTGATTTATTTCAGTTTGGACCTGCACAACACAAACGTGTAGCAAGAGCTTCTTTCAGTAAGCTTCTTTTTCTCTTTAAATGCATTTTCTGGAAAAGTATTGATTCTGCATATATCCTTTAAGTGCAAATTAAGAGGGTTTTTTCCTATATTTTTTGAAAAGCTTTGTTCTTTGCAGCAAGGTTATTTAGTTACACCAGATACACATCTTAAATTGGGAAGACTAACTTGAACATATTTGAGAAACATAATTTTGAAAAAAAAATTTCGTGGGCCTCTTAGTGAAGCATTGCAAGACTGAACTATTGCTGGAACGTTAGCTCAGGCTTCCAAATTGATCCATGTTGCTACTGTATCCCTCACTTGGTCACTCAGTATCCCCATTTTTCATACAAATGTCAAAGAAAAAAAGGCAGGCACAACTCAAATTGGAGACTGCTGACTATGTATTAAATAGCCTGTAAGCCTGATGGCAACTGAGCTATGCTTGACATCATGAGACTGTTTTTATCTTTGCTCAGTTTACAAGAAGCTGCTAGGAGAAAATCCTATGGGAAAGTGAGAAATAGTCATCAAGCAGTGAAAAAAGAAAAAAATAAAAGTGCTCAGTTATTCAGATAAACAGAAGTTGGTGTGTTCTCCCTGCTCTTGGCAGTGTTGAGAGAGGCTTTTCTGAAGGCTTTGGTGGCATCAGGATAGGGCTGGGTTTCTGTCAGTCAGGTTTCAAGTACTTTGAGGGAAAAATAAGGGTTGTTTTATTTTGCTTTAAAGCTATGACAGATGTGTAAATATTAAAATACTAGGTGTTATCTCACCTCAGTGATTACTTTTTAAAAGGTTGCAGCTTTGTTGGCAGTGGAAGAAACTTGTATAAAGACTTGGGCATTTAATATCTTGAGGGATTGGGCTCAGGGGAAGAATTGCAATGAGACAGTTGAAAAGCAGCTGCCATTTCATTACATCTCTAGTAATGTGCCAAGGTTTTCTATTAGCTTTCCATTAAAAAAAAATCACATTCAAAAGCTGCATTAAAAGTATGCCAAAGTTTTATGTTTTAAACCAGGAACGGGGTGAGAATACTGAGGCTGCCGTCTGCAGCGTGTGTGCAGTCAGCAGCCTCATTAACTTTCCTCTGTTGCATCCAATTGTGACTGGTTACTGAGGAATGCCTCTTAACAGGACTCCCAATTCTTTTGTTGATTCAAATCAGACTTTAATATTCTTTGAAACTTGTAAAGATGCATATACCCTGTATTTAGTGAATGTGCACAAAAGATGACAGTGGTACTTACAGGACCATTTTTGTAGAATGACTATTTCTTTTTTATCCCATGTGTCTTATACATGTATTCATGTATATGAAAAGGACATTATTATCAAACAAACCGAACTTTGTTGACAACACTGTTAAATATAAATTGCCGAAATGTTTCATAAGCTGTACTCAAAGCAGTCTGACTGTGAGACCTAACTCGTGACACGTGTCAGCTTCAGAAAGATAGTGTATTTTCTGTTTTTAAAGACTCAAACAAAACTTCTCACATTCTTCTTTGAAAAAAAATTGCATTTGAAGTCCTTTTTCACCCAAACACATTTTTAGATAAGAGCACACAAGTCTTGACATTATTTCATTTTGTTATGCGCATCTGTCAAGGAACAGAGATATGATACAGCTGCTAAAAACTGATGATTGTGGAACAGTGAAACTTGACAGCATTTCATTTCCTTTATGTTCTGATTATACATTTATCAGGAAACCTGTATCTCTTCTAGTTGAGCTAGAAATTGGTAGAATTCAGGAACTCAAAGGCTTGGCAAAGAACTGTCCTATTATTGGGTATCATCTTACGTTTTAGAGAAGTTGCTTGGTTGAGTCATTGTTAAAGCTTTTGCTTCCTCTTTCATTATTGTGCTTCACTATCCAGAGATCACATTTCTATAGGCCCTATAACTGCTCTGCAGCACAAATTAAACGCTGGGATATTTCATACATATACTTCGAAGTTTCAATGGTTGTCAATCATAGTTTGTAAAATATAGGGATTACAACCTGATTTTAACATCCAAATCCATTGTGTTCATTTTATGTGTGAAAATGAGAAACCCTTGTGCAGACGCAAGATTTCACAGCTTCTTTGTCATCCTGTTTTTAATTTATCTCCCTGTTTTGAGCTAGTGAAATGATTTTACTTATCAGTTTAATGTAAAGCGATAAAACATATCTATTCATCTGAATTAACAAAATTTGAGGGGATCTACAGGTTCTCTGGGATTTTTCTCACCTTTTGTTACAATGTAAGTTCATATAGTAATTTTACTAATTTTTCCCTGACATACATTTACTGAATGCTGCTAACCTGAAGTTTCCGTTGGGATTCCTTAAGGATATGTATTTGTCTCTACTATATTTATCTCCAGAAACATTGTTTGAAGCTAAATGGACTTTGGTGCATAATTACTCATGGAATCCAATATTTTTCCTAGGTATACTTCAGTAAGAATTACCCAGAAGTTGTTCAGAATGGTCAGCTTGCCACAGACTCCTCCTTGGATCCTTCCTCAGGATTATGCATAACTGAAACTGCACTGTGATTCCTCATTGCCTTAACTGTTTTCTGTAGAATGTAAACCTGAGATCACCTAAACTCAGTGACAACATTTGCAAATGTTAACGGGAGAGGAAAGGGAGGGGAGCGATTCTTTGCACTGGACATCCTTCCTATTTAATACTGAGAAGAAAAATTTTATTGTCCCTGTTTCTTTAATTTCAGTGCAATATGTTTTTCTTTCCAACTAATTATGTTTGTATTGCTAAGGAAATTAGGCAGATTCAGTTTCTATCTGAAAGTTACGTGGTAGAGATCTCTTTTATTTAAACAGGTGCAGGACACCTAACAGGTCTAGTGTGCATATTTGGAGCTTAGTAAAATAATTGGAATGTGTCTTTTTTTTTTTCTTTTAGAAATACTCTGAGAGCAAGCAAAACCAAATTTTTTTCACTGTCACTTTAGCATGACAGCTCTGTCTGAACAGCAGATTCGGTAGTGTGCAACTTACTTGTCTAGAGCAACTGTCATTCTACCTGTCACAAGTACCTATGCAGGTTGGTAGGAAAAAAACTTGAAGAAGCCAAAAACACTTTTTCTTTTTGATAGAAAAGTACTATATACTTGGTTTTTTTGATAAACAGTTCAAATAATGCTGTTCAAGATGAATGTAAATATTAGTTTTATTTTGCTAAAATCCAAATGCTGAAAAATCAATCTCAGTCTTCTGTACTTTAGAAGAAACTTACCACATTTGCACTGAAGAAATATTTAAATAATTTAACATACATTCCTCTTTTTACCCGGGTTATCAAAGAAAAAAAGGTATTAAAATAACTTGAGGAAATGTTTGAATGACATGTCATTATACCTAAATACTGTGGAGTACAAAGTTATCTTCAACACAACACATTGAAATGTATACATTATTTGCATTTATTGTGCCTTAATATTTGTGCCTTCAAGCCAAAGCTGTAACTGCAGGGTACACAACAAATTCATTAGATATATGTTAAAAATATGTAACTTTAGTATGTTTAAAGTTTTGCACCAGGGGTTCTGTTGAACTTCAGCTGTTTGAAGTTACCATCCTGCCAGAACAGGTAGGAAAATACAACCTGTAGTTTCGAATGGCTGTTGCTGATAGAGAGGAATGCAGTGAGAGAGGGGTTCAAATAAGTTATGTCCTGATTCAGCAAAGCACTTTAACACAAAGGCGCTATTCCCATGTTTAAAAAATAAGCAAGTGTTGTGCTGCTTCAGATTTTTTCAAATTCAGTGAGCTATTCTTTGAGGTCCAGTAGAAAATACATCTATTCATCTCCGTTTTTAAAGGGCACAGGAGGGACTAAAAGGCAACAGATATCTTCAGGACATGGAAAATATTGTGCTTTTTTAAAAATACTGAAGATGCTTGCTATTACCTTTGTAATGCCAAACAAGTGTTGTTTACCCAATGTTCATCCAGTGGTCTAAAAGTAAGGCAAACACGAATGTTTCTCATTTCAAGCAGTTCTACCAGAATATAATTGAGTCAAATACAAAGTTACTGAGAAGTAAATTGAGGCCAAAGCCTGTGCCTCAGCACAGTCACTCATCTTGGACGTTTTCCTGTTCGGAGCCAGCCTGGCGGTGAGAGGCAGAATCCTTGTTCCCCTGTTGCAGCATCCTCCCTGCACTGGGGCTTGCTGTCCTGCTGTGAGATCCCAGGAGAGAGGGGATTGTGTCTGCAGTGCCACCAGCCAGCTTTCTGAGGGACAGGGGCGCTTTGGAGCTTGTGGAACCAACATCAGGCATCTGTGCTTGCTGGTACCATCCTCTTACATGGTTAGAAATCATTAGGGGGAGTTACAAAATGAGATGCTCTTGTCCCTAGCCTTTTCTTGGCAAGTCCTAACACTTCTCCTGCAGTGTGTAGCACCTTACACTGTAACAAGTTCCACTGAGATCAGTGGAACTGAACTTCACACAGTGGTGTGCAGTAGGAGGCTTGTGCTACATCTGGTGATAAATATCAGCCAGCCAGGGGCAGCTAGCAGCCACCAAGCCATGTGGCACAGATGTGCTCTTGTAAGCAGTGCTTATGGCAGATCCTTCTGAGAACACACCAGCCACCCCCACTTTGTATTGCTTGGCCCTTCTCTGAGCTCCTGCAGTCCACTCACACAGTGTCCTAGCACACAGTTACCATCCTGTGTATTCTGTGGCTGTTTTCTTTTCCATTAAAGTTGTTTGAAATAAGGGTAGGGCTGTTCTGCAGCTGAGTGAGAGTAGTGTTTGCATTGCACACATATGTGAAGATGTAAAGTTTAAATGTGTAAAGTCATGTTGGATAATGCTGGGGGACTGTAGCATAAAGGAAGTTCAACCTCACGGCCTTGTCCGTAACTGCCTTTTTGGCAAGGATCCATGGATCCATATCCAAACTCTGCTTAAGCTTTGCCATGGAAAGACCTGGTTGGAGTGGTGCGAAACAGAGCTAGGGTGAGCTGACCAGTAAGGCAGTGCACTTTATGGAGTTGGGAGTTTGAGCTCCTTTGTTCTTCTTTTTTTGAGCAGTGTGACTATATTCAGAGTCTGTGTTTTACAGTATGGAATTCTTCTTATTCCTAAACAGTTGTTATAAAAGAAGTGTGATGTACAATACAGAGGTTTTAAAATACTCTAAGAGAATCGTAAGTTCTCCTGGCCGTACATACCTTGAGTTTATATTTTTTATCAGACCCAAGGAGATCTGCGCGCGTAAACCAAGGGTATAATTACAGTTTTAGTTCATTTCAGCTCTGAAATGAATCTATGGTGAGTTATATTTCAGAGCAGAACTCCAAAACGCTGGCTGCTGCAGACTCACTGGTATGAGACCCTGACAGATCTAGCTATCAGTCTATAAGCTA
This sequence comes from Edolisoma coerulescens, assembly GCA_013397115.1. Taxonomy (NCBI): domain Eukaryota; kingdom Metazoa; phylum Chordata; class Aves; order Passeriformes; family Campephagidae; genus Edolisoma; species Edolisoma coerulescens. The sequence continues at coordinate 1,419,066 of VWZW01000522.1, forward strand.
GAATTAATTTGATCCTGCAGCTTTTTGAATGTGTACAAAAATGTTAGGTATCTCTGAAAATGCTGATTCTGCTTCTTCACGTGTGTTGGCAGGACACTACTTGCTGTAGGTATCAAATATCAGTATAAGAGAAAACAAATTTTTTTGGAAAATCACACTTGAAATCTGTAAATTGCTAAGTAGAACAACTGATAGCAAGTCATTCATGTCTGTCATTGGCATTATTTCATCTTTTTGGTTTAAAGTAACAAAAATATTTTATTCAGGAAATTGTTTTTTAGATTCTTTTGTTGGTATTGTTGATAGCTGTTTTGTTCAGATGTTGGTTAGGGCTGACTGACCCATTTCATTTCAGTGAGGTGAAAAGGTGCAGTGTACCTAAATGGCAGAATTCAGATCAAGGGAAGAAAAAGGCCTTCGTGTGGTGAAAGTCTTTGTCTGTTAAATGAATACATTATCTTTACAGCTAGGTGTTTTATGTTTCCTAATAAAGAAAAATTTAAATAGTTTTAAACTTCCACTTTGAAAAATGTTGTGCTTTATTTGGAAATAGCAAAGCAGGTTACTCTAAGTTGCATTCCTTACTGGGGATCTTGGAAAAAGAACCCAGTCTCCTGAGCTATTCAAGCCTTTAAAATATTTCTTCACCATGAGGTGCCTTAAAGTATTCCAGAGTCTTATATAATTTTATACAGTAATACTGAAAATCATCAGTTACAGGACTGTTGTTTCTTTGGTGTAAAAATCTAGGAACAGCCTCTACTTCTGATCTCAAGAATTGTTTTTCACACATTTGTTTTGGTATGTCTTTGCTCCTTCTCAAAAGACCACTGTGAGCCAACAAAGCATGTTGGCATTTTCAAAGCCACAGTTCACCAGGATAGGCTATTTCATGTTTTGCTTATTTGCTTCTTCTAAGGACAAAAATTCTCTTTAGTGAACTGCATCATTTGCCAGATGGGCATAATCTTCTGTGATACCATTTGTACTGCCCTTTGCAAGAGGGAGGACCTTCTGACCAGCCTCACTAATTCTGGTTGCTTAGGTAATGTTGATAGTTTCTGTTAGCCTTCCCAATACATGTGTGAAATAAGATTGCAAAAAGAATCAGAAGAAATGCTGCTTTTTTTTGTTAATATGACCCTTTGAAATATCTCACTTCCAAGTTTGCCTCTTTTTTTTGGAGGGGGGAAGAAAGACTTGAAATCACTTCTTTCCTGTGATGGTGATGAGCATGACAGTTTTGCAGAAGGTGTGGCTTTCTGTGTATGTTTTACATTGTGTAACAGCACGCTGCTTTTTCATCATTTTAACTCTAGTTTTGGTTTGGTTTGGTTCTTGCATTTGTTGTAATAATTTGATTTTGGTATTGCTATGGAATTAATTCTTTTGTGGACGTTCATGTGACAACTGCTGTCATACAATAAAAGGCATTTCTCAGAAGCGTGCCTAAGTCTGTTGTCATTGCAGATGTGTGGCTGAAGGCAGAATTTATGGGCTGAGCTAAGTCAGGACATGTCTGACATCTCCAAACACCTCTCGGTGGCATTGGTAGCCCCAAGAGCTGAAAATCCTCCACTTGGAGGTACAAAACACAGTAGTGCATGCCAGCTTGGTTTTACCAGTTGTCTCCAGTCTGAGATCTCTCAGATCACAGTACCAATATTTTTGCTCTAATTGCTAAAAAGTATTGCAAATAGATTTTTAAAAATTGTGATGGAAGACCCACTAAAGTTGCACTAGTGCAGACGGGGTATGGTCTCTGCCTGAAGTAGCTGGCAAGCTCACTGGGCTGGACAGTGGAAATGTGGAAGGCCAGTGGACAGAAGTGAGGTGTGTTAGCAGCATAACTCCAAAATCTGGTGTTACCTCTTAGTCCTGTACTTCTGTCTGACGAGTTTGTTGTTTAATTTAGCAAGACACTCGAAAACTTCTTTTTTCTGAAAACCATGCAATATTCCTCCCGATGTTTTCCAACTGTCTCAAGTACTTCACTCTGCTATTTTGATGCAGGATTTTTAGTACAGGCTGAATTGTGCACTTGTCAATTATCCCCCAGTGCAGCAAGTTGCAGGACCTGGTGCAATATGAATTGTCATCTGTCCTTTTATACCATGGAATATGTGTTAAGAATTTCTCGTGTTTCTACCAAAAGTCTACCTCACAACCACTATGCAGCTGTCTTGGTTGCCTCTTAAGTGAATCTGACTTGGGTTGACACAGCACAAGTCGCCTGGGGGATGTACAATATCCACCTGGAGCTATATCCCCCCAGAGCAAGCACTTGCCAAATGCATGTGCTCCCTTGTTAATACAGCAGTTCTCTTTTAGAAGTGGAAGAGGGAGATTTGTTCCCTTGCCTGAAAGAGAGCTGCTGATAAGTAACAAAGCCAAAGATGCTTTTTAGGAATCTGCTCGCAAAACAAGCATGAATTTCATAAACTCAGTGTTTAAAGCTGGTTCATGGATTTGGAGCAGTATTAATGTACAGAAAATCAGGGCCATACTCTGATGTATGAAATCAGGTTTCCACCGTCTTTACCTTGGCACCACTTAACTCCCAAATTGGCCTGGAATCAATAGCTTCATCTGTTTTGAGATACAAAATTCCCTATGGATCTTAGCCACGGATCCAGCACATGCTGAAAAGTACAATAACCTTGAGGAGAAACTGGAGGTAGTCCCACTGCCATTCAGGAGCCAGGGCACATCCTACTTTTAAGTTGCTGGGCTCAGCACAGAGTACTGGGATCATACTTGCTTTCTTCAAACACATGAGTTAAAAGCTGCACCAGAGCTCTTGCCCCTCTCCTGCATGGGACACCCTGGTTTTTTAGAGCATACTTTTGGGTGTTGTAGGCTTTTCTTAGGCTGAGCTGCTTGGACCTTCCCATCTAGTGCAGGACTGAAACAGAGTATTGAGGATCTTCTTGATGGGAGTGTTCACCATGAGTGAATTACGTGGGAGATTGTTTACACCAGGACAAAGGAAAATCCTAGATTCAAGTCCAAGTTCCAGGGAGTATTTATGCCTTTTATTCAATGATCATCTGTAGAAACACCAGGAGGAGATGGGGCTTCTGTTCCATTCTGTCAGCATAGCTGGGATGTCGCTGGGCAGCAGGATCCATTTGCTTGTGTTCACTCCTGCTCTCTGGCCCCAGTGGGGCGGTGGTGGCCCAGGCTGCAGCTGCCACCACACAGGTCTGACAGGTCTGCTCTTTGCAGTCAGTGCTTCAGCTGTTGGGCACCTCTACCAAAGCAAACCCACTTCTCCTGCCTCCCCAAGGACGCTGTTGACCTGAGTGCTGTCGCTACCATGTGGAGCTCTGCTCTGGATGGGATGCTCTCAGTGCCCAGATGTTCCTGCTGCAGCTGCTCCTCCTACAGTATACAGGCAGTGAGTCTCGCTATAGACCAAGCTGTTTTCGGAGTCAATAAAGCTCCTAACAGAAGGGCTCTGGAATACTAGCTGAAGTTTCTGCATTCCCTATACCCAGAGACAAGCTCCCAGTTTATGCAGTTTAAATCACTGTGTTGCATCCAAGGGGATGTGTATCACCTGCTCACACTAACATCTGAATATGGTGCTCAAGTATGGCTGGTGGATTGTGTCAGGCACGTGAGACTTACAAAGAGCTATGGGGCTTTTTTCGTTTTCTTTCTCTTTTTCTCTCTTTCTGTTTTTCAGTTTTGGATATTTGCTATGGGGAATTAAAGTGAGGTGGAACAGTGAAAAATAGTTCCCTTTGTTTAATTCCAGTAAGCTTTGTACCTCACAGTTCAAGCACAGATAGCAAATAAAGAAAGGAGTTATTTATCCTGAGTATTCTGAAAAGAGCAAATCTTGCTAGTGTCCATGCCAGCTGACCTTCTTTGTGGCACTGTCTATTTTCCAGGAAAGGACCATAATTATCTTATGGCATTAAATTGAGTTGGGTGGGAAATGCAGCCTCAAATTTATTAGTCAAAGTTTCATTGTCATCAAGAGCTTGTTCTTGAATATTACAGGCCTAGATTTTCTTTTCAATGTGAGTGCCAAGCATGAATAGGACAAGTGAGCGCTGTTGAACTGTCTCTTGAAAACATTGCCAGGATACCAAAAAAGAGGATTTTTCCCCCTCCCTGCCCAGCTGAGAGGATTTTTCCTCATTCTGTACCAGCAGGAAGGCAGCATTGTACCAAGAATATGGACCGCTCTGTGTTTTGGTTGATTTAACATGTATGCACTTTTGCAGAGTAGTGATTTCCTTGAGTGGAGTTATGCAAGTAATTCACCGTGAGTCATTCATGCAGTGAATTAAGTGCCTCTTCCCACAACCAGGTCGTCTCCTGACAATCTTTTTTTCTTTTTTTTCTGGAATTACTCAACAAATCCTTCTGCAATTACTTTTGAGCATTCTGTGTAGATCACACATTTATGTATGTGGTTAATGTTTGTTGATTTTTTTGAGTCATATTCATAATACATCAGAGAAAATACATAGTGTTTTCTCTGTACCGGTTGGTATAAATGTCCATACCTGCAAATAAAAATTTCGTTTTTATCTGGTTTCAGGTGAGCATGTGCCTGTTCATTTCTGTGTGTATCCCTGTCAATAAAACTAGATTTACTTGAATGGTGTGTCATATTATGCAAACACATCAACACAGAAGGGAAGGCAATCTGCATTTTTCAAATAGTTTTATGGAAAAGTCTCTGCTGCTTTTTCCAGCAGTAAGTGATAGAGACCATCACGGGCTTGGGGGAACAGGAAGATGCCTCTGCACATGCCAGAAGAACGTAGAAAGCAGCAAGAGGCCTGCAGTCTGCTGGGATGGAGCAGGGCTGGCAGGAGTCTCCCTGCACAGGTTTTACCTGCCTAGGTTCTTTGTGTGTTTCTGTGCATGTAAGAAGTTGCAACAGACTCTGTGCAGAACCAGTTCAAGTTGCTGAAAGCAGAAAGTGAAAGGCCGAGTGCTGCTGGTAAGCAAGAGCAGGCGTTCATCCTGTGCCAGGCATGGCCGAAGCCTGTTCCCCACGGGTGTTGTCCTTACAAGTGCATTGGCTGACTGTCCCTCTGTCCCATTTGAGTAATCTCAGTCTTATTTTGGAGGAGGAGAAGCCCTCCAGAAAGGAGAAATTTTTAGGGAGAGCTTCCTAGAACATAAAGGAAGTAACAGTGAGGTTTCCCTCAGAGGTCTCCATCTCGCAGAAAAAAAATTGTCCTCTTCTGCTTTACAGGACATGTGCTGGACCCTGCAGAGCTCATGGATGCTGTGCAAGGAAGGTGTAACAGCCCACATTGCTTAGGAGGACCTCTTAATGGGCTGGGTAACTGGCTAATGGGGAAGCCTTTGCTGCAGCCAAATGGAATACTTAATAGGGACATGTAGATCTTTCGGAGATGACTGGGCTGCCAAAAGGAACGGGCAATGAACCAGTTGGAGCTGCTGATGCTGTTGTCACAGATTTACCAGAAAATCTGCTTTTCCTTCCAGCTGGGTTGTTTTTTTTTTCCTAAAGAAATGATTATCAGTTCAACTTTTCCCTGGAACTGATACTGAGGCAAACTTCTATCAGATATTGCTAGGTGTAATGTGCCTTTTCATGACTTCTTGGCTCATGATGGCTGCCAAACTCATAGGATATTTTGACCCTGTTACTGAAACTGTGGCTACTGTTGTTCATAGCTTTTCAGGACTTCCATTTGCCCATCCTGAGGGAACTATAAGAAAGACTAGCCCCTGCTGTTAAATTGTTTGCATAATTCCTTTTTTCTTTTTTTTCTATTTTTTAACTGGAAAGTTGGTCTTAGACTGGAAGAAGTATCAGCAATGCTAGAGTGATTCAAGATGAGTGTGTCCCTCTTCTCTCATCCATTGCCTTGAATTTGAGGAAAGTGCTTGATTTCCCACTTTGATTTCTCTGGACGACTCTTAATCCCAAATTTAAGTGAGGAGTTGATTTATTGTCTAGCATCAGGGAGGGGACATTAATTCCGTCTGCCACCCAGTGTTCCTGCTTGGAAAGAAAGAAACCTCCTCTGCTGTAGGTAAGATCAAACCCAAAGGGTATAAACTGGGTTGAAATCCATGTGTTCAGGCAGCTTGTCTGGAAAACGCAACTCTACTGCTGCTTAACCCTGTCGTTGCCTGGAAATCCTTGAAACACCTGACTCGTTACCTTGAAGCTGACCCAGGTGCCCAGAGCCACGCTCCGTGGGGTCTCCAGAGCTGCCAAACCTGGCAGCTTAGTGCCTCATGCCTGCTGAAGCCTCCCTGGCATGGAGAAAACTAGGATTTTACTTGAGTAGGGGCTTGGTGGGCCCTGGTGGCTGCACCAGGCACCTCCCCACGCAGCGCCGCGGCAGCCCCAGCTCCAAACGACTGCTCCAAAAGACGTGTGAGAGCCCTGAGGGCAAGTGGGAGAGGGGCAAAGGAGGCCCCTGCCTGCTGCCTCCCAGGAAAGTGCCCTCAGGGGCAAGGATGCAGTGCCCCCTTGCTGAAAGCCTTTCCTAGAGTCATGATGCCAAGGAGAAAGGAGGAATTTGGATGCCAGAACCCACAGTCAGCACGTAAGCCTCCCGGGATAACAACTGCCAGGGCAGTGAGGAGGCAGCCCGGGGCTCCCCACTCCCTGGTGACGGCCTCAGAGTGAGGTTTCGGCATTAGGCACACGCTCCCTCCTTGCTCTCCCTCGCAGCCCCTCCGCCCTCCCGAGGCTGAAATTCCTGGCTGCAGAGTGTGGCAGTTTCAAAGCAGGGGTGGAGGAGGCTCCTCCGCCCAAGGTAGCCTCCAGCCTGGTTGTTGGGGCACTCTCATGGGATGTGGGAGATGTGGGTTCGGGCCCCTCGGGCTGAGGCGGGAGAGGAACCCGGGCCTCCCACTTCCTCAGCATATACTTTGAATACCGAGGCATTATATAATAAAAGCTATCACCACCTTTTCTTCTTCCTGCTTTGTTTTTAAAAGACTGATCTGTGTGGAGTCTTTTGAAAGAAAGGGCGTAGGTACCAATCTCCAGGAGAAGATTCCAGACAATGGATCCCAGGCAGACAGGATTGCCTCACTCCAGCCTCAAGGGGCTTTTAGTGCAAGAGAGAATTGCAGATACACCCTTGTCCTCTACTTTTCCTGTTGCATCAATGTAAGCAGCTGCCTGCTCCCTTCAAGAAGATCCCACTGTATCCTGCCAGCTCTGTCATGTTCGAGTCTTGAAGCACCCAAATTCCACCAGCAACCATACAGGGATTCTGAGTGCAGCTCATAAGATGCTGGAGGCCAGATCACCCAGAAGTCAGTGCCCAAACCTCTGCTGGATTTAACCTTAAATTCTCTACTTTAACCAGCTTGTCAAATCCAGATGAAATGACTTGCCTCTTTGAAAACATACTAGGGATAGAGACGAGATCAAGAGGGACATGCTTATGTAATGGCGTAAGCAGGTAAGACTATTTTTGTTGCTTTGAAAACCTTAGAAGACTTTAGACTAGAAATAAATGTCCACAAGTAGCCTTAATCATCGCACTCTGAATACTCATTTGAAATAGTCTTGGCAATCAATTCTGATGTAGCTCTTTGGCTGGAAAAGCCCAGACAGTCCCAGATGTCTCTTTGATGCAGGATCACACAAAGATTCAAGTTTCCATTGCTCTGATGAAGCAAGATGTCCCTTGCCCTAACTTAGGGGGAAGAAGTCCCTGTGTCCCAAAATATAAATGTGTTGCACATGGTGCCTATTAATCAATGGAGTCAAGTCTGGAGCACCATCAACTCTTATAACTTGTACTCAGTGGTGCGATTATACAAATCCACATATCTCTTCATATATCCATAGATCTTTCCATGATATTTGAAAAATCATGGTAGCTGGGTGAAGTCCCTGGGGACTGGAAGTAGGGAAATACTGCACTCATTTTTAAAAATGGTGGAAAGGAACATCCTGGGAAGTACCAAGCTGCCAGCCTCACCTCTGTGCCTGAGAAAGTCACGTAGCAGATCCTCCTGGCTGTGCTAAGGCATGTGGAGGACAGCGAGACGATTTGAGACAGCAACCCCCAGGAAAAATATGGTCTGGGAGATAAAGAGATAGAGAGCAGCCCTGCCAAGAAGGACATGGGAATGCTGGTGGATGAGAGGCTGGACATGTCCTGGAAAAGTGTGCTCACAGCCATGAAGGCCAACCATACCCTGGGCTGGATCCAAAGGAGCATGGACAGCAGGGTGAGGGAGGAGATTCTCCCCATCTACTCCTCTTTGGTCAGACCCCACCTGGAGTACTGTGTCCAGCTCTGGGGCCTCCAACGTAAGAAGATCATGAACCTATTGAAGTCAGCCCAGAGGAAGGCCACAAAGATGTTCAGAGGTCTGGAGCACTTCTTCTATGAAGAAGTTTGGGTTATTCCACTTGGAAAAGAGAAGGCCCCAGGGAGAACTTACTGTGATCCTTTGGTACTTCAATGAGCTTTATAAGAGAGATGGGGACAAATATTTTGGTAGGGTGTGTTGTGATAGGACATGATACAATGGTTTTAAACTGAAACAGGGTGGATATACACTAGACAGAAGGAAGAAATTTTTTACAATGAAAGTGGTGAAACACTAGAACAGGTTGCCTAGAGAGGGCAGTGGTGGATGCCCCATCCTTGGAAACATTCAAGGCCAGGTTGGATGGAGCTCTGAGTAACCTGATCTGGTTGAAGATGTCCCTACTTCTTGCAGGGATGTTGAACTACATGGGCTTTAATGGTCACTTACAACTCAAACTGTTCTATGATTGTGTGAAACCTGGTTTTGAAGCACTCCATCTATGGAACTCTATTATTTCCCCTCTTTTTCTAGGCAGAAACCTCACTCCCGGGGGAAGGAGGCCAGCTCATCAGTAGGGTCTTCATGAAAGATGAAAATCTTTGGCTTATTGTGGTAGATACTACAAATCAAAGGAGATCAGCAACCAAAATGAAGAAAGGATGTCACTGTCCTTGCCACTTTTTTATCAAGAGAATTCCCCAGAGGATGGCAAAGGTTCTCTGCAGCCCCTTCATTCACATCTTCATTATCATAAATTGCCAGTGGAGCAATCATTGCAAGGGACACCAGCTCTGGGAGAGGGGATTGAGGCTTTGTCCGCTCCTTGAGACAGTCAAGAAAGCTGAAAGGCACGAAATAGAAACCTTCCCCAGGATGTCTTACACATCTAAATGTACATTTGAGGAAGTCCAGCCACAGGAGAAATGGCTGGTTATCCTGGGCCTGGACTGACTGGCCAGATATGACGCTTCATGGACCCCCAGGTAATTTTTGCCAGGTGCTATGATGAGATGCTGCTCTGATACCATCAGGATATGCTCATGGCAGAGAAATAAAAGAAAGAAGGTACTATAGAGGATCATTTCAATACCTGACACTCTTACACTTGGCTAATTGTATTTGTTCATTAAGATAAGGATCAGCATTCAGCTTCTTCTACATTTAGGTCAGCCTTCCAGTACATTTGCACTTGCAAGAGAGAGCTGCTTTAATGAGGGATAATGAAACTTGCTACACGTTGCGTCATAACTTCTGTGTTAATATCATTTACACATGATAAAATGCAAATAGTATTGACCGTCAATGCACAATCATGTTTAATCCTCTAAGCCCACACACAAGCATGTGCTAAAACTACTATCCCTAGCAGTAAACAAAATATGCATCTGTGCCTCTCTGTCCTCCTGAGAACATTCGTTTTCCCTGAACTACGAGGTGCATCAGCTCTACCCACGCAGCCAAATAGACTGCCACTGACTCCTGTAGGTACCCTTATTCCCTGTTTGCACTTCACAAAATGATGACAATGCAGGGAGACCTCACTGTAAACAACCTTGCCTTAAACAGACCCACACTCTGCATTGCAGGCATTCAAAGAGCATTTCTAATATGTAACTCCAGTTGACTCTCCCGAAGCATTTTGGGTATCCAAGGCCTGCTTGTCCATCTTCTGTAGGCACCCTGAATTTTGAAATAGACATTTCAGCTAAATGATAGCCAGTAGAGATGCTCAAACTTTTCTTCATTTGGGATCTGTGCTGGTAGAGGGGTACCAGCATACTCTTTTACATCTGGGTTTTGGAGTTGGAAGGTAGTACAAAAGGCAAGGTATTAAGCTGAAGTGGGATCAGTCAGCGACTAGCTATCTTCAGTGAATAAATGTTCCCTGAAGGTTAAATGGGTCCACATGAACTTCAAGAAATACAGATTAAACACACATTGAAAGTTAAATGTATTTAATTGTAATTCTGTTGTGGGAAGTTCAGCTCACAATGTCAGAATCACTAAATCGCTTTCAGGTACCTTAATACCACATAGGTGTTCGTTTTTCAGAGAGAAAACCCTCTTCAGGTTGCATTACTGGTTGAGAGTGCTACCTCTGAACTATATGATTTTAGGGGCATTCTGTATCTCTGGTTCCCTGAGAGCTGCAAAACTTTTTTGATCAACTTTTCTTACTCTTTGAATGTAAAAACTCACATTAGTTCAGGATTGGTGAAGAATTTTCTTTGGAAATTTCTCACCCACCTTATGAAACACAGCATTGCAGCAACTGTTTGCTGTTTCTATTTCTCAGTGCTATCGGCAAAGTGCTGCCTTGGGTTTTAATGGTCCAGAAAAATGCAACAGACAGCAGTTGCCTGGAGAAACCATAGATTTGTGTAGGACATGATCCTTGGGGAGGCATCCCACTGGTGAGGAAACTCTGGGGAGCAGCTGAACAAGCTCAGTGCCTTTGAAAGGCACTCTTCTCCTTTGATTGCACAGGCTCTTACTTCAAGAGGGCTGCTTCATGAAGCTAGTAAAATTTAGTTTCACGATGCCTACTGGCTAAGTCTTGCCACGGACAATCAAAGACTGAGCAAATGAGGTTTGCTCTCCAGAGAAGGGAAGTGCCCCACCCTTTTTCACCAGCTAAGCCTGATATTCACAGAGCTGGTCGGAGTGAAGAGTGTTGAATTCAGATGTGCCCTTTAGACATTTCTTGGCCCATTCAAAGCTTGGCACTAGATTTCTGTGCTTACCTGAAATCACACTGTATTCCCTCAGCAGCCATAAAGTCAAAACTTTTTTTAATAACAGTGAAGCAGATGTTATTCAGCATTTACTATGCTTTCAGTGCCTTAGCAGCTGGAAAGACAAGTGTGTGCTAGCAGTGTTAGAAAGCACAGACTGTATTTCCAAGGTACAAAAGAGTGCAAGTGCAGGGGCAGCATCTCCTCCAAGCAGACCAGGCAGCCCATGGCCCTGTGTCAGTCGAGGACCTCGAGACACAAGCTCCTCACAGTAGCTGAATGCATACTCCTCTCAACCGGACTTGCACTCAGTTTGAGGATTATGTATGTTAGATCCTTGCTTTGATACCTTCACTTATGCAAAGCCTTGGCTTTATCAGTTCCAGCATAGTCAGACTGGGGTGAATCAGCCTCCCTCAGACCATGCAGCCTGATTCACACGCTAGGAATCCAGCCTCTCCTTGCTGCAGAGTAACCAGCAGAAGCTCCAGCAGTGGAGCTGCATTTAGTATCAGCTCTGTGAGCATTTTTGTATGCAAACCTCAGGGGATTTTTTGAACCCTGGCTGTTGTGAGTGTGCCCTGGATTGCTCCAGCTGACTGGATTTGTAAAAGTAAGGCTGTGTGCACGGAGGGTGAGCTTGTGCTCCTAAGGAAAAGAAGTGGAGGTCTTGTCTATACCAGTAAGTTAGAGGGTGTGAGCTCTGTGCTGCAACCAGCCAGGCTTTTTGGTGCGTGTGTTCTCCGGCATGGCTTTAGCCCATGAGGGCTAGCAGCCTCCTAAGCACTGCAGGGTGTGGCACACATCAGACTGATCTTCAGGGACCATATGGATGAGGCCAAGTGTTTTGGAGGGGAGTGTTTACTCATGCATCTGCAAGTTGTGCATGACAAAAAAGATTTGCCATGTAGGTACTAGCGACCTCTTTCACAGCTGGTGGTGTGTGTGCAAACATACACTGGACTGTGAGGTATGGACATGTGAGATGTGCATGTATATACATAGACCTGTATTTATATATGTGCACACACGTACACTGCACTTCTATGCAATAACCAAGTTTAATACTATAATTACCTATAAAGCAGACTAAGAATCAAGCCCGCTTGTTCTGTTTCCTTTTTGGAGAAGGTCAACCCACGCTAATTTTAACGGGTCTCCCTTTCTGAGCATCAGTGGGCTTCAATGCCCCCAGCCCAGCACTGTGGTGAGCTGGTTTTTGTCCCTGAAGGATGACGGAACTGGGTTGAATAATCACAGTGCTACAGCCCCTCTGCATTTTCTGCCCAGAGTGATGTTGCTGAAGTCTAGCTCCGGCTTCCCTCCCATCATTGTACCCTTACGTCCGAGGCACCTGATTTTGTTACCTGCCTTTTGTGCAATTCTCTGGGCTCCTCTACAGCAAAGACTCACTTACAGGCAAAGAATGCTAACATGCTATTTGCCGAAATTCTCGTGGATGAGAAAATTAACATTCCCCCCCCCCTTTTGTTGTTGCCATGGTCACAGGAAAGGAATTAAAGCATCAAAGCCTTCCATTTCCCAATGATGGATTAAGGAAATTATTAATTTGTCTTATAAAAAGGCAGGTTGTGTCTCTGCAATTAATGTTAGAAGGCTTGTCATGAGGGGAATTTCAGCCTCCTGGGCGGAGAAAGCTAAGGCATCTGCTTGTTCACTAGCTTAGATAGATGGGACGGCTATGGGGGTCTGTGCCATGATTCCTGCCTTTATTAGTCACTCCAGATAGTATTTGGCTGCCTAGGCAGTGGTTTCTTTGGGGCACAGTATTAAAAATTCAAGCCCCCCTACAAATTAAGTCCTCTCCTTCATGCATTTTTTTGTGCTTCATCCATGATCTCTCAGGATTTTTTCCATTGCAGGTTGAGGAAGAGAAAACCCAGGGGAGAAAAACCTACTTGCGTGTAGTTGTCTTTGATATGTTCCTGCTCATCTCTTGCCCTGCTTTCCTGTCTTCCTGGTGCCCAGCATCTACCTACTGGTGAGGCAGCTGTTTATACTGGAACACTTTACAAAAACTGGCTTCACAGTGGAATGTGTTCTCCCAGGGAGCTGCAGGCTTGGCCCTGGCCACTGTAATTGACCCAGCATGGGGCATAAAGACTCAGTCTTGTAAAGACTTTCTGATGGATCTGGGCCTCTCTCTTTTACCAGCTACATCTTGCAATGTTTCTTGGTGACCTGTCCTGGCTGGAGCTGCCTATGCTTGCAGGAAAAAATGGGGAGGAAAATATCTTACCCTGTCTGCTTCTGGTGTCAAAATTCTTTCTTTTGCTTCACCTTTTCTTCTCCATTTCCATTTTTTTATTCTAAACTATAACAGAAAATACAGTTTTTAATTGCAGCATTTGTCTTCAAAATCAGGAGAGAAAAAATACCAACACCAAAACATGTTGATTTTGATCTTGATACTTAACAAAATTCTCTTGGGCCCATAGAGAGTCCCATTGTCCCAGGCTTCTTTTCAGCAGTCTCTCTGAGCTTAAAGGTGTTGTTTCGGCCTCCCACTGCCAGCAGCGGTGTTGTCTGATGACAGAACCCAGCACGCCACGCAGACTCTTTTAAATTCATCCTTTCATATTTCTTCTTGTTGCATTCAGGTAATTTGGCCTCTTTATTTACTTGATCCCCTTTTCTTCTTCCTAAAAGAGAGTGTCTTAGTGCTTCCCATTGAAACCCATGGAAGTAAATAGCTGGAAGGTAATACCTGGTGAGCAAGTGCCGCTGGGGCAGAGGTGGCTGAGCAGTCCTTGTGACACGGAGCAGTGCCTCATGCTAACCTCGTGGCTCGTCCCTTTGATATGGTGTCTGTCAGGCGCTGTGCTTTGCCTACCTTGCCATGGGAAATGAGGGAACTTGTTTGTCACTTTTTCCTATGCTGACAGGGCACAAAGAAGGAAAGGATCTTTTCTCTGAATGGTAAGCTCCCATTTCCCTTTGATCTGCTTTATGGGAGCACCTTTCCTCTATGAATGAAAAAAATGCCAGGATGACTTCTTGGAACAGCTGAATGCAATTTGGAAACTTAACAGGAGTTTGCATACCTGCCATATTCCTATGAATAATACAGTGCTGCTCTCCCAGCGACCACATCCAGACCACACTCAGCTCAGTTATCTTTCTTGAAGACACTGCTGCAGTCAGGAAGACTCCTTCAGCTGATTGAAAGATATGAAACCCTTGTTCCTGGGTCTGACGGGTCTGTAATTAAGAGCTTTAAAACCAATGTTGTAACACCACGAGGGACATTTCTTTGGTGTTAAACATGTCAAATGACCTGCTGCTCTCAGATGCTGAGCTATAACCCTTAAGGTGTCAGTTGTTGGGGAGAAAATCTGTATGTACCTCTCCATTGATAGTCATGGGGCTTGGTGATATTGGTGTCACAATAGCACTTTGACATGCAAGTGGACTGATTTACAAACACAACATAAACCTAAAAAGTCTAAAAAAAGTAAAATATTTCTCCATGTGTACCCCAGTTGTATTTATATATTAGTTAAGCTCACTTTGAAGTGTTCCACAGTGTACCAACACCATTTATTTTTCCTCTGGTCAGCAATGGGTATACCATGTGCAGGCTTTAAAGTAGGTCCCAAAAGAGTTTACCTTCTCCACAGATAGCTTTTGAACACTCAAAAACACAAATGCCATCTTCTCTGCCATGCCTTTTCTCTCCAGCTGAGCTGAGTAATTGAGTTGGTAGCCCAAGTGGCACCTCAACACCTCCACAGCCCTTGATACCGAGCTTCTTTTGGCCAGCCTGCAGCATGTATGCATTGTGCTCTCCTGTTGATCCTTATTTTCTCTGTGTTCAATACCAGAAGGTCATAATGCTCACAGTAATCTCTCCTTATGCTGATGTGAGTGTCCAAATGCGGTGGCCACATGCAGATATATCTTGGTCTTCAACATCAGGGGTGTGGGGAGAGAAAGATTTATCTACCTAAAGAGAGGGAAGAAGGAGATGCAGACATCATGCAAAAACCCTTTACCCATGCCACAGTTTACATTCTATTGAGAGAAGGAATTAAACTTACATGTAAACCCCTTTAAACTGAAACATCCACTGTCTAATTCAGAAAGAAAAAATTTAGAAATCTCATCTGTCTTCCTATTTCGGTCCTTCCAGACCCTACGGAGACCCACCATTGGTCCACAGGGGCAGTTTGCAAATGTCTTCTGCTCTATGGCAGTCCTGCTGTTAGCAACACATGCTTTCTAGGGAACATGGAGGATGCTAGAGGAAGGAAGGAAGAAAGGAAGGAAGGAAGGAAGGAAAGTTTAGGTGCATGACTTTTCAATATAAATACTAGAATTTGGTTGGTTACGTCACGAGAAAGATAGATTGCATGGGGAAAACCAGCTGGTATATAGAGAAAGGATGATTTCTTAGTTTTGTAGACACAACAGCTAGAAATTTTTTTTAAAGCCCACAGAAAATACCATAAAAGTGTTGCAGCCTGGTTAAATGTATTGGAGGGGAAAAAAATGCAATTTCCTGCTCAATTTGCCAGCAAGAAGCCAGCTGGCAAAATAATGGCAAAAAATATAAAACTCTTCAGAAAGACTTGCCGTGGCACATGGGATGCCATGACTGAGGCATGCTAGGCTTTCAGCAACAGGAGGGTGAAACTGGTTCCTGTCCTGCACCATGACAACATGAAGGACATTATCAGAAAGCTGCTGGTTTTGTGATGGCTTGAGCACAATTGGATGGAGGCAGAACTCATGTTTCATCAATCCACTGATGCTGCGGTGCCTGTGGAAAGGCAGTGGGGCTGGTGGGAGGGTTTTGGCTCCATGCGAAGGCAGAAGGTGTGTGCATGAAATAATTGTGGCACCAAGAGGTGCACACAAGAGTGGTAAGGAGGCACCAGCTGCGCGGAGCTCCCCCTTGTCCACCTGCACATAGATTTAAAGGTGAGTAATTGAGAAGGTGTAGTAGGGAAGGACACCTTTAGAGAGGTTGGTGCTTGGGAGAGGGTAAAGAAAAGTCACTCCTGAAGAATGGGACGCTAAATAAAAATATTCATGCTGCGGACACAGATAGTGCTGCAGACTGTAAGACTGGGATAGCCAGTTTAGAAATATTCATCTTGCGCAAGATGGATAGAAATATAATCTGGTTAACACCCTGGGTAGTGGGGAGAGACTGAAGATGAAGCTGGATGTAGGATCATAGCACAGTGGCTGTCATCCTACTTTGGCAGTATTAAAAATCCTTCCTTGGCATTGCACTAATGCAGACACCAGTGTTGCTGAAGATTTAAAACTCCAGACGGATCAGAAAAGCTATGATAGGGGCTGGGTATCTGTGTAGTACCAGGAGGAAGATATCAAGCCCTGCAAGAGCAGAAAAAGCCAGAGAAATGTAGCTATATTGAAGTTGGAGCAGCACTGCTGTGCCTCTGCCCAGCACCTGAGGGTATAGCCCAGCTCAGGTCAGGTACATTCCTATACTAGGACACCTCTTGAAGCACGCTGGGTGCCTTTGGTGGGGGAGAGCCACGCACCTCAAGTTAGGCAGGTTGACTAGGGATTCAACTATGTAAAATATTCAAGGAGAGGATCGCTGGATCCCGAGGAACGTGAGTCACCCTTTCATATTTGGCACTCTAGGTCCCACCACAAGAGCATGCTTCAGCACATAGCAGAGAAACTTTCATGTCTCGGGATGTGGCAGGGTGTTGCAAAAGACTGTCATGGATATTATCTCAATAGCGATTTCTGGCCACACCAAAGTGGTTGGTTTTTTAAAAATGGTTATGATAATAGTTTACCAGGTTACTAATTAGTCTATTAATTTTGAAATGGTTCAGAACAAGGTTGAAAAATGATGATTCATATATATTGTTTATCAAGAATGATTTCAGAGAGGACAAGTACTTATTACAAATATATCCCATTATGAAATCAATAGAAGAAGAAAAAATAAAAAATGCTCAGAAAGTAATAAAAAACCTGAAGAACACCATTCACTTACCAGGATAAGACAAAACAGATCCCACTATATGCTCAGAAAATTAGTATGAATGATATGAAAATAAACTACAGACACAGCATTCACTAAGTGTTGTAAGAAGAAATAAACTTACACCTCTCATCTTCTCCTCTTACTATCAATTACTTTTCTTTTGTGTCCTGGTGCATGAGTATATAAAATTGCCTTTTAAAAATGGTTGTCTCCCTGATTTTTTAGTCTCTAATCCTAGTCCTGTGTTCAGATGTAATGTCATTTCTCAGTCAGATTTGTCAGTGATTAGAATCCCTCCCCATAGACAAGTTCATTGGCAAATGCCAGGAATTAGGGCAATGGGAAGACTTCCACTTTGGTCCCAGTAAGGTGTAGGAGTATTGCTGCTGGAAAGCTGAACTTGAGGCTCTTTTTACAGCTTCTGATGTACTTTTGTGACAGAATCACGGAATGGGTCAGGTTGGAAGGGACAAGAGTGGGGTCATCTGGTCCAACCTCTCTGCTCAAGCAGGGTATCCTTAGAACACACTGCACAGGATTGCATCAAGACACAATCACATTCCTATTGCCCCTGTTGCTGGAAAATGCCTGCTTTGCTTGCCATGCAGAGCAGCAAGGGCGGATGCCCTCCCCGGCTGGAGAACCTGACTCCCAGCCCAGGTTTCCCTGCTCAGTAAGTACACTCTAATTTACATTCCTCCCAAGTTAGTAAGCTCCAGCCCAGCCTTGAATCCTTCTTGAAAATCCTGGACTGATTCAGTTTCCCCCTGAAGAAGCTCCTCATAAACTCTGGCTCACCCCACATACATACATTTCATTTTAATTAAAAAATACCTTGCTGGCATGACAAGCTATACAAGTTTTGCTAAAATATTAAATAATAAAAAAAACCCCTCTGAACCCTCAGGTCTCTGTCACAGAGAGATACAATACATCAAACATCTGTCCAGAACAGAACTGAGGATAGTCATAGCATTTGGAGGTTTAACTTCTTTCCATTTATCATTGTGACGTGTTTCGGATTTGGAGGTAAGTTCCTTTGCAGCGTGATCATAGGTCACCTTTTTCTTTTCCCCTATAGCCGTATGAAAGTTTTCCTCAATATTTTTTTTAATGGAAAGTCTTTTACTACTTTAAAATATAATTTTTAAAAAAAGAAAAACTCCTCCTCACATTTCCACCTGTTTTGGGCACGGAAATAGGATGCGTTTCTCCATTCCAATTCCTCTCCTATCACATTAGTTGTGCAGTGATTTCTTTTTAGTTCTGCACTGTGCTTTGCCTCTTCCAATTTCAACTCCTCGTTTACAGTCATTGATTCTTCATATGCTGAGGATCTACTCCAGGCTGGCACATTTCAGCCTGTGAAGCTATCCATTAGTCTCAAAGCGCTGTTTAAAACTCTTCAGCAACTCCATCTTTGGGGCTTTAATATATCTGTGACAGTGACCTGTATATAGTTTTGCTGTAGGGTTAGGTCTGGGGATGGAGGCATGCTCTTGCTCCACTTTCTCCAGAGTCCCAGGCTCCCTGTCCCAGTGCTGGGGGAGGAGATAAAATCTACAGGAAGTTGTGTGATGTATTGAGAGCTGTGTAAGCAGGTCCATAGAAACAGAGAGCAATGAGGTGGGGTGTAGGTACCACCTCTGGTATGTGGGCAGGCACATCCAGCTGCTGGGGTTCTCAGCCAGCATCTTTTTGGGGTGTCGGGAGAGAGCAACTGAGAGCAAGCAGTCAGGGAAAGGCATACTGCAACGTAAACCAGCACAGGGACACTGCTGAATGCGCGCTACTGAGGTGTGTTGAGATGTTGCTCCAGCTGGACAATTAGCCTGGTGTTATAAGCCCTCTCTGAAGGTATTATCAGGGCATCTTGGCATCGTGCTATGTGAGCACTTCAGCTGCAGCCCGTAGTCTGAGGGTTCAGACACCCAGCAGAGCCGTAAGGGACCTGGGTGGGAATTTCTAGGCAGCTATTTCTGCTGCCTGGAGAATACTTAATCACAAGGTGCTGGGTGCACCTTGGACTGGAGCACCTACCTACCTTCTCAGGTAAGGCAAGTTACCGTGCAGAGAAGCTGTTTAGTTCTGTGAGACCGGGGAGGTGGTGGGCAAATGCTGAAGGGACTACATGCAGTGCGCAAGTCATTAGTTTTGTCAGGTGTTGGAGACCTACTTTTGTTACGCGTGGGTCCTCAGTTGTGATGGCTTTCTTCTGCTGGTGTCAGGGCTCGGCTTGGCTGCACCACGTGTTGCAGCTGCTGGTGTGCTGGACATTCAGGGCTGAAACCAGTTAAATCAGTGCAAAGCTGTGCTTCAGCAACTCAGCTGCCCCTGTCAGCCCAGCCTTGCTGACAGAGCTATACCACTCTCAATTCCACTACTACTTTATTTTCTGCTTGCATAAAGATCTTCCCACTGTACTTCAGTTCAAAGTTTAGGCATTCCTAGAGGCGTCCCCAGGGAATTTATCTTTGTACCAGGATGCATGTTGATATGACTTCTTATCATCCAGACTAATGTTTTAATCTGTTTTTGAATGTCTCTTTCAGTGACAGTCCTCTGGAGTGCATTTCTTGGCCGTATAAATTCCTTTCCTGTTCATCCATGCACTTAATTTCAAGAGCAAGCCACCTTCATGGCAGAGGCATTCCACCTGAGAGCCATTTTGCTGAGGTTTCCGAAAGTGTGGTCTAGTAGATTTAATATTTATTGTTATTTGTAGGGCATTTAATACTTATTTATTGCCTGTATAGAAATAAACATTTGAGGTTTCCAGTAGCTCAAGAAAACAAAGTCCAGCTAGACACCATTAAGACTGCGTACAAGAAGAAGGAAAAGCAGCAAAGAAATATCACCAAACTGACATTTCTAACATGTTTTTGTAGTGAAAAAAACTACAAAAAGAGCAACTTCAGGTAGTCTAATCCACTGTCTGAAATCCTGAGCAGCACTGTATATGATGAAGTAGGTAAGAAATTGCATTGTGGAGAATTACAGTGCTAATTGCTAAGGGAAGTTTGCCTCTTAATCCTCCCTGTTGAGTTAGAAAAATGGTGTGAGCTGTATATGACTGACAGTGTGGCCGTGACCTTCTTGGTTTCTCTCTTCTGCACCAAGACCTCAGTTCAGCATGCCGTGGTCCCTCAGCCCCCTTCAATGACCTTGGTTATAATTGCCCATCTGGAGACTTTTGGGTGCCTAGAGTGGAGGTGAGAGGGCAGGTTCTGGCAAAGCTGATGCCTTACAGCAGAGCAGGCAGCTGCCAATCAGCCATCCAGGGGCATGAATCCATGTGGATGTGCTAGGCCCAGGCCTCTGTTGAGAATCTCTGCACCAGCCTGCCTCTCTGGGGTGTTGCTGTTTGAGGCAGCAGCCCTGGGTTCTCCTCACAGGCTTCTGAGACCACAAGACATGGACATAATGTAAAATAAATTTTTAGAAAGTTTCTTTGTGCAACTAGTCTCCTTGTGTTGGGACGTGTCCTGGGTTTTATTCCAGCTAATGTATCATGATTCTCAAGATCCATGTAAAGACTAGTCCATTTTTAAATCCTCTTTTTCTAACCTCAGTAGTATCTGTGGCTTAAGGTCCCACACATTAATTATATGTTGTATAATAAAGCATTTCCTTAGCAGCTCCTTAATTTATACAGCTGAAAATGTCTACTAGGTAGCATGCCTGTGTTTTCTATTATTAATTTACTCTCAAAACTGGCATCCCAATTTACCTGCCAAGCTTTTCTCTCCCCGTCAAGTGCTCTCCCATGTCCATTTTGAAGTCAGAGATCATCCCTCAGCATGACATCTCTTTCAGTGGGTGCTTCTAAGTCATAGTTTCAACATTATTTCCTAAATAGTTTTGAAACAAGTTAACCTTGGCTTGCTTCAGAGTTTCCTGGGCTCCTGGTTGTTCCTGCTCTCTGTCCCCCTCAGGTCTGCCATGGACCTTTCTCTGCCCATCCCTCAGGGGTATCGTATGCCCAAGACCATGCAGAAAGTCTTGCATTTTTCGTCTTCCGAGGCTGCTCCAATTACTTCACAAATGACAATTCTCTTTGAAACTCATAGTCTTGCCCATTTTTGGAGAAACTGACAGGAAAATCAGAGATCTCTCTGGAAAAGGGATGAAGCAAGTGCACCCTTCTCAAAGATTCAAAGGACTTTATTGAGCAGTGGTTTCACCCCACTTTCCAAGCTCTGGGGTTTATGTAATGATGGAGAGTTTCAAAACTTCTGTTTTATTGCATTATTAGAAGATCTTTTTCAAAAATACAGTGGTTAACACATGCTTGTTGCTTTTTTTCTAGGGGAGGTGCAAGGAATTTGCCCCATTTCCCACTCTGCACTCCTGTTCAGAGACAGAAAACCTTACACTAGTACCAATTAAGTGGTAAGCAATGAGATGTACTGATGAATTTTTTGGGCTCAGAAGAGTTTCTGTGCTGCACTCATGGTAACATTCTCCTCCATGCTGCATGGGCTCAGCTGACAGTGTGGCAGGCTCAGGAGTTTAGCTACCTATATAAACCCTTGCAAAAAGTACTGTCTGATGATGTTTTCTTCTGTGGTATGATTTTCATTCTTTTGCCTTTAAATGACTGTAGGTGTTTCCAATTAAATCAATTTTGCAGAGAGTTAAGATAGCCATAAAAACATCCTAAGTCTGCAGATATTTCAGATGTGAGGTTCCCTTCCAGGTGGAATTTTTCAAAATGAAATTTTGTGCAACTTTCAGTGCAGCATTTTTTTTTAATGGGTTTTCTTAGTGTTGAGAAGTTTGAGTCTGTGACTCTGTGCATGTGGGTGTGTGTGTGTGTGTACACCTTCATCTGCGGTCTCTGCTCTTTCAAAAACTACAGTATTGAGAAAGCATAACCTTTTTAGAGACCAAAGTTCACAAAGAGTTTTTTTTCTTTATCTCTCTTTATCCATTTTATTTATATGTATGATTTTAATAGCTTCATCCCTAGCTGTAAATAAATAGATACATAAACAAGAAAATGCTGGGGTTTAGCGTGCTGGGAGGCGTGGACTGAAACTGGATTTGTGTGGCTGAGGATCTATGCACTGAGCTGAACGTAATTGCCTCTAGTTCCTGTGCACAACATCTAATTTGTGGATTTAAAAGTCCATAAGTGCTCATTGCCATGATGGATCATAACAGCTTTTGAGGCACTTTTTCAGCACCACCGTGGTAAAAGATATTAATTTTAAATTACTCTGCATACATGCATTTTTCTGCATCTATGACAGACCATCAGTACTGACCACTGTAATGAAGAGGATCCATTATGGACTCTCCTGTGCTCCCAGAGGAGAAATCATGAAGGATAAATAAAGGTAACTGTGTAGACACACAAACGAATTTTCCTATTGTGCTGATAGGCTTGAGCTGAAATAAAACAGGAATAAGGTAACGTGGTACGTCTTTCAGGTGAAGAGGTTAAAGTGTGGGAGCTTAAACCCAAACTGATGCTGTCTGCCATCTCCATCAGCCCCGTTTCAGGCTGTAAGAGGCAGAGGTGCTGAGGGTTTTTGTGAGCCTGCCCTTATTCACCACACCTGCGCCTAGGTACTGCAGATAGTGGAAACTTCCATCAGGGGTCTCTGGCTAGCAGATGATCTTTACACATCACACCAGCGATACGTGGAAATTCAGAGAAGTCTGAGGAAGGGGTTGCAGCTTTTTCAGTCTGTTTCTATAAGGGGCAAATCTGCCACATGGGGACACAGGCCTTTGGCCACAGCGCAGATGTGCCAGCACAGTGAACCCTTGCACAGACATCCCAACTATGTCACAGTGCAAAGTTCCCTGGAATTATCCTGCATGCGTGTGCAAGCATAAAAGAACCACTTAAAAACAAAAAACCTCCGTCACAATCTGGTGGCTGGGGCTACACTTTTAGCCAAGCTGCTACAAGTCATGGCTGCTGGATGCTGTGAAAATTACAGGACCATGTCTGGAGGAGACATGTGAGAGGTGGTAGGTAGCCCCCTTCCCAGTGTCCCTTCTTATGGCAAGTGTGTGTGTAGGATTGAGAAGGTGACTGCATGTGTGTTGTTGGATGAGGGGGGTGGAGACCAAAAAGGCACACGTAAAACCACAGGCTGCTGCTGCTGCTGCTGGTAGGAGCTCCCAGTTTAAAAGGGGCTTTGCTCAGAGGCTCTCATCTGCCTCTTGACTAGATAAGCTTTGGCAAGTCAGATGAGGAACAGATACACCTGAAAAGCACAAATCTAATACCCTGGGTTTGGGGTTCTTTTTCAGATTATGAAATGTGGCAACAGGAGAGGTGAGGAAAGGGGTCCTGAGGAGGCACAAAATCCAAGTGACAAAAAGCCAAGCCCTGCTTCAAGGAGGATTTGTCTTCTGCTGTGCACAAGCACAAAGAATCATGAAGAGAAGAGACATGGTAGCTTGAGGGGACAGTTTAGCAACATGCTTCTTTCTGCCAGAAATCAGGTCCTCTCCTCAGCTGGCAAAAGCTGCGCACAGCCCCCTCCTTGTCTGCGTGGGGATCGTTTCTGTATAACGTGAAATGAGGGGGAGGGAGAACAATTTTCCCTTCACAGCAATTATTTCAGCTTTTAATAAATATCCAGGGTATGTGTACAAAATACGTTCAATATATGTATCACATGTTTAATGTATAATCATAAGTTACTGTGACACCCGTGAGAGAAAATAGGCACGTACAGCATATCTGTAGTATATGTTGCACAGCTCAATGTTTCTCTCTCATGGATACATATGGTATATTATCTGTACATTTACTGTGTGCATGCATGCTTACAGAGTTACATATTTATATTTTTCTGAAGAAAGAAGACTGATTTTTAAAATTCTGCAGCATGGGTATGTTATATAGTATGTACAGGTCAGATGGCTGTTGTGATAATTTTGCTGTTTTGGGGATTAAATTAGAAAAATGTAAATTGTCCAGATCCTGAGGAGCCTAAGTCTCCTATTCAGAAGTAATTCGGGAAGAAAGTTCCCATCATGTAAATGAACTTTGTACTGGCTTTTCTGAACTGAACTTGATTTTATATATGTAAGTATTTAGGTATTGCAAAACGCTTATATATAAGCTCCTTCTGTCTGAATATAAGGACTTGAATTTTTGAGACACACAGATAACAGCTCTAATGGGACCTTACTCCCACTCTCAGGAAATTTTTTTATAAAAACACTCTTGGCAACCATAGTAGAAAACTGCTCAGAATTAAGCTTAAATCTTAAGTGTCATGTACCTATGATTTTGTGAAAGTGTTTGTGATAGGACAATAAGGCTGTTCAACGTCTGTGTGTTGTCAGGCAGACCTGCAGTGCACACAGGCTTCCAGTATGGCTGTGTTTCCATGAAATACTTTCTGTGTGGTATCATTTTTTTTCAATCATGCTTTGGGTCATAAGACATGGGTTAATGCATCCTTTCCCAAACAAGTGCCAGCAAAACCTTTATACTCTGCCCCAACATGGACTATTCTGTAAATGCTACCTTTTATTAAAGAAATATTTTGGAACAATCGCAGAGGGTTTTTAATAACGTTATTGGCACTCCAGCCTTCTGCCTCTAAAGCCAGATGACTTGGGGCTCTATAAACACTGGCAACACTTTCTACATGTCAGTAGCCTTATTGACTTCAACTCTGTACAGTACCTGTAGCAAAACCGAGAGTGCACCTCAACCACATGAATAGGGGTTTTTTCCCTCTTTAAAACTTTTCACCATACATCATGCTGTCATAATTTTATGTTACAGGGAAGCTCAGGAATTTCCAGGTTGATGAGCAAGCATCCCACAGGAAAGCAAAAATTCTCCCCTCACTTGGTGAAAACCTCTCCACTCTCAATTTACCTGGCAGAAAATCTTCAAGCTGGTCCCAAGCAAGCCCTAAGTTGAGCCTTGGCTATTGCAGTCCTACAGAAGTCAGTAGGACTAAGGCAAGGATTGGACAAGTTTCAGTGAAGTTTCAGTGGCTCTCTGTATAGGATTCCCAATCTAATGCCTGCTGCAGTCAGAAGGTGGATGTCGTCTGGTGGCAGGAGACATTGTGGTGGGGCTGGTAGTGGTTGCCTCTTGGGGATAGCTGAGGACTTAAACTACTGCAGCCCTATAACTACCTGCAGAATTAGGGATTTTGTGGGAAAGGAAGGGATTTTTACCTAGCGGGTTGAATTAAAAAAGAAAAATAAATAAATGGGAGCTGGTTTTAGCTGTTTTGTGCTTGGGAATAAGGAGAGCAAAGCCAACAGAAGGGTATGAGATGGGACAGAAAACGCAGGTGACTATGTCTGGAAGGCATAAAAAGGTAATTTAGTATGCATCTTTGTGATTTATCACATACCGATCCCCTGCATGTGCCGTGATGAGTGCGTGCAAAGGCGGAGAGTGCTGAGGGTGTGTGGATATACGCGAACCCGTGAGCACACAGTGGGGCCACGGGGAACCTGCTGTGGTACCCTGAGTGCCACCACTGTCACCACCCCCACCACCATCTCTCTGGGGCTGGAGGCAGCTCTGTGAGGTTTTACGCCAGCACAGTGACAGGAGGAGTGTCCTTTCCTATGCGCCTGTCAGCTGGCTTTGCTCTCCCGAGGAAAGGAGTGCAGCGGGCGCTGGCGTTTCCCACTTGCTGGGGTGCAGGCACTGAGGGAGCAAGGCACCTCAGAATCCACCTCACTGCATCCAGCTCCCTCCGTGCAGCACTGGGGAGGCAGAGCCTGTCCTTCCCCTTACTCAACATGCTGCTGCTGTATTGAAAAGAGATGTTGCCAAGCCCTCCGACCTGGCAGGGCTCCCTTGGCATCTCTGCAGCTCCATCTGAAAACAGTGGGGCCATGTGGATTCGGGGGTGTCTGTGGAGGGATGGCAGGACAATCAGCACCTTCTGGCAGATGACATGCAAAAAGGCCCTAGTCTCCACATGTTTTTGCCCAGTCTATTTTGCAGAGCAAGGACAAGACCAGGACTGAAACTGGGGGCTGCCTTCAAGCTTGTTGTTGTTGTCCACAAAGCAGTCTCAGTGGGAAATGCATTTTGGAGTATGCTGCTTTGTCCCTCCTCTGGCTGCACCGTGAGGAGAGCATCCTGCATCCCACGTGCCGTACCCCACACCCCATATCCTGCGTCCTGCATCCCTCATCCTGTGTCCTATGTCTTGCATCTCACACCTGCACCCTGCATTCCACATCCCATGTGGGACCCAGTGGAGAGAGGACTGGGACCACTGCCTGTTAGCACTGGGTGCTCTCCCTCAGTGCTGGGAAAATTAAAGGCATCCCAAGGTGCTTTAATAACAGGCTGCCCTGCATGATCAGCAAAGTCACAACAAAAGGCACAGTCACCAGTGTCAAGGGAAGGACTCTGTGGTGGCAGCTAAGCTCCCAGTTTTGTGCCAGCTCTGAGGAAAAAACCTTGAGTGTATGGAGGGGGCAGCATCCACAGAGTGCATCCTGCCTGGCCTAGCGAGCCCAGGACTGCAGTGTAAACAAGCACCTGAGTGTGTGTCTGGCCTGAGTCAGCCTCTGGCTTCCCTCGCTGCCACCAAGGCTGCAGGAAATTTGGGCAGCAAAGTCCCTCCCAGGACTGCCGGTCTCCTTGTTGGGAGCTGGGAAGAAAACCCGTCAAAGTTGAGGAGGAGGAAAGGTGTGCCGAAAACTGAATTGCAAAGTAGAAAGGCAATTTTGACTTAGCCAAAGAGTCCTGAATTTCTTAGTCAGGAAAATAAAAAGCAGAGTGTGAATCTGCAGCTCAAGAGCCTTCCTAAAAGTGTCAATAATTTCCATATACAAAGAATTTATTTTAGCCTGGGATTTCAATGTAAAGTGATTCAACTACGGAAAGTAGGACCACTTTATTGCTGTTCACAAATTCACATGCATTTATTCTGCTGAAAATTTGATATAGGGCATTTTTTGTATTCCCATTTATCGCTTGCCAAGAAATAATTAAGAATAGGAGCTAGAAGATTAATTTTAAATAAAAAATCTTCTCAAATGAAAATGTCAGGTCATAAAAATTCCTTTTAAATCATAACAGCATATAAATCTTTGAAATTAACCATGTAATTACAATGTCTATCAACTTTTACCTTGAGCTTTGAGCCTCTCTTTTTAATCTCCCATTCTTTTTTAATGAATAGCTATTTTGAAATTAAAAAGTACTGTTCATTACACATGCCCCACTATAATAGGGTTTTTATCATATTTGCTCTATTTAAAAATACTTGCTACTTTGTAATTATTCACACGCCGATCCCTTCCTATATTGAGTAGAAAATAAAAAATGAAATAGAAGTCAAAGGTGCTTTAGAGCTGAATGATTTACACAATTCATTAAGGACGGTGATTTTTCAGTTAGCATCAGATTAAATGGTTACTTACTCTCAAATAGCCCTTGGGGAGTTGAATTGCTGGGTAGCAAACAGATTAAAGTTTGCATTGAAAGAAAAATTGAATTCAGAGGTAATCAATAGCATAATAGGGGCAGTGAGTGGTGCCTGCTGCCTGAAATGAAATTACCATATTTTTAATCTTAATTTTCCACTCTGTTTATCTGACAGTGTGGATGTGCAATCCAAACAGATAATGAGAGAGTGGGATATTGACACTGCTGTCCTCTGGAGTGCTTGTTTTCAGTGATTAAATGCTGTGATCTGTGATTACTTTGTGCAAGGATGTCAGAGCTGCTGGCCAGGACTATGGGAGGGACACTAGCTCAGCAGCTGTAGCTCTCTGGTCTCTCAGGTCCTAATGTCTGAAATTCATTTTCTGCCGGCTATATGGGGAAGGGGGAAATTGCCTCTTTATGTATATACTTCTGCTGCACAAATTACAATAATTAATCCCATTACTATTGTTGTCCTGATTCAGAAACGTTTAATTAGATCAATATGTAGTGCACCCTCTCTGTAAGTGCTATATTAACGAGCTGCCAAACTTGCGAGGGATAGTAAGACATGAGTTATTATACAAAGCATGACTAGCAAAGTTTGGAGGTAAAGTGAATTATCTTTGTGGCAGAAGAAGACGGATAATGGAAAGCGTGATTGTACCAGAGATCCAGCAAAGCCAGTTGGTGCAGATATATGGAAATCTGAAATGTAAATAATACCCATTGTAAGTATAACATCCGCAGTCTTTTAAAATGCAAATGTAATGATAGAGATGTTTTTGTAAAAAACATAGAAGAACTTGGGAACAAAACATGATTTAAAAATTGTAATACATTAACATAGCTAACACAACTGGAATGCAGAAGAATATAATGATGCAACCCCTTTTTGACAAACAACCTCGAAGATTTCTCAATTCTATGAGTATGAAATCTCAAAATATTCCTGGTGTTTGTTGCTTAACCCAAATGCAGCGTAAGCCATTTGCATTTTGATTAGAACCAGTGAGATAGTGTGTTCAGTATCAGGGCCTGATCCTGCCTGATAATGGGATTACTGGCATGTAGCAAGGTTGTTTGTGTTCCTCAGTCTTTCAGGGATCAGGCCCTGGAAACAGAATTTAGGAAGCCTTGAAGTGTGTGCGTATGTGTGATGGATGGGTGGGTTACTTGAACCAGAGTATGTCAGGCCTTGGCAGTGTATTTATCAGCAACAGCTATCGTGTTCTCTGGAGAATTAGCATCTCTCCAGAATACAATTTCCACTTTTGATTACAGACTGAATTGAACTTCTCACTTTTCTAACATTGCCACTGGGAGACTCTCCTTGTGCACCGTCCCAAACCTTTGTATCAAAGATTACTTTGGTCTAAGAGAGGTTATTCTTTCAACCAGCCATTAGACAGCCATTTTCAGGTATTTTTAGGTTTTGCATTCTTTTGGGTTTGTTTCTTTGGGTCGGTGGGTGGGTTTTTCTCTCTTTTACTACAATGCAACATAGAAGGCAAGGTTTTACTTTCACGAGTGCTAGATTCTCGCAGCTACTGTTGCAGTCATTACTGTCTGGAAGACTTCACTCTTCCTGAGAATGAGGCGCAGCATGAAGAGCTGAAGGACTCCTGAGTGCAGCTCCAAGCCATAAGCACAAGACCCTCAGTGTCTGTGAGTGTCTGCATCTTCACGGGGATCACATTTCTTGAACTCTGCTTTGACAGAGGGTTAGGAGGATACACCTCACAGCAGGTAGTTCAGGAATGCCCAAAAGTCAGATCCATCTCTCTTTGCACGTATAGATGTAAACATGCATGTGCTATATTGATTTCCATAGATGAAAGCTGTAGTCCACAAGCATCCTCAAACTTTGCCCCTCTATAGTAATTTCTACAGAGCAGGGACGTGGGGCATGAGCTAAAATACAGCTGCTGCCTGGTCAGGTGTTCTTCACCAGACAGGGCTGTCTTTGCCCTTTCCCTTACAACTAATTCAAAGAGGTGTCATAACATGCTGAGTCATTCTTAATTTTACCTTCCCCTCTCTTTGAACACAGTTTGGATGCTCAGGTGGAAACAATGCAAAAGAACTTCTTTGCCTAGAGAAACCAAATCTCGGGAGCTCTGTAAGACCAAATCCCTGAAGGCTCAGATAAAGCCCTTTGTTACTTATAGGGAGCAAAAGCAGTAAAACAGCTGCTACTCAAGAATTAATATAAAAAGTGGAAATTGCCACAGAAATACCACCCCACTATCAAAAACTGAAAGATGGCACAGTTGTAAAATTTCTGCCATTGCCTTCCTTAAAGAAGTAAACTTGTTCCTACTCTGGAGAAAACAGTAGTAAAAAAGACTTCAGAGGGAAATGCAAAAGGAAGCTAAGTCAGAAAAACACTTTGGCACATGCGTGTGCCCCTTGTATGGGGGCTGAATTACACCCTATGCAATGCCCAAAGGTGCAGATCTGGACTATTCCCATGTAGTTTCTGCATATGGTAAGCATTTGGAGGTTGATACAAAGAAATATAATGTAGCAAAATGTAGCTCAATGAACGTTAACAGAGATACCTGCAGGTATTCGTTAATTCCTGTTAATGTTTTTCTCTCAGTAAGTCATCATTGGCCATGTATGTTGCATTGTGCTATTCCTTTTCCCTTGCCTAATGTTTATGAGGATGAAGGCTCTGATGCAGCACTATTGAAATCTGTGGAAGTTTTATCACTGACTTCTGTGAGAGTGAGACCAGGATCAAAATGCACGTGGAGGTTTCCCCAGTCCTAATTCCCTATTTGTAACTTGTTTGTTGTTTTGTGTTTATTGGTTTTTTTTTTTTCCAATTTAAAACCTTTCTGTTGGCTCAAATTAAGTAATTATACAAGTATTTCTAGCACAAATTGTCATGAATGCTAAATTATAATGCCTTTTAAAAGGAATGCTTAAATATATGACCTTGAAATTTGCTTTTTTTTTTTTTTTTTATTTTGCAAATGCTTATACCAGTAAAGTTGAAATACACTGCAGCGCTTGGAAAGTGAGTGTAAAAGAGGTGTGAGTGAAGCAGAAGCAAATCCAGTTAAATATCTGATCAAACATTCATGGCCGCATTCATCCACCTTTAGTAAGAACACAGTATCCAAAATATTCACATAATTACAACCCGTGCCTTCAGCAGACATTCAAGATGATATTATTCTCACATTAATCTTTGAACAGTGCATTGAGGTGATATTTTGTCACTTCCATATGGTAAACGACATGAGTTCCCCTCAGAATTGCCAATATCTCACTGAGTCACTTGGTTTACCATATTTCTTTAAAACTGTTTTCTCCTGAAATTACTATATCTGCTGTGTTTGTCACATCCATTAATATAAAATACAATGAATTTATATTAGCAATATTTTTTAAAATTGCTAAAAAATCCCAACGTGAGAAATTCCTTTGATTCATGATGTGTGGTTCGGATTTGCTCTCCTTATTCCACAAACTACTTTAGATAAAGATGACAGAAAATGGGTGTTTTCCAGAGTTATTCAGAGTTTACAAACCTGCTGAAGTTGAGGAGTTTGCTTGGGCATAGTGAAGTAAGAAACTGTCCAAAGATGTATCAGTGGGAGAAGCAATAGGGTTGCTGTTGTTTCCCACTTATTAACACCCAGCCACCATTTATAGAAAATTATAAACTCAGATGTGTGCAAGACTTAGTCCTCCAGCTTTCTTTAAAACAGGGACATCCGTAGTCATTACTGCTCTTCGCATTGTGTTATCTATGCGTGCATCAAACTCCTTATCAGCACTTCAAAATGATGATCCCTGGGACTCAGTGATATTGTTAATAAACACCCATTGAAATGGAAAGTGGCTAAAAAACTGTTTGAACTTCTTTCCTGTTGTCTGACTATAGAGGTATAGTCCCAGCAAACGCTGGGGTTTATAAGAGCACAAAAGCTTTCTTCTGCCCATGTACCTGCAGTCACCACTCTAAGTATATTGAGCTTCAGAGCACACAAAAGAGAGGGAGAAAATCCAAACCAATCTCTTCCCTTTCACTCCTTAAATCCTGACATGCTCCATCACCTCTTCAAAATAGTGAGCTGCCCTTCCCCAAAATGGAAAAAAGAAACAAAATAAATGCAAAACAATGAAGGAGGGATAATCTGATCTTTAAATAAGGAGACATGTTGCTTGGGGCTTAAGCAGGGTAAAGTTTCACAATGATGTCACCTTCTTCTGAGAACGTGACCCCCGTGAGAGGTGAAGGGTGAAATATAAATACCGCTAATCCATTGTATTTGTATATCTCTTAAATATATGCCAAGTTTGGCATGGCTGACTCCACCAACTGTCTGGCAAACTAGGAAGTCTTCACTACAGGCTTTGAAAGAGCAGCATTCATGGAAACCAAACGGCTGCTCTTTTTTTTTTTCTGACTGAAGTACACCTCATTGATGTATTTTCTTTTAAAATAGACCTATTTTTCTGTCTCATTTCTGACAAAACTGTCTGATTTTTTCAGACAAAAGCAGAGGAGCCATTGCTTTTCATGCAGACAGCAATATCCTCCACATATAATCATTCCCACAATCCTAAGTTAAAAGTCACGTGTCTGAAGTTCACTGTTTGTTTGTTTGTTTGTTTGTTTTCAAAATCGACTCCAATCCAAACAGGAATGCATTCAGGAAAGTCATGTCCAGTGTGACAGAGGCTGTTGGAGTGGGTGACTGACAGTGTGTCTCCCCTTGCCTGGTTGTCTATCTGTTGGTAAAGGTGGAAGTCAGCTACAATAGTAGAGATTTCTGTTTTTAGGAGACATTCATGAAATATACTGAGAACAGAAAAGTTTAAGATTTTTAAGGATGTCAGTGATTAACATTTATTGGTTGTTGGGATACCCTTGGAGAAATCTCTGTGTCAGTGTAGTGGGAGCAGAAATGGAAACTGATAGAAAAACCACTCGCCAAGCTCTTTTTATCGTCCTTGTGGCACCTGTCTACTTTTAAGACCAGCAACATATGAAGCACAAATATAGATTGAATTTTTATGATATTTTTATTTAAAAGCACAAATGTTTATAGGCATGACAGCTGATAAGAGGACCAGAAGCTGCTGCCCCATCTCAGAGAACAGGAGCCAAACCAGTGCCCTACCACTTGGGCCGGGGAATTTGTTCAATCCAATATTTCTCTGCAGAGAACTTTCCTGAGAGGGACACAGAGAGAAGGCGGATGAGGAAAAAGGGAAAAATAGTTACTTATTTTTAAGAGGAAAGACAACCTTTGGCAAAAATGTTGTACCCCAGGAAGCATAGCATCTCCAGGCAGATCCTGCAAAATGCTTTTCTATGAACTTGAGAAATGCTTTTTTGCCCTATTCCCATCTAGCCAGGTCTGAAGGCATTTTTGTTTCTCTCTGAGTCATTCTGTCTTTTTTTACTGCACAAAAAAGTGTTTACTGTTTTCACTGGTAAGGGCTTTCACAACCTGTTGTCATCCAACCTTTCATCTTTATTTTAAGTAGCTCCCCACTGGTTTTGACTGGCCAAAATATTTGTCTTTTCTGTGCTAAATTTGTACACAGGTACTCCTGGACTTTTTGCAGTGCCTCAAAGGGTTGCGTGTGATGATCTCAAGATTATTAATCAACACTGATTCCTTTTATTTCTCCATGTTCTGCCTTTTCGTTGGAGCGAAGACATTGCTAGTTTCTGTGCTAGTCTGCATAGTACTGGTCATAACCACATCCTGATCCAAGGCTGAGGCTCCAGGTTGGTCCCCATAGTACCAATTCAGTAATACCTAGAGCATGAAAGGCTGAATATTTGTACATCACTTTGATCCTTCCTGTGGCCATGTTCATGCATGTACCAATGTTCACTGCTGAGACTCTGAAGGGCAGGAACTGTCTTTTACCATCCCTGCAGGTAGGGAGATGAATAAAAGTCACCTAGTGACTCTACTCAAGTGAGTCTACAGTGATTTCAGGTGTCTTAAAGGGTCAAAGACATCCATGTGGGGTGGGAGGTACAACAGAGGACCTACAGGACCTGGCCACGAGGACCTGGCCACAGGACTTACAGAAGAGACCACGGAGGCTGGGTAAGATACCCCAAAGCAGGTAACGTGACCGTGTGCACCTCTCAGCTTGTGAACCCCACCAGAGAGACTGTCCGTGAGCTGTGCTAGACGGCCGTGTCAGGCTGGAGGTTGTCTGTGCATGGGTACCCTTCCACACAGGCCAGGAAAGCTGCCAGCAAACAGCGACAATACTCGAGGAACATTAAAGTTTCAGCCTAACTTTCATTTAGCTGTTAATTAAGCCACTGGCTGTGTCTAGACTGGAGGACCTGGGCGTGCTGCCAAGCGTCCGTGCGTGGCGTGTACCCACCCTGCTGCATCCTGGCTCCAGCCCGGGGCATGATGCCCGTGTTTGCTGCCCACAGTGCCCAGCCCCCAGGAGCCCCGGCACACACTCATCAGCCCTGAACTTGGGTGTCCGTGACCACCTCTGGGAGCCTCACAACACACAGCCAAAGGTTAGGGAGGACATGGCCTCTGTCACTGAAATAGAAGATGACTTTATTTTCCAAATAAAGTCCCCTCAAATGCTAGATTGAAAATGTTGAAAAACAGTCTTCTAGACATGCTAATGAAATGCTAATAAAATAAGGCAGCCAAGTCCCACTAGCTTGAGAAATTAAGCAGGCAGCTGAACTCAGCCTATGGTAAAATTAAGGGATATTTAATGATTCTGGACAGACACCAATTATCTGCAATAGCAGAAGGAAAAGCCAAAAGTTGTTACCCTGTAGGCTGAACCAAAGATACGGATCAAGCAATCAAATGCATGGGCTTCTCATTAGGCAAAACAAAGAGGTTGGTTCATAACTTAAAAGTCAACTGTTTTCATTTGTTGACTCAAGCTGCAGATCTAACTTGGTACAAAACCCATATTTTCAGTCTTGTTTTGGATCAATATACATATTTAAAGATATCTCCTGGGGTGGTATCAACATCTGAGGCACGCTCTAGATAAGTTCATGGCACAGCTCACTGTACATGGACTAGTAGAAGAAAACTGTGAAGAAGAGAAAGGAAACCTTGTCTGGGAAGCAACAGGAAATACAAGGACCGGTAGCAGGATTCGATGGCAGTTTAAGGACAAGGACAGAGCAAGTAGCAAAAAGCAAGAAACTTGTGTTACTTGAGTAAATCAACTCATATCACAGCACTTTGGCCAGGCTAGTGTATAGGTCTCAATTTAGAAGTGGATGACAAAAACAATGCAGGTTTGTAAGGCCAGAGTCACTTTTCTCTCTGAAACTTATGCGCCAGCTAGAGGTGGCATTTACCCAGACACCAATGAGAGACAGGAAGAATCTGTTTAAGAGATTTGTCTGATCACAAAACATACATCTAAATGAACATTTCTCTAAAAAGTGTGTATTTTTCACCCTTGACTGAGATGAAATTTCAGAGCCGTCGTCTCATATGCAGCCATCTACAGGTCAGGAAAGAGAAAGCTGGTGCAGATATTTGCTGCCAAGCAGAAGGAAGCTGCCCATAATCTTCTCCGTCTTCTCCTCACATTCAGGTCTATGCCCTGTGCAAAAGCCATGTACTACACCGAGCTCTCTGCTTCCTGAGGACATCCAAACAGGAGCACTCCGGCTGACTCCTTCATCTTAGCAGCAGGTCCAGACCCTGTGTTTGTTTTGAGGAACAGAGCCTGCCACATGGTGAGAAAACCACTAGGATAGCACAGACAAAAGGATGTCCAGTCATTCTTTTGTGGTTAGTGGTGTGATAACACCAGCCTGGGGCTTTGCAGGGCAGCCTCCAGAGGAGACCAAATCAGCCACACCATCTCAAGACACTCCAAGCACAACCCATCTGCCTCTGTCTTTGGGTAGGCAAAAAAGTGTCTGTCTCTAAGAATTGCCACCTAATTTCCAGAACTGAAGAGTAGCTGTGCTTCAGAGATGGACTCATTTTAGAGATGAAAGGAGAAAGCAAATTCCCTTGCTGTTCATACAGCTGTTCTACCTAAACCCTGTATATACCTAAACCATGTATAATACAGTATTTACTGGTAAGACAGAATTTTTATATCCTGGAGTAAAATCTTGCTATCAATCTAAGAAAAACAATCTGAGACTGAGACACCTGCCATAATATTATTTTCATTTGATACTGTATTTCATTTGAGCTTGACTTTAAAAGGACACGTGTGCCTGGGTGTGTTAGAAAAACCATAGATTTAAATGTGGAAAGTGGAGTCAGCAGTCATGAAAACTTTTACCATGTGACAAATATATAATCTCCCTGTAACACCAGACCATAATACATAATATATAGCTGGGAACTGAGCAGAAAGGAGAAAATCAGTCATTTGCAAGTAGTCCCTTGTGTCTTACCTTTATTACAAAAGGGCTTTGCATAAAGTCTGTCTTGCCAGCTATTAGTGTGCCACTCTGCAGATGAAAGGGAGGAGGATTGCCAGGCACTGGGCTTGCTGGACACTGGTTATAATTTCTCTCTCTGTTAATGGTGAGTCTTGTGAAAAAGAAAATTATTCACCCATTGTGGGGCATGTAACCTACTGCATGTAAAGGTTAGCAGTGATTTAGAGCCCTGATGATGATGGCAAATGAGGAGTTAGAACAACTAACCTGGACAGCTGCAGCTCCTACAGGTACCACTCACATTCAAATCAATACATAACAGCAATTCACATGCATTTGCTGGATCAGGATCTGTAAAATTTTACTGACTATGGCTGCACAGATATAAGGTGTAATTCTTCTAGGTGCTGGGAATGGTAGTAAATATTTATATTTATATTGTGGTGGTGTCCAAAGGAACCAGTAGGGGACCATTATGCATAGGACTATATAAAAAAGAAAAGATATAATCTCTTCCCTGTGGAGTTAACCATCTAGAGGACACAAATAAAAGGTAGAAGAATGGGAATAAAATGTACATGCAAATGAGGATAGCCGTGAATTGGGGCAGCTTTGTGAGTTGTATGACTTTTTTTATTATTCCTTTAAGGAAGAGAAAAACATGAACAATGGTTGCTATCAAGTCCCTGGGACATTCTAGGGGTCTGGAATTAATTTCTGTTTTAGAAAGGTGGGTTTATGAAAATTTTCTACAATTTTTTTTTGTTTAAATAGAAGAAGAGGAAAAAGATAAATCATACTCATTTCTGTTTCTTTGGATGTGTAAATACTGGACCAGGATTTTATCAATTATAATATGCTAAGAAATGAACCATAATTTGCAAGTGATGTGCAAATACATTCAAGACACATAAGAGATTCAATTGCTGATCACTGTCACATCTCGTTTTAGTGTGGGTCTCACAGGAATAGCACAGCAGCACCATCCACCCCTCTCCTTGTAGGGCTGTGTGGAAAGCAAACATCCCACAAGTGTACATACACACCTGATGAGGAATTCCCTTTCCCTTTAAGAAAAGAAATCAAAAAATCAAGGCTAAGTTATGTCTCTCCCTTTTCCAAACACTGGTGGAAGAGAGAGAGGAGGAGGGTCACCCCGGGGAGGCTGTAGGGCCAATTGACATTGCTCCTGGGCTGCCACCTCTGTGGCAGGGGGAGCTGCCCCACTCCCAAACCTGTCCCTGCTGCCCGTGGGAGCAGCTCTGGTGGCAAGTGACCCTTAGTAGGATAGCAGAGCATTCAGATTTGGTATTTAGCTCCTGAGATTCTCTCCCTGAATTGTTGATTGTTTACCAGTTAAAGTGGAGTTCTTAGGGTGGATATTAGCAAAGAAGGAACTAATTAGGCAACTTCTGTAATCCTGTCAACACTGTTCTGGCTTGCTGGTACAGGCTGAGGCATTTTCACATTTTATTCTTCTTTATTCTAAGCATTTCCCAGGTAACAAGGAAGGTGAAGAAAATTATCACCTTTTAAAACTGCCTCCTTGTAACTTACCTTGACAGAGAGATGAAACTGCTTTTTCTCATGTTTTCCTGGCATAATCCTTTCCCTCTTTTATCCTTCATTTCATGGCGACCTGTAATCCTGGAACTGATCTAAAGAGGCCGTATTTTGCATGTATCTATGTCTTATAAAATGTTTTCTTCATCACTCTTCAGGAAAAAGAAGTTGTCCTAGGACACTGGGAGCAAAGCAGGGCTTCAAGCAACACAGTAACAGTTTCATTGTTTAACTTAAATAATGAAGGCTTTGGGGTTCTGGTTTTTATTTTTAAAAGTTGGAAGTGAAATATGGTAGTGATGTCTGAGTTATGAACAATGTCACTTATTCTTTTACTGCTTCAGAGTCAATATTATAGCAGTGTTCTGGGCTACAGTGCTC
The DNA here is from genome assembly GCA_013397115.1 of Edolisoma coerulescens. Taxonomy (NCBI): domain Eukaryota; kingdom Metazoa; phylum Chordata; class Aves; order Passeriformes; family Campephagidae; genus Edolisoma; species Edolisoma coerulescens. The sequence goes on from VWZW01000522.1 coordinate 1,456,826, forward strand.
TTTGCTGTGGGTAATATTGGCTAGCTCGATTTGGGGCATAAATAGGTAGAAAAGAAGGATGGCAAGGAACACTAATGCTGGATTGCGTGCTACTTTCTGAAAAACTTGGTTCTTGTTCTTTGTAGTTTGTCCTTTTTCAACATGACAGGAGTAAGAGTTGATTAAAGAAACAAAAAACATTCACAAGCATAATATAAAGTTGGCAACTTAGATGTGCATAACTTAAATTCTTAGTTTAAGAGACATAAATAAGGAAAGAAATTCCCTCCAGGAATTCAAACAGAACTTCTTTGGATTTTGTATTTTCCACATTATAAACAAAATCCTCATTGCCCAGAAGCAGAAAAAACTTAAAAGACTATAGCTGCAGGAAAGGGAAGAAGGAGGTTTAAGTTTCTGAGACGTATTAGAAATTCATTCTAAGATCAGAAGGACAGACATTATTATCTGTTCTGACCTTAAACGGCTTTGTCTGATTGTTTGTTTCTTTTGTGATGGTGCAGAGAGCTGCTCCCTTGGAGGAGGCTGTTTAGCAACTAGCAGTGGCTCTTCCTAAATTACTGGCAAGGACAGTCTCCCTGTGATTGAGTCAGGTTAGAAATGGATCTCCTCATCATTCCCTCTCTGGATGTTCTTTTTGTTTCTCCGCTTTTACTGCTGTTTCTGCTTACGGTATGAATCCCACCTCTCTCCCCTGCGAAAGATTGTCATTACTTATGGGTTTAGTACTGTATTTTTTAAGGTCTTTTTTTTCTATTGCAGTTTCTTGTTCAGTCTGTGAACACAAACAGTAACACCTCACAGCTGAAAGTATTACGCTGAACCAAGGAGCTTTCTGTTTTCTAGCTCAGAAATAAAATACTACAGGTGTGTCTGCAAGTGTCAAGCGAAAAAAAACCCCAACAGGACAAGACATCATGGAAATGGTAAAAACAGTAGCAGCATTAGAAGGGTTTGATTATTCATATGATAATGGGCAGCTTTAATGTGAACTTTTTACATAGTCGAGCCAGTGAGATCAATTTAATCCGGGTGGGTTATTCTTCTCCTAATGTAAAAGACCATTGATTCCTTCTATTGGCTCAGTGAGGGAGCTCTTCAGCACAGTGGCACACTGAGGAAGCTGGTTGAAAGCCACTGAAATCAGCAGGAGCTTTTTAATTGACTCTGAATCAGGTCCCAACACTGTACATAACGGCTGTCCTTTCACAAAACTTTCTGTTTCTTGAATACAATTGGATTACCTAAATAAAACTTGGGTTTCCCTGTTAAATATTCTGTGTGAATCAATTCTTTATGGAGAAAATATTTTGCCTGCGCTACATTTGCTGTGTGTTTAAAGTCTGAAAGTGTTGCCAGTTATAATTGCTTCATCATCTTTTGTTCAGGTGACTAATTATAATAAAATATATTTTATGCATAAACCAGTATGAGACTCGTTTTTATACATTTCATTTAATTACTTTTTACTGTGACAAATCACATTGTTAGAAATGTACTAACAGATGGGGTGGATTTTAAAGTCAGTATAAATTATGACTCCTTAATTTTTGCAAGTGTTGAAGAATTTAATTGTCTCCATTCAGATTTTTGGCTTAACTCCTGTGGTTTGACTTGTTAGGATTCCAGACATGCAACACAAGGAGCAGAGAATTTCTGGACTGTGCAGTGTCTTTTGGGGGAGAAAAAAGAAAAGAAAAAAATGTCCTAAGAAGGAAAGGAAGTTAGGACAAAAGGAAGGTCTGAACAGAAGTGCTCAAAATGGCCCGTCCCAGAGCAAGGGTTAGGATGTCGAAGGGCTCTCACTGAATAGCCCTGCTTGTTAGGGGCAGCAGAAGCAGCTCTCTCTTGTGTTGCCCACATACCAGCTGCAACGAAATAAAGGCTCTGAGTGTGACCCCAGCCCAGGAGTGGGGGAAACTCTTATCCAAGTATAAAATCAGAGCATGGGTAGCTGCAGCTAGCTGTAAAATACAGTTAGCAGTGAAACACTGTTTCAGGAAGCCTTTTCTTTTCTTTACTTTGCTTTTCTCTTCCCTTCCCTCTCCTTTTTTTGGGATCTAGAAATTCTTTCAGCTTCAGTAATTTCAAATTCAGATGTTCCTGTTGAGACTTCTCTGGTATGAGCTGCCTTCTCCCCTGTCCTTCAGTCTGCTCCACAGCTGTGTTACTCCTGACATTTCACTCTCCCTCCCTTTCTCTCACAGAACAAATTTTCCTCCTGCAAGCCTGGGCAGGTGGGCCACCATGGACAAAGCCATATTTCTCACCCACTGCTCCAAACCTGTCACTGCTCTTGTTAAACCCTCCCACACTCATCCTTTGATATATCACTCACCTGCAGCTTTTTGTGGTGATCATCATGGTCTTCAGCCGAAATTGCCTGAGTAGTTCGCTTCATCAGGCAACATCAGGACTTGTTGAGAAAGGTCTCCTCCTTGATCAGGTGATGATTATAAACTGTGTCAATGGGAGACAGTGAAACAGCCAGGTTTCCCAGAGGACCAAAGTGAGCATGAGGGACCCAACTACCTCCATGTGTCCCATCAGCCCCTCAAGTGATGCCCTGCAACATTTTCTTTCCTGGTAAATCTGTGCTTGGCACACTCCTTCCCCTTTAGGATCCAAAATTCCCTTGTAGTGCTCTCCAGATGCCTCCTCAGGCTCTCACCTGAAGAAAGGCTTGTGCTCGTATTCTCCAGTGGGTGGAGGACTTACACCTGTGCCCAAAATGAGGCAGAGATACTATTTACGTTGGCACTTGCTGTTTTCAGTGCCACTAAGGTCTGCCCACGAGGCTTCATTCATACATGGAGTACACACAATACAGGTGTGTGGAATAAATTCCACTAAGTGTGCCATTCTACTTCTGAAGATAAAAACCACATTAAATTAATGAGGAATGTCATCAAGTCCTGGCAAGTGATTAAGCTCAGAGATCTGTGGCTATAAGGCTGTGGTGTTGACTAGCAGGGTGTTGTGTCTCCATGCCTGCCAGTTTTGAACCTGTATGAATTTGGAAACCCTGGATTTAGAGTTTGGCTTTGAAAGTTCAGCTGATTCAGAGATTAGGAAGCACTAGTACGGCAACTGTACCCATTATCTCATGATTTAAATGTTCTCTGCTTTACATTAGCTAATGATTTAAGTGCCATTAGATATCTTTGTATGACATCCAATATGAAATAATCAACTAGCTTAGTGTAATATTGGTCCCATCAATCAATCTCCGTGTTCCTCCCACAGCATTGTTAATGAAATGTTGGTAAGAAAACCAACAGACTCGACTACGGCATTAGAATTAAGGGGTGAAAGGTGACATTTCATTACTCAATTTAATTTTTTGTCTTGGAGTCCCATTTCATTTCAACAAAGAGTCCAGAAGGGACATTTGCTCAGAAAATGTTTTATAACTCCTAAGATATCTGTCCTAACTACTATTTGTGTTTAAGCTCATTATATAATATAGTAACATTAAATGGAGAAAAAAAGTCATCAAATCTTTTAAAACATACCTAATGCTGGAGCTTGGCATGGTTTCTTTGAGAAAGAATCCTGGTAGGTCTTTGTGTCCTTATGTTCCTCATGGTGAGACAGATGTCAGCTCAAAAATAGTAGTTTTAGTGGAGACAAATGAGAATGTTATTCCTTGTGGGTTTGCCTGACTGATCTGTAGGTGAGGGTGAAAACGTGTGGCTATAAAGATAGAACACTGTCACATGCAGGGCCACAGAGCTACTTCCAGGTCTTTCAGTGGAGTCGTCATTAAAAGATAACATACCAGTAAATTAAAAACAAACCCAGCATCGTTGCACACTGTCATAATAGGGGGGTGAACAAGGAGGAAGTTAGAGGCATGGCAGGGACCTGGACCACTTTGTCACCTTCTTCTCCATCAGCTGAAGCCTCCAGGTGGACACAGAGATCTTCTGCTTACATGGGAGCTGACCAGGCAATAAGGAGAGGCCTTTGGAGGGGGAAAGAAAGAGGAGATGGGGTGGAGGAAGGCCCACAGCAACCCAGGGAACAATCAGTCAAGAAGGGGCTGGTGATTGTTGTGTGGAGTTATGTTTTCTGAAGTTAATAATAAAGACAAATCCCAGGAAAGTTGGAAAGCAATCTGTCTGCATCGCTTCTTCTGTTCAAAGCAGAGCAGGGACTCCAACTGCTTGGAGAGTCACCTTTCTTTGAAGCAATTTTGAGGTGAAAATCTCAGGCCTTTGTGCAAACAATTAAAGCTTTTATAATTCCCCTTTAATTTGTGAATACTCAGAAGCTCTCAGCACTTCTGCAGGTAGCTGGCAAGCTCTTTGCCATTCTTTAGCAAGCTTTTTTTTTTTTTTTTCTGAGACACCAGGATTGAATTATTTTAATATACATGGCAGAGTGATATTAATTAATTCCAAGGAAAAGATGATTTTCAGCTTATTCTTATAATTGTCACCTAAAGTACATAAACCCTCATCTGGGACTGGGTTCTTTTAGGGCTGTTTCAGATCATCATGAAGTTTTTTTCAATCAGGCACAAATGCTATTCTGTGAAAAAAGCCAACATCTCTGCTCTACTGCCTTGTCCCAATACTGTACTAGGGCACAGACAGCTGTAATGGAAAGGCCTGAGATTGCTGGTTTTCTCCTCTTTGAAGATTGATATGATATTAAACAGGAAAAAAATGTGTCCTTCTGCTTGTGAAAAGAAGGACACATTAATAGGTTCAGACTTTTTTTTGTGGAGGAGTAAAAATGTGACACTGAATTCTGAAAAGTGTTTAATTAACAGCTTGGTTTTGCCAGACTTTTCTAGTGAAGAACTAACTTAGCTTATGGACTATAACTCCAAAAAAGAACTATTGATATGTTAATCGTATATGATTATGAATGGTTATTTATGGCATTGGATCCCTCTGCTAAACCAATTATGCTCTATTTGTGAGATTTGCATTATACTGCATCCATGGCATTTAATTAAACTTCTATTTCTCTTCTTTCGTTCTTTTTGTTTTGCTTTTCCAGCCTTAAATATATGATAAACTACACTAAGTCACGCAGTGGTTAAAGCTAAATCAGCTATTCATTCGATCACCCTCACTCACATCCTACTCTGTTCTGCCCAGAAAATCTTAGCTGTGCCCCCTTAAACCTTAACTACCCAACCCACCAGCTCAAGCTCAATGAATTTTTATAATTGTATTTTATGTACTTCTAGAACTAGATACAGCAGCCACTCAAACTCTTTTGGTGAAAACCATCTTCTCTATTTTAATGTGTATTTAAATATATTTATATAAACATAAAGGAGATGTTTAAAAACAGTGTAATGGCACAGCGTGCTATAATCTGAGTGTTTCTTTTGGTCTCCTTCTGCCAGTTAATAAACAGCATGTAAAGTCAACTGCATAACCAATGCTCTAATTCAGAACATATCAAAAGGTTTGCGTGGGTGAGGTAAATTGGGCTGATAGTGAGTCAGGAGCTGGCTGGATCCCTCATTTGTTCATTCAGAGCATTTTTTATGTAGAACTAATTTTCAAGTAGTAGAATTTTTGCAAAGAAAATGAAATCCTTAAGGGGGCAATTTAGCTGGAGTCCTCTGAAACACAGTTCAACATGGATTGCCTTTTCACAGCTGTTTTGTGTGGAAAAGGATCTTAGGTTTTCATTCCCTCAACACCTGCTTACTCTTTTCTGAAAGTGTATTACAGTGCACCCAGTGAACGAGCTGTTAGGAGTTAGTGGAGAAAGGGGTTAAATCATGATATGGGATATACTTCTTTGTTACTTGAAACTTGCTTTGCCTCCTACTCCCAGTGTCAGTGCCAAAAATTTTGGTTTGGGGCTTTCAGTGGTTGAAGTGTCCAAAAATGGGATTAAAAACAACTACATCCATCCTCCCTGCAGCCCCTTGTGTGTAATGCTTGCTGTATTACTGGGGCAGGGTGTAGAGAAATCAGGAATTCAGGAGCTGATCTTCCAGTCCACACATATATACACAGACATGCACATTTATGTCTGGTTCCACTGTCCCTGCCCAGGCAATGGCAAACAGCATAGAGCCTGTTCTTTGGTTTCAGAACATAATAATATCTTCTTCCTGGCCACAATGCTATTCATCACAGCCTTTTGCCAAATAACAGCCCTAAGTGGCCTGGAGGTCTTTCTGTGGACACTGTTCCAGATTCAGTCTCCCAAAGAATATTTTGAAACATTCCAGTCCTAGAATATTTTCAGTCTCACTCAGAAAATCTCTCACTAACTAAATTCATCTCTTGGATCTTTGTTCTCTAAGAACCTGAGTCCCTTCTGTCTCAGTAGAAGTCTCGACAGAAAGGAGTTTTAGCTTCTTGCTTGCATCTCAAGTGCATGATTTAAAAGGTTGGCTACACAAAGCAGGAACAATTGGAAGCTTTTTTCTGTATATGATCATAGGGATGGGAGAACATATTCGGAATAATTGTATCAGAAGGGAACCTTTTTAATTATGTTCCTTCCACCCTAACACATAAGCAAATAAAGTAGGACCACTGCAAAAGCATTGATTTAGCCTGACAGTTGGGCAAGTACAGAAGTGTTTATCATGGTGACATTACCAAGGCAGCCATTGCTAGAACATAGCTTGAAATAGCTGAAGAAAAAAATGTAGCTCTTATTTCAATTGGGACAATTTGCAAATACCCAAATCTTCTATTGTTTGAAGGGTTTATTTTGTGACACAGAACCTATAGTTACTGCACCCCGAAAGTTCTTTTTCATGATTAGCTGAAGCACAGACAAATCATGAAAAGACAATTGTACACTTTCTTGTGTTGCTTTATGGGCTTTAAGTGCCTACAAAAAAGGATTCCTTATGCTTTAATTTCTCTTTATTTTTTTGACTGTAAAGACCCATGGGGTAAATGCCAGTCCCACAATCCTGCAGTTATATGGTTACTGTCAGCCTGCTCAAATGATGCTTCCTGTTCATTAGGCGTCCTTTCATCTGACAACAATGTACTGGCTTTGCTGCAATTCTTAGTCAACGCCCATCTCTTCAATAGCCTGTGAATAGTATTAAATAGTGTTTATGCTAGCTATTGTTGCCTTTTGTGTGGTTTGTCTAATTCACAGAGAAAAGTCTGCTTTTGTGGTCTAAGGCTGGCTACGTCATGGCACGCCATGTGCCTTCTGATGGGATCCATTCCTGCTGAGTGATAACATTACAGGTCTGAACTCCTTTGCAATACAATCCAGCATTCTTAACACAGTCAATACACTCACAGGCAATCTAGTTTACTCTTTATATTAAGAGGTTTATGGAGACAAAGCTCATCTAAATACCTGCTCGTGAAACAAATAAGATGAATTCAACCGATTAGAGAATTACTTCCCAGCTCCCACACAACTACACAATGAGCACCAGAAATCAAAAATTAAAAAAAATACTGAAGCTGAGCAGGGAATGCCCAAATACCCCAGGTAGAGTCATTCTGCACACAAACACGGCACATTTTAGCAAATAGGGTGGCATTACTGTTCCTAGTTAAGACGAGGCTTAATACTGGAGTCAAAGCGTCTGCTTTTCTTTGCTTAAACTACTCACAAAAGAGAAAGGATATTGTACGGATGATTACATTATCCCGTGGCTCAGGAGCCTTTGCAGGGCAGGTATGTTGCTGTGCCTTGAAAGGGCTTTTGATGTAAGCAGATCATTAGAGGCTCAATGTGTAACTGATCCTTGGCTGTCTCTGGCTTTTTCAGTATATGGGTTATTCTTATCTAACCGTATGCTCCCTGTTCTAGGTATCTAAAATCTTATTGTTCTCCTTCCCTCCCTCCTCTCTCCTTCCCTCCCTCAGTCCCTCCCTCCAACCTTGTCGCTGTACAACTGAAGTTGGTTTCCAGCTTTGCCTTGGGAAGCGTACAAATACATATAAATGCAACTGGAAAGTGAGTCTTACACTGCTAAATAGTGCCATTTGTTTGTCCCAGGAGTTGTTATCCTTCATGCGTCACGCTTTGAACAAGATCAAGAGTGGCTTCTAAAAAATATGGCAATGAAAAGAATGCACACAAATAGTAATTATTGCTCTGTAGCTGCTCAAGCTATAATACCCTCCGTGGCCAGAAGCAAGCAGGGAGGCAGGGGACTGGGTGGGGCTGGGAGTAGGTGGAAGCTGAGCTTTGTTCTCTGTGCATCACAGGAGAACATTCAGATTACCCTTCTGATCAGCATAACCATACCTGCACCTCTCAGAGGTACTGTGGGCCACATCCACAAAGGCATTCAGGACTGTGAAGCCCCTGGCAAACAAGGGGCACTGGGGGTGAAGACCCACAAACAGCCTGGAGGTAGACTTCTTCACCTGAAGTGGCCACTCTTTCGAGTCAGTTGGAAGAGACTACTTGCTTCATTCTCCTGCTGACCCCTGACATTGTTCTGTTGAAGTACACAGCTTTTTCTTGCTACTTCCAGTAAGAGAGTGGGATAACCAGCACAGAAATGGACACTGTAGACATCTAAAATCTGGAAAGATGAATCCTTCCCAAGTGTACTTCTGTCCAGGTTCTGCTGTCCTCAGATTAAAAGCTGTTTTATCCAGACAGATAGCATAGAAAAGGCATGAAGTCCTTATTAATTATCTTTTTTGGTTTTTAAGCTTCTGAGTGTCTCCAAGCTACACAGAAGGCAGTCGTTCTTTCCATCTTAGAGTGAAAAAATGAATACAAAAATCTGTCATAACAACATGAAAGCATTTCCTGAATTACAGCCCTGACTTCTGAATGTGTTCACCTGAAATGAGTCAGTGCAAGTGGAAACTGTGTTACCATAGAACAAGGAGGAACCTGACAGTCTAGAGCAGTTGCTAGATAAGAGCATTTTCCCTGCATTCAGACCACCCTCCTATGGAAACAAGATGAGAAAATGCTCACCCAGAGTCAGTAAATGAAAGCGAGTCCATGTCCTGCACAAATGCATTACCTTATTCTGCTCCTGAAAATGAATGAGGTGGGCTTTGACTAACGCTTTCAGCAGCAGGCATTGGGAATGAACTAGGGTTGTCAGGAAAGATCATTGATTTTGCAGGACCCATCCAAGTTGTACGTTATAGTTTGGAGAAAGAGCACTCCCTTTTCAAAAGATAATTTTTCAATGCACTGCCCATGTTTGTGCTTTTGTGCAAGCAATAATGGTTTCATAAATGTTTTATGTGATCAGGGTTTAGCTATACCTGGAAAGTTGGCAATTCTGACTAGATTTTACAGATACCAACTTTTTTTTTGCCATTAATACCTTTTTTTTCCTTTTCTGTTTATGTTCCCAGATTGATTTCCAATAGTTAATATTTAAACAATAAAGGCAACTTCAGTTTTCAAATCTGCAAATAGGACAGACAATGTATGCAACCTCCTCATTGATTGACTCTTCTGTTTTTATAGATTCACCCTCTTGAAAGAGTCATTAAACACCAGAGAAAATGATTTGTTGCCATTGATTACATGACATACTGCTCTGACATACACAGTTTTTATATCTAAGTTATTAATTATGTTGTTAATGTAATTTGCAGACCACAAGATAAATCATTCAGCTTCTGACTGGATATTACTGGATATATTGCATATATAAATACATCTCTGGATGTGAAGGTAACTGTTACCAAGAGTAATAGATGAGAAGGCTTCTAGTTTGCCTATAAATCATTATGAGCTAAGGAAAACTTCCTCTGGCCATTTATTTTATTATCTTGGAAATGCTGAGTTTCTCAACGTCTTTGCCATTTATGTGCTACAGTGATGCACATAATCACTTCATTTCAATACAGAGGAAACACTTGCAATTGTTCTGTTCATGCTCCATCCTCATTCTCTCAAGAATTTCACAGTTTAAGGTTAATAAGCTACAGGACATAAAAAGTCAAGCTTAATTTGCGTCCTCCCAAAGGCTTCACTAAACAATTGTTTTCCCTCTTCTGGTGTTGGACACCTTGTGCTAGCTTCATTCTCTGTAACTTTCTTTTCCTAGCAATGATTGCCAAGGAACAAATTATGACAGCCAGTGTCAAAAATGTGTGCCATGGTAGTCTGCTGCCACTAGTGACAGACTCGTGTTTCAAAGTGGAGGTCTCCGTATTTGTACCAACAAATTATTTTTAAAAGTTCCTCCTGTTTTGTACTTCATTTCAACAGGTCTGGCTCTTTCCCTTATTTCAGAAGGGTTTAGCAGCAACTATTCAGCAGTTACCCTGGGAGCACGCTGCAGATTATGCATGCTTGCCTGACATTTGACAGATGCCCTTAAAAGGCTCAGTTTCCTTTTCACAGAGGCCAGGGGGCTGAGGAGGGTGGAGGGCTAGAAACATTTTTGAAGTGAGTGACATATGTTTAAATGTCAAGGTGGTCTTACTGAATCGCTAAGCACAACCCTTGAACACTGAAGCAGAGGGAAATGTCCTTTTTAGCTAGAGCTAACAATTCACATTTTTTAATATTCTTGATCCCAGAGATGACACAGTCCTTCATTTGGAGAGGAAGCTGAATGCTGAAGACTAAATTTTGTTGCCAGTATATGCTAAGACTCCTCTGAAAGTCTCTACATGTGAATAGTGAATAAAACATGTTTTATAAGAGGCATTGCTGAAAGTGTGAAACTCAAGGAGGTAAATTATCTTCCCTCCCTGCTCAGCTCTGTCCATGCAGAGGTTGACATTGAATGTTGGTACAGTAATGATAAACAAAGCCACAACTGCACCTGGGATAAGACCTGAGTGTAAGGAGGAGAATTACTCATCTTTAACAGGTTTCTTGGCTTAGAAAATGTTCAGCATCCTGATAACAGGGCTTGATACAAAGGTCTTCAACATCATGGTTGATATTTTTAAGAGTGTTAGTGCCACAGTCATTCCCAGATTGAAACAGCGAGGTGGCCTCAAAGAAGGGAGCTGGTCCTGGGTTGGGATCTGGGCGTACATCCTGGAGGAGTCCTATCCACAGAAGGAGCCACACATCCCCTCACTTCTTCCCTTTCCTTTGGCTCAGGGCCCACCAAAAGGCAAGCTGTAGGCTCAAAGTGTGTGCAAGTCTAAGTTCAAATGTGTGTTCAAATCCCCAGTGCAGATGACTGGCGAGCCACAGTCAGGAGCATGTTCCTATATGTTTCAGCAGCTGAAATGCAGAGACCCTAAAAGTTAGTAAGTTGCATTTGAAAATGTGTTCCTTAAAGATAGCAATTATTGGGTCTAGTGACCCCTTATAAAACCAACAGAAGTATTCCTGCTGTCAATGAGTATGCAGGTTTAAACCCCTCCAGCAGACATTATGTCTGCTTTTAATGAATTAATTATTTTGAGTACTGTGTACAAATTTCATGCTCCTATGGGACTAGCAATACAAGTCAGAGTAAGGAATGGTGCAGGCAGCCCTGGTTCAAGGTTCAGTGCCCAACAGTCCTTATCAATCTTAGACTTGATTTGTCCTGAGTAGATATCGCCAATTATGTCATGGTAGCTGCGGTAGATAGATATCTCCTTGGGAGGAAAATAATGACCAGCGTCATTTTGACTTCCCATCTAAATTGAATTTGAACTGAACTCTCTGGAGAAACACAACTACTGCATTAAACAACTGATGGAATTAATGCTCTCATTGATCCTGCTCATCATTACAGATGTGTGCCCTTCCATCTGCATCCAACTTCTCCATCTTAGGCAGCCAAACTGTGGCCCTGGTTGGGCAGAACGTGCGGGCTTTTCCAGCTGTGCAAAACGGTACCAGCCCTGCTGCTGGTCTCACAGTTGCTCTGGGTTCACGCTGGTGTGAATAAGTGGAAGTAGAGGTTGGGTGATGGATGAGATGCGGAGGCAATTTCCCCTTATTTGCTTCAGTGTCTCCTTTTAAATGCAAGTAGAAAGCGGAAAATGAAAACAACAGTGTCAGTTAACATTGATGAATAAGTTTAAAATTCAAGTTTATGTTATAAAATGCATATCAGCAAATTTGTGTTTTGCTATTCATTTGTATGACACCAAGTTTCTGAGAAGAGTGGCTATAATATGGAAATAGCTCCTGTCTATCAGATGGTGATTGAATGTTTAACAGGGCCCACGGCTACAGTACAGTGAAAGCTACAGTCAGGTATTCACTGGTTGCACACAGACTTCCCCACTTGGACACTCTGGAATAAAGGCCTTTAATCACTATTTGTTGCATTTACTCACAAAAGAATTGTTATGGTGTTTTTTTCAGGAGAGTTTTGTTAAAGACCATTGGGAGATAGAGGATGAAACACTCAACATTTCAGGGATATCACGTTTTTATTCTTGATGTTTTGAAATTTTAGAAGGTTTTTTAAAAGGTCTTTATGCTCTGACCAATAACATACACAGATATGTAAAAGATTTAACTGCTAAAGGCTACTTTTTTTTCTGTTTTCTTTAATTCCTCCTATCCAGAATAGCAGATAATTTTTAAGAGGATTAATCAAAGTAGACATTGATTAAAATGTATGAAAAGAAAGTTTCAGAAAACTAAAAGGAATCTTTTTACTCTATCAGTTTATTCACACAAATTGTCTTTGTGACTGATAAGGAGGGCAGGAGGTAGATGAGCAGAGAGGAAAGAACAGCAGCCTAGGAGTGATGACAAAAGGTGCTGGAAGGGTCCCAGATTGTCAGCACAATGCAGGAAGGGAGTGGAGGACAGCATGCTGATATCCCTTCCTCTGTGCAGCTTGTGTGAGGGCCCTGATGGATGTGAGAAGTGAGGCTAAGAAGACAAAATATTGATGAGCTGTTAAAGGGAGGTGGGGTCATGAAATAAGCCCAAGAGTCTGAGGAAGAGAAACCATATCATGGAATCATAGAATGGCTTGTGTTGGAAGGGACCGTTAAAGGTTATCGAGTCCAACCTCCCTGCCATGGGCTGGGACACCTTCCACCAGACCAGGTTGCTCAAAGTCCCATCCAGTCCTCTGATAATCTTCTTGTCCCTACTCTGGGCTCACTCCAACAGATCTACATCGTTTTTATATCGAGAAATTTCTCTGTATTCCTCACAGGTTACCAGTCCTTGCTTCCATCCTCTGTAGGCTTCTTTTTTGTGTTTGAGATTGTCCAGGAGCTCCCTGTTCATCCTTGCAGGTTTTCTGCCATTTTTACCCAACTTTCTTTTTGTCGGGATGCATCGCTCCTGAGCTTCGAGGAGGTGATCTTTGAATATTAACCATCTTCCTTGGGCTGCTCTTCCCTCCAGGGCTTTATCTCATGATTCTCTATGCACAGCCTTGAAGAGGATAAAGTCTGCTCTCCTGAAAGTCCAAGGTAGTGAGCTTGCTGTGTGATCTCCTCCCTGTCCTAAGCAGTGACCACCTCATGGTCATTACAGCCCAGGTTTCTCCTGAGCTCCCCATTCCCCACCAGTCTCATCTTGTTGGTGAAAACAAGGTCCAGTGGCTGGAACTGCTGGAATTCCTTTGTGTTGCTCTCCAGGTGCTCTCCTGCTGACCTGTGATCACTCTCTGGACTCTGGGTGTCTACCGCTGGCCCTGTCATCAAACTGGTAGGAGTGGGATGGATTGGGTTCCCCTCCCCCAGCAACGTTATTTTTTCCTCTTTATCAGCTTGGCAAGCCTGTGACTGAAGATGCTCTTGTCCCTCTCTGACATATGGACTCCATGAGCCCCCAGTAGAATGTTTAAGTCCAGTATCATTTAGCACCAGTGTTGTTTAAGTCCTTAAAGTTAGTTAATTTGTTTATCCCTGTTCTTTTTCCTTATTAGATTATTTCAGTCTTCATTTTGGCTGCAAAACTTATTTTGAACATTCAGGGAAAATCTATTCATATGCTATTTTCTAATAGACCTTAATTATAAGAAATTAAATGATCCTCCAAACCTCCTATAGATTTCTCTTTCCTCAAGATGCACTTCTCACTGAGGAAGTGGCATGGCAAATGTAGTGTTGTCTGTTAATAAAATGCACATAGATAAAAGACACAAAATTAACATATCACAAGATTACGAAATCACAAATTCTATTCAGTCTTCTGTTCCATTTGCCTTCCTGTCAGTTATTAATTTGACCTCTGCAAATATTCTTTGCAGGACGTCACATGGTTATAAATCAGCAAAGCATTCAAAATTGCAGTCAAATCTCCAAAATACTAAAGTAGCCTTATAGTGTAAAGTCAAGCGTTCAGCTGCTGGTAGTGCAATTAAAAGTCTAATGGTCTCCACAGGCTAAGAGAGTAGAATTTTGCTGAAGATTGCATGGCAAGCATGGAGTGCAGCTGGAGCAGGATGCAGTTTACATGACCCAGGGGTTCCCCAACTCTAGAGACACTTTGTATCTTCTTGCCACTTGTTGCCACATTTTCTTTCATTCCTGATTTATAACTTCAGTCTTGTTCATGGTAACATTTGTAAATTTTAGGCAAGTAAAACAAAGGGATAGGTGATATATTCCTCAGCATAGGAAATCTGTTGGAGAGGGACCAAAGGAGGATCACAGAGATGATTAGAGGGCTGAACCACCTCTTCTATGAAGATAGGCTGAGAGAGACGGGATTGTTCAGCCTGGAGAAGACAGAGTTCCAGGGACATCTTACAGCAGCCTTCCAGTACCTGAAGGGGACCTATAGGACCGATGGGGATAAAGTTTTTAGCTGGGTCTGTCGTGATAGGACAAGGGATAATGGTTTTAAACTAAAAGAGAGTAGATTTTTACAGTGAGGGTGGTGAAACACTGGCACAGGTTGCCCAAAGATGTAGTAGATGCAACATCCCTGGCAACTTTCAAGGTCAGGCTGGATGGGGCTCTGAGCAAACTGATCTGGTTGAGGGTCCTGCTCATTTGCAGGAGGATCGGACTAGGCAACCTTTAAAAGTCCCTTTCAGCCCAAACCATTCTATGATTTTTAAGACCTGTGTAGCTTACTGTTTATAGACTTTCCTATCCACAGAAGAGACTATTAATATTTTAGCTGAAGAGTAACTGGCGGAAGTAAGATTCCTCTTCTTTATCACCCATACGTGCAGAAAGAGTGAAAAAACTACTCTCTAGGCCATGGAGGAGCCCTGCAAATACCTGTGGGTGCAATTTGTGACTCTGCGGGTGGGTTCTGTCCAGAGGACAACAGGCAGGAGTGATGTTCATTTGGCACACCTGTGCTGAAAAGCAGTGATACGGAACAGGTGGCTCTTGGATGTGTCAAAGCAGGGACAAAAGTGTAGTTTCAATTCCTTGTAATCCCAAGTCCACTTGTCCGTGAACACCACCAACAATTTACCAGAGTTTAACCATTTGCTGCTTCTCAAGCGAACCTCCATAAATGACATGGGACATACCCTCAGCCTGCAGCAGGGACAAGGTGGGGTGTTCCTGGGAAAACCTACACAGAAGGAAACTGCTTAACAAGCAGATTATTAAACCTGGTGAGTCAATCCCATTCCAGCACCTACCCTCGGACAGCCCTTTATGGCAAAAGAGAAGTCTCTTCCAGGTCCTCAGGATCCACACAGTGACTGCAAAAGGCAGCTTCGCTTCTCACCTTGCAAATCAGTCCTGGTGTCCTCTTCTTATATTTCTGCTAAATCCAAGAACAGGGGTATAAAGCTGTAGATAGGCACCTGCAGGAGCTGATGTGCCTCTCCCTATCTGCCTGGAGGCTCTCCATGTGGATGCTGTTACCAGCATCTCTCTTTGCCAATACATTTTTCCATTCATCTTCCTTTAAAAAGTGTTGCAGAGCAGTTAACAGCTTCAAGAGGAAATGTTGTCATTGCTAATGTTTAGGGATTAGAAAACGTTAGTTCCATGCAAATTATACTTAATTAGTGCTGTAAGATAATAATTATTTTTCATTAATAGAGTCCTAAATCTTTGAAAGCCTTAAATACTGTGTATCTCATTATGCTACACAGTACAAAACCAGTGAAACCCTTTCATTAATTCATTAATGATTAGTTGGAAAAGCAATATGACAGATTATTTTACATGTTAGCAAGTACTATTAGTACACTCATATACACAGCTTAATTTAGAATTCTAATATTAGACTTTTAATTCTTCAGTCATGGAAATTGAGCAGAAAATGACTATGAAGATAAATTTTCATTGGATATTTTTTTTCAGCCACACTTTCTACCACGTACTCCTTTTTTACAATTCACAGAATAAGAAAAAAAATTAAATATGTCTTTAACATGGAGGAATACTTTTTTTTTTTTTTAAACTAGGTATCGTTTAGTTAATGGATGTCCAGTTAGGCAAAATGTCAAAATCAGGAGTGCCATACTTTTGAAAGCAGCGAATCCTCTCTCAACTCAGCTGAGAGACCAGGCAGTTAAGAGTCTAAGTCTTAAGCAACTAAATCAGACCTTTAGTCATGGACTTCTACACTTTCCTAAGGAACAAATGCCAGGAAAATGAGGTTAAGTTGCATGAAAGTAAGTTAATGAACATCATCTTTTTGGAGAGAGAAAGAGAGAATGAGAGAAAGCATGAGTCTTGTTCTCTTCACACTTCTGTCTCAAGAGCAGACAAAGAAGAACACCTAGAAGCAGTCTGGGTTGGGTCAGGCAGACAGCACCCTAAAAGCACCTTTATCACCCTGTGACTGTTCCCTGCAGGTCTACAGCTCAGACACAGACCCTTGTTTGGATGGGAGAGCTGGGACCATGATGCTGTGTGGTGGGTGCTCCCACAGCCAGGCTCTGACTCTGTTACCCCCCTGTGCGTGGTCAGACTGCTCAGGTCATTGAGTCTAATTTAACTGCAGTTATCACTAGACATAAAAAGTGGATGACTGAAGAAAAAGTCACACATGTTTCTGCCTGAATGCACTCTTGCAGCAAAGCGAGCCAAGATTACATGCACATCCACTGTTGCTCTATATTTGTGAAATGCACATGAAATAGGGAAAAAATGTCTTTAAATGAAGGCTCTGGAAATATCTGTTGGCAAAGAAGATATTTTGCAGGACATTCTGCAGTAACTTCTGTTTGGTGGACAGGACTCTTGTTCTACTCTTAAAATAGAAGAAGAAATTCACAGATCAACTCTGCTTAAATAGATGTTGGGGGGGGGGAAAGCACAGAAGGATACCTGTCAGCCACCAGGTATTTTCTTCATTTCCTATCCCTTCAAGGTTTTGGATAGTCTTTGGTGGTTGCAGGGCTCTACTCAGGTGTACCTACACTAAATGGAGAGTTCCTGCTTTCCATAAAACTTTGTCAAAACATAGGCTTTCCTTTTCACAAGGAAGTCCATCCTTTTGAAATGTGCTTTGATCACATTGCAATATCAAGTCAGGGAGCTATTGTTATACCTGTGCCAAATAAAAAACCCAACCAACCAACCAACCAACCAAACAAAAAAACCTCAACAACTTTTAAAAATATTACTACTATCTACCTATTTATTCTAATCTTTTCTAATGTTCAATTCAAAATTTTAATGTTAAATTTTAATACAGGAAATCACAGAAAAAAATGAAATCAGGGCTTGGTGCTGTAAACAAGAAGTTTCATCACTTTCACATGGAAAACTCTGTCTAAGCTGTGTGCCAACAAAAAAATTTGCAAATTCCTCAAGTCTACTGTCCAGTAGAAAGGTCTTCCATCAGAAATGTTTTGTATTCATGAACTGACTCAGAACAAGCAGTTTCACATACTCTAATGAGCTGTATGTGAAGACAGTAGACATGCACTTAACCAACAAACAATGTTTTTCTCCACCCCATACTCAACAGAATGCAAAATAAATTCCATTATTTGCTTCATTTGCGTCTTTTGAGGACAGTAATACATTGTAAACATTATTAGTGCTTTACATTGACATCTGTCTGTGGAAGGACTCAGAAGTTAGTCTTACCACAGGGTGTAAATTATCACTGACCCTCTGGAAAGAAAGTCCCAGACTGTGGCTGGGAACACCAGGAGTGGGGATGTCCCTGCAGGCCAGCCAGTCTTTGAGAATCTTTTTTAATGCTCATTGTAAATCCTGAAGATGTACAGAAAACTTCAGTTTCTGTGATGCTTTCTAAACCACAGGAATATATTTAACACATTAATAAAAGGGAAAAAAAGCCAAACAAACCCTAGGAGTAATCCAGTTCCTGTCATCTCTCTTGATTTTTCACTTAGTAGACTTCTTTATGGATTAAAAAACTTTTTTTCTTCTTCTTCTTGTGAAGAGTGTTCATTGAAGCTTGGCCAATAGATGGTATCATCCATTCCAAAGTCTATGCTATGGGAGGCCTATGGAAGCATATCTGCTCAAGGCATTCATGCAAATTATTACTTACTGCCCTATATGCTCATAAATTAATAGCTTCTCTGTGGATGAAAAACAGAAATTAGACAACCATTAAGGTTGAACAATGTATAAAGAATATTAAATATTAATATATGAAATGAAAAAATATTGCAAGAGATATGAATAGATATGCCAGAAGCATAACAAGCCAAACCTAGGAATGTAAATAATAAAAAACATGTTTTCAGCTAGATATTCTGGATGGTTTAGTATTCAAATTAAAGTTTGTTTTCCCATTCAATAAAAACAAAACAAAAAGTATTTACCGTTGTTGCCTTATTTGCATGAGAGTTCATTTTCCTCCTGTGAACAGAAACAGATCTTTGAGCGGAGGCGAATCAGGATGGAAAGGCCACTTTCTCATCGGTGTGTTTCTCAAGGAGCGTTTCTGTGAGGTGTGGATGGCAGCTCTGCAAGTTCAGGAGCAAGAATACCCCTTACAATTTGAAGTGTTATTTGAATGAATAATTGCAAAGCTAGCTTGTGCATTTTAATGACTTGTGTCGGCAGCAACGATAAAATTGAAATGGAAATTGGGTGAAGTGTTTACTTAATAGTAGGATAAGGCTGCCTGTTGCTAAAGTATTGCGGCTGACTGCACGTGTCACTTGTCTCTGGCAAAGATGCTTTTCCTTAGAGCCCTGTCAGAGCTACAGGACCTATCATTTCACACAGCCCATCAGCTGTGAGAAAATCATGTTAAAAATACCAATTTCTTTGTGAATACAAGTTCATTTTTAAAATCTATCAAACCCTGGCCAGCTTCAGCTCATTTCTGCTAATTTTGAATTAAATACTACACTTCCCTGTCCCTGGGAGAATTATTGCGAAGGCACTCAGTATGGATTTTGACCTTAACCATGGATTGCTTCAGCCAGACCTTGACTCAGCCTCCTGTGAGGTCCGTAGGAGTGACAAGTGCACCCATTGTAAACACACATTTAGTGAAACATCAGATGGATTATGTCCTTGCTCCCATACTCAGTTTTATACAATTTCATTTAGTCAGATGTTCATTTCCCAGAGCTTGGGCTGGACTGTCTCACAGGGTGCTTTCCAAAAACTCTAGGTCTGGCTAAAACCTTGGTGTGAGTCCTACCAAGATTCAACAGCCTCATTTAAAATTGTGTACATCGAGCTGCATGGGCTCCACTTTAGTTAGGGTACTAAATCTGGGCTGTTCCCATGCTGGGATCTGTTTTGTGGGATTCATAGGAATGAGCAAACAGTAGGAAGGAATCTGGTATATTTGTAGTAGGCAGAAAATGTTTTTCAGGATAGTCCCGAAACAGTCTAATGAACATAGATATCTAAGGACTTCAGATCCAGATGCTTGGTTTAATCAACACACACATGCACAGACACAGAGCACATGCTGGCTCAGAAAACTGATTAATTACTAAAGCTTTTGATTAATACAGATCATGGAAAAACCCCAACATTTGTTCAGGAAGGAATGCTCTTATTTCTGCCTGTAGTTTGAAAAAAATCTGACTCCTGACTACTGAATTCTGATTGGAAAAATGTTTCAAAGTAACTGCTGTATTTTTATAAAACACAATAACCACACAAGGCAAGGTACCAAACCTTCTAAAGGCACATGATAGTAAAGCCTAGGCTTCAAAGTGCTTGGGGCTGTGTCCAACACCGAGAAAATCCAAAATAACATTGCACAACTGTACTATCAGGCATAGGGTCAATCAGGTTCAGCTCCAAAGGAGGTGGCATCTGTTACCTACCTCATGTTTTAGTAAATAGTCTGTTTTTTATGTGACAACTGCAAACAGAGATACAAATTAATGGGAAAAGAAAAGCCCCAATTGTCCATTTGTGTCACATTGCAAACTGCTGGGTGAAAAACAGCCCAGCATCATTTAATCATCCTGTTTTCCCTCTCCTTTTTCACTCATTACATTCATTACTGGTCACAAAAGACTGCTCACAAAACAGCTAGTGATTTTAATTTAATGCATCCTTTCTAAAACCTGCAGGGAAATTAAAGGAGGGAGCAACCTGGGGAGGGCTGGGGAGCAGAAGGGGGAAATGGCACATCTGAAGCTTTAAATGCTAATAGTCAAACATTTCCCAAATAGATCTGAGCTGACCCTAAACACATTGGGAGGGCTTAACTCATTAGTTTGCAAATTGAGTC
The DNA here is from genome assembly GCA_013397115.1 of Edolisoma coerulescens. Classification (NCBI taxonomy): domain Eukaryota; kingdom Metazoa; phylum Chordata; class Aves; order Passeriformes; family Campephagidae; genus Edolisoma; species Edolisoma coerulescens. The sequence goes on from VWZW01000522.1 coordinate 1,477,265, forward strand.
AAATTGACACAAGGAGTTTCCTTGCAGTGCCTTTAAATCTCTGATGGAGGCTGGTGAGTGACCTCTCAATCTGACAGGCCAACAGTTGCCAAACCATCTCAATATCACAAAATCCAATAAAACAAGCTACCCAGGCAGATCACCGAGGGCTGGTGCAAGTTTTTTTCTCTGCATTATGCAAAAGGTTGTTGTCGCCACCTCCAGCTAAATGTACAGGCATCATTGCTTTACAAAGAGATGACTAAATAAAAGAGCAGTAATCAACCAATCTAATCAGTACAGGGTGTAATATTAGGGAAGCATGACAATATTTGGTTGGAGCTGGAGAGAGCCTGTGGAGCACAGCTCACCTGGGGGCCATTGCTCTAGCAAATGGCACCCTTCCAAATTGTTCCATGCTAGCTGGTGTGGGGGCTTTGATGGTAGATGTGCTCTTTCAAGTCCTGTCTCCTCCTCCACTGAAATCAATAGAAAGGCTCCCAATGACACTAGAAGGGTGAGGAGAGGGAAATATGCACTGTGAGAGGGGCCAGAAGGGGCTGTGCTGGCATGAGCATGACCTGGGATAAGGCACAGCTCACCAGAGCTGAAGGGATGGGATTTATCTCCCCAGCAAGGTGTTTGCACTGGGGTGTCTGCCTGGGAGCTGGGCACTTACCCCTCCCTGAGGCCCCCCAATCCCTCTGACCAGATCTCCAGCAGCTGTTCCATGGGAGCCTCAGCACCCAGCTCACCCCCGGCTCCCGCATGCTCATTTGCCTGAACCCTGACACCCTGGGTGGCAGCACCAGCTTTCTGCTTTCCAGCCCCTACTGAGAGCTATTTGCCTCCTCTTGTAGAAGATGCTGCAATCACTAGCCACCTGCTTCTGACTAGCAATGATGCAGGAAAAAAGCCCTGCTCCCATGGACGTGCCCCAAAACACTTTCATGGCTCCATTATTTAACCCTGGAAAAAGCTCTTTGAGGCTGATTTTGACAGCAGATTGACAAGGATGCATCACAACAAAAGTAGAAGACTTCTACTTAGTTTTCAGAAATAATATCACAGTGATCTGGAGAAAAAAAGTCTGAAAGGGCTGTTTAAGTATCATTTTAATAAGGGTAATATGCCTAAAGCATACAGAGTAAAAGTCCTCCAAAACACTACTGTATACATCTTCCTTGGGATGGAGTCCAAAGTCTATTGGTCTTGACTTGACTTCCAAGGCACTTCACTTGGAAATTGTTCTCAGTGCTTATTTTTTTCTTTTTCATATTGGTTATGGTATTTTACTCAAGGCTCTCCAAAATATTTCATGTGTAGTCTCACACTTTCTACCCCCTTCTGCCAGAAACACATCTGCTGTGATGACCTCAGTCAAGTAACTCACAAGTTACCAGTTAAATGCACACTTGTAGCGATGATCATTGAATGAAGGCAAAAAGCCTTGGGAGACCAATTAAGTCACATGGTTATTTTGATAGATCATGTCCTGAAGTGCAGCCTTTTGAACACAAATGGGAAGTATATGTCCTTCGGAAATATTTCTATGTGTCCTCGTGCTCAGGATATGGATATGGGAACTAATTACTGCTGTGTTTAATCGCTCCTCTCCCCACAAAAAGTTCTCTCTCTCCAGGCTGGCTGTTACCCTTCATTTACTTACTGAGGAGGAAACTCCCTCACACATCCCATGATCAGAACTGGTGCCATGGCTGTTACTGCAGGGCAGCTGACTTACACGAGGTTCACACCTTCTTCTCCCCCAATAGCTTGTTTGCATGACTATCCCATAAACCTATAAAATTAATTTTGCACTAAAAATAGGGGTAGTGAGCTAAGTCAATACAGCAGTTCAGCACTTCCATGCTTAACTACCTGTGTTGAGACCACAGTTCAGAGACTTAGGAGTAAAAAATCTCAGCTCAGTGTCACCATAGCATCCAACAGCAAGTACCATGGCTTGGCCTTTTTGTAGCTCAGTATTGCCTTGTGGGAGACTGCAAATCATTCCTTCTGTGTTGTAGCATGGACTGTATCCCCTTTAGCTTGACTGTTTACCCAAAAAAATTATTCTGTAATTCAAACTGGTCTTGTTATCCTGGGTGGAGTTCCTGTTTCTTCCTAAAAATTGATTTTTATAAATAACTGGACACAATTTACCTCTTTTTTTGAAGACGGAAAGGAGGGAAATGAGATTTTGGACACTTGAGTCTGATCTCCCTCATTGCTTATTTGTTCTCTTTTGCCTTTTATTAATGAGTGTTATACTTCCCTTTATTCTCCTTTTATTTCTGTTTAGTTGAAGAACTTCTTTTGGCTGCCTCTTACGTCCCTTGCTAATTGAAACGCATTTTATGTCTTAGCTTTTTTGATTTTATCTCTGTCATATAACCCTCAGTTTGGTGGGAGAATTTTAACAAGGGGGTTTCCAAGAGACTTTGCAGCTTCTCCTGCCAATGCAGCAAACCATTGTGTTGTAAACACATCCAGGGCTGCCTGACGATTGTGGGTTATTGTGCTCCTCATACTAATTACCCTCTACAGGGAGATAGTGTGCAGAAACATTGTGAAAACCTTGTCTTCTCTTCCTCCAGCTTTTTGTCCCATTCTCACATCCTTGGCATCCAGCTTTTCGCCACTCCTCAGCGTCTCCGGCGTTGCATGTTCCTTTTTCTCTGCCTCCTCTTTTGCAACAAATGAAGAGTCTGTTTTCCTAAACTCCCTTCCCTGCTGAAACACCTTAGGCCTCCTCTCATACCTGTTCTCTTTCTACTCCTCCAATGCCCATCTTGTAAAGTAGCACCTGGTATAAACACACCATTTCAGGTGTGGTCTTTCACTTTTCCATCTGCTGCCAGGAAAGAACTTTATTTCGAAGTTCAAAACTGCTCTGTTCTTGTCTTGGATCGTGTTCAACAGTGCAGCAACTCTATTGAGATCTTCATCCTGGTCATCCAAGAAAAATTGTCTTGTCTGTGCAAACATGCTCAGTCACCATTTGCTGCAACGAAGTACCCTTTGCACACAGTTATTTCTGTTTCCCTTTATAGACTGAAGGCATGTTAGGATAGGAACTATTCCCCCGGCCTTTCTACAGTAAGATCCATCACATTATGTCTGCTGTCATAAAATATAAAAATAACTGTTAATCTGTTGAGTGCCTGAACTAGAAGAGCTGGCTTACTTGCTTGGCTGAGAGAAGCTCCCTTGGTCTTTGAAAATCCATTTCTTCACATGGATAAAATGAAACCTGTGGGAAGGAGCTTTTGTACGAGCTCTTAAAATTTTAGACCTCTGAGACCAATCAAGGGCCCAGCCTTGAATTCTCTTTTAGAGATCATCCCACCACTAATTTGACAAAAGAATAACCCATACCAAGGACACGGAATGAAACTCCATCTAGTTTTTAAGGGCTTCCTCAGTGTCCAGAAGAATCATCCATTTCCCAGGTACAACAAAGTGTCCAGGTCTTGGTCTTGTGCCACCCCAGGTGAGACCTGGCCATTTATTCCCATTTACCCTCCTTCTTTCCCCATCTCTGTCTCCAGGGAAGGGTCTCTGTGACACCCACTGCAGCAAAGAGCCAACAGAGCTGGGGTGAGTCAATGCCTGGAGCCTTTATTTAAAGGAGCACGAGCATAAATGCCATTTTTGGCTCACTAGCCTGGCTTGTGGGGTCTGGGAGCATGTGGGCTTCTTTTCTGCCTCACTGAACAGCAATTAGCTTCATCAAGTGTTTGAATGATGGCATTTGGAGGTAAAATACCCTGCTGAAAGGTGACAGGGATACCTGATTTTTAATTGTTTTTACATGTAGGAGAGTGGAAATTTTGAATATAACATGCAGGAAAACCTTCTGTATTTCATTATTTGTGGCATGTATTTAAAAATTAACAAAACTTTCAGAAAAATCTGTACACATTTAACATCTGTTTCTCTTTTCTAATCCTTTAAATCCCTTCATTTACTCTGAAGTTCCTTAAACTCTTATCAACCTCTTTTGAGGGCTCTACATCTTAATCACAACTGTATGACAAATATTTGATGATATAGTATGCATTTGGCAGATACTTAGGACTCAAATGATAATACCAAAATAGAGGTTTCATATGATTACAGAGACTAAGGGATTAGAAACCAGATTTAAATGGGTCCAAGGGGCAAATTCAAAGACTTCAATCATCTTTTAAAAAACAAGATGCCATGGTTCGTAAAAAAAATTCTAAGATGAATTTGCCAATGATCTCTCCTCCAGAAATATTCTATCACTTCATCAAACTTACTTATTTATTTAAGCTGCCTTTGAAGCTCTTTTATTTCAAGCGGAAAAAAACCCTGAGTTCAACTGCATACATTACACAAGGGGAAAAATAACACTTATGTAAAACCTCAGTGGGAACTTTCCCTTCTTCTGTTTTGTGAGGAGCAGACATTTTCCCAGAGCTGCTTTCGAGTTTTGTGGTAAATTGAGCCTCCAGGTAAATCCTTCTGAGTGGGAGTGAAGCACTGAGGAATGGCACATAACGACAAGCTGGGGGTTGTTCTCTGTGTGATGCAGTGAGCTCGAGGTGGATCCGGTGGAGGGTCCATGCAGTGGCCGGGTCTGGGTGGCCGCTAATCCCGGTGGAGGGCAATTGCTCAGCACAGTTGCCCACACACAGATGAGCGGTGCTGTCCAAAGGGCCCAGCAAGCCCAACAGGTCCCCACAGGGCTGGCAGGTAAGTGTCACTTCAGGGAGACCTGTGACCTGGCATAGCCCTAGCTGGCAGCTGGTGCAGTTTGGAGTTAGAGACGTGACCTCCCCTCTGCAGGGCTCACCAGGCTGCGGCACTGCGCTGGTGTGACCATAGCACTGTCATTTCCAGAGCTGCTGTCCTGGAGCTGGCTTGAGCACTCCTGCACCGTGCTGAAGGATGCACTAAGGACTCATTGAATGGGGGAAATCACTGTTCCAAGATAGCATATCTCCTTCTCATCTCCCTTTCTTCCAGAACGAGATGAGGTTGGGTCTAAATTTGTGGGATGCCCATTATATTTAAGAACTGCTCAACACATTTAGCATCAGAATCTGCAAAAGTTTTAAGCTTTCAGTCTTTTTTGTTTTATATCCCAAGTTAGTTTTTGGCTAGTTTCATGCCTGGTGCTGGCTTGCTAGAGGTTTGCATGAGCATTGGTGCAAGAAGGAGGGAGAGTAAAGGAACGTACAGCCGAGGGTGGGGACAGAGGGTGGCCTAAGTCACCCTGCACCCTCTGAGGCTGAGGGGTGCAAAACATCCTCCAGAAAATCTTTTGCATTATCAATACTCAAGACTAAATTTATTTTATTTTACAACACTGATCCTCTAACCAAACACAGTAAGCTGTGATGCAAGCTCCACTCTTCGTCTCCTACAAAGGATCGAAATAGAGAAAAAGTTACTAGAAAACCTCCTGGGACATAGGGGCAGAGAGCACCACTGCTTTATTCCTTTGGGAAGAGATCTAGTAGCTGAACAGGAGCAAAACCCATGTCCTCAGGATGCAACGGAAAACAGGAGGACTAATGCTGGAGGTGCTAGGCATGCAGCTGATATGCTGGGCCTCAGCACTGGTGCCTGCTCTTCCTCCTTGCTGCATGTCTCATTGTGTTGCCATTAGCTCCAAAACTGAATCAGTGAGCAACACTCAAGGATCCCGGGCACACCACAAATCCTGAAGAAGGGGCAGAGGCATCCAAGGAGAGGGATTTGCACGCCAGGTGATAATGTATGTTTCTAGGTGGATTTCTACTTGGAGTGGTACTAGAGGGGTGTATGGCCTGTGCCCTTGACCCAGCTCTTCTTGCTATGCCTTTGTCCACATGAAAACCTGGTAATGTAATCCTCACTTAAAGAGATTTTCATACTGGGTTGCTACTACTCACTAGGACTTTTAGTGGGTTTTTTTTCTATCCTTTTTTGTTTTATTTCCCTGTGTGAAACCTTGAAATGGAGAGTCATCACATATATCAAGAACACAAGAAATACTTTTGCCTGTAGATGAAGTAGCACTTAGAACAACAGTGATCTGAAAGAGTGTATTTATATTACATTTTATCAGCATTGAAATTTCTATTTTACAAAAGGGAGAAAACAGTCTTTGCTGGGTGTGTGCTCTGAATGGAAAAGTCAGTTTATGGATTCAAGAGGCTGTTTTGGTAATGCTTTGACAAATGCTTAGAACACTATAACGAAAGAAAAATCTTGTGAGCAAAAGATAGGCTTTGGCTTTCATGCCTGCTCACACATCTTCCAACGTCTCCAAACAAACTCAGCTCAGGTGTCTTGGGCTACTGTAAACTTCAGAGACAAAGTTTAAGAAACAAGATGGATTCAAAAGAGTTTGTGTTGTCAGCTACAAGAGTAAAAAAATGTTATCAGCTGCTTAAGCACTGCTGACTAATGTATATTCAAAAGCAAATCAACACAGTCGAACCCACTCTTCAAGCATCAAGGAAACCAGATGAGACCAGTGTCTCAGAGATATGGTGTCAAAGGATTTGGTGTGGGTTTTTTTTTTTTGACAGTAGATGGAAGGGGAGAATTGCATTAAAATGTAATGTTTGTCAATGGCAGTGATAAAAAAAGAAAACTTCCCTGGCCGTTGCTGGCTGCTGCATGCAGCAATCTGAATACATTGGTAATGTGAGGGACTGATTAGTCCTGTAAGGCTGCCTACAGGTTAGCAGGCCTCATTTCAAATCTCTGACAGCAATATGTGTCGTTTCATGCTTCATCCTCATTCCCCATGTTCAACACAAACCGGGGTCACTCTATATATGGAAATCACTGTCTTCAGGGCAAAAAAATTAAAAAAGGTGAGATTGCCGCTTTAACCTCACTGGCCTCAGAAAATATGTTTTAGTCTGATACATTATACTAGTAGGAATTATTTATCAAGAAGATACAAGCTCGATATTTCAGAAATAATGAGATGTTCTGGTTTTGCAGCTGAAATTTTATGGTCCAGAGAGCATCAGCTATGAATTCAGAGAATGAAGTAAACTTGCAATGAATGATACACAGCATGCAGCTGAAGTAAAATGGCTGTGCAAAGGGTAATATGAAAGTTATAACACAGAGCAAAGCTCACTATGTCTTAAGTGCCTTTGTTGGCAAACAGAGACATGTTTCAAAGACAGTGCAGGCACAAGATGCTTGCAGTATTTATTGAGGGAAGTTTTGCTTGGGAAAGGAATTGCCCAATGAGAAAGTTTAGTCACCAACCCTCAAATCCCACAGCTTAGAAGACCTACTGAAGTATTCATGCCAAGAAAACTTGAGAGCAGAAATGCAATGTTCAGTTACTCAGTGTGGAGAGATGAGGTAGGCTGCAGCAAAGGCTGAAGGTTTTCTCCCATTAAGGGGTGGATTTCACTCATACCTTCATTTTGCTAGAACAAAAGCAGGTGTATCAATCCATGAGTGTTGTTTTACACCACTGATGCTAGCAAATGCTATTAATAAGATAATAAGGGAGCAATGTATGAGCTCAATATACTGTCTGATTTTGTTTAGTTTGCTCTCTTGTCTGATCAAACAAGCAGAGTGAAGAGCTTGCATTTCCTCTAATATCAGTCTTGGGTTAGGGTTCAGCAGAAGTATTTAAATGTCAGACACAGAATCAGTTACCAAATGTACAGCCCTGTCCAAAGTAATTAATTTGTTTGACATGGCTTGTGGGGATTATAAACTCCATGTGACTTAATGTGAACAGAAGCACAGCCATGAGGAGTGATAGTCAGCCCTTGTGGCTGCTCACATCCCTGCAAGAAAGACCAACATGCGGATGCATAGTAATTACCAGAGGAAACAGGGCTCAGACCAGGGACTCAGCCCACGGCAATGCCATAGAGTCCTGTCCTTTAACTACCCAGCCCTCTCCTACAGCTCCTTCTCTTTCTGCTGGCACAGGCTGGGTGGCAGTTTATGGTCTCCTTTCTAGTGTTTTGCCATCTGTAAAATCCAAAGACCAAAAACCAGCAGTTTCATAGGCTGAGACCTACAACTGTTCAAGTCGTTTTTTACCTGACAGTGATGTTTTTTACCTGACAGCTGATCTGAAAAATGAGAAGGGGTGTCATACCAAAAGTCAGGATTTTTGCAATCTGCACTCTGGTGACCTTAGAAAGGAACACAGTCTATAAAGTGGGTTCAGGACATAGTTTTGAGCAGCAATTAAGAAGAACTTGCATCCCTTCTTGCTCACTGACTGTGATGAACTCTGTTTTTATCATATATAAATTATTAGGTTGAATAGCAGGCTAGTGTCTTTGAACATGATAAGCCACTGGAGACCTCTGAATCATGATAATGCACAGAATCATCCATAAACTGCCCCAGCTCTGGAAAGAAGTTTTGTTACTACTCTGGCTTTTACAGCAATGACTTCTTCAATGGCTCTGTGTTGAATGGATGTTCTTCTCAACAAAGGGTTTCATGTCTCAGGTCCGGGAGACTTCGACCTGAAAGACCTGTTAAAAAGTAGCCTTGCACACTGATAATAAAGCATCTATTGTTTTGGACTCACTGCATTTCTTATTTCTAAATGTGCATCCTCAGTGCACACTTCCCGAGCGCACTGATATAAATCAGGCCCTCAGCGTCTGCATCACCTGTGGTGGCCCGTGATAGCCCCTTAGAAAGTTAGGGAGAATGAAACAGCTTCTCCTAAGGGTGTCTGCTTCATCACGCTAATGTATCCCAGTTCGGTTCCCCCCGTTGGCCCCCCTGCCCCTTTCTCCCTTATATGTCTCGGCCCCAGAAAGTTCTCCCTTCCCCGCTCTCCCCTTGGCCCTTGTTCCCTCGCCACTCCACCGGTGTTTCCCTACTGGCCCCTGTACCCTGGCCACACCTCTGTGCCGCCCCCTGGCCCTCAAACCATTGGCTCCTGATGCTCTCTCCGCCCCCCTCAACCCCCTATATAAACCTGGACCCTCCCATGTTCTTGGGTTTTCAGCAGTGGTTTTCCTTGGGTGCGTTGCTGAAATAAACCTCTCCTGTGGAACCCCATATGAAGGACCCTTCCCAGCTCTTTGCCGTCAACCTGTTGCAAGCATCACCTGGCGTGAGTGTGATTGAGTGTGTGCGTGGGAGGCGGCCACCGAACGGCTCCGTGTTGGAGATGCTTTCGGAAGGTTGCGGCACCCCTCACCATCTCCACCCGCCGCAACAGTCACCTATGATTGTATACCCAGCTGAGACACTGGGAGTGCAAGGAAGGACTGAGATTAAATACTTCAAATGGATACATCTTTTTCAGATTCACCTGGCCTCATTTTAGGCACCCAACAGCTCACCCAATTCAGGAATCCAAATGTGATGGCTTTTTAACACAAAGGGTAGGAGGAGAGACTTCCAGAGACGAGATTCAACCTGTTCAGCATTCTGGCCTGGCTGTGTCCATCTGGGGGGGTGACCTTAGGTGATGTGAGTATGGATTCCCTCCTCTCTGCACAGCATGACAGTGGCTGACTGTCTGTCACTGACTGCAGCATGGCCTGTTGGCTCTATCCTAGTGCTCAGCTATGTGTTCAGACACATCCAGCACTGAGCAATGCCAGGGTGATGCCCCCTGTAAGTACAAACGGAGCAAACACATGGCTCTAAAAAGAAATTTCTTTGTATTACAGTCACATGCTTGTCCAGCTGCAGTTGATGGTGGTGTTCTCATTGCTGGTAAGTGCTTTGGGATTTGGCCCTAATCATTGACACAAATAGACACAAAGTTGATTTTGACACTGAAAGAAGGAGAAGAAAGGATAACTATGTACAAAGTCATGGCAAGGGAAAGGCAAACAGAAGAAAAGTTCATCTGAAGGTGACTGAATGCTATTTCAGGGCTGTTGGTTGTTCTTTGGATCAAACTTGTGTGTTAGTTAATGACTCATTTTCCTTTTTCTTTACATTTTCTTCTTGACTCCAAATGCTGTGCAGCATCTCTGAACAGAAAAAAATGCATTTGTAGAATGCTGATTTTCCGCAATTAGTTTCTGATTTTTCAGATTTGTCCTTCACTCCAAGGCTTTTGAGCCTCCATCAAGCAGCATTTTTGAGAGACTATGGGAAAAAAAAATCCTTACAAAACAAAAACAGTATTTTCAGAATTCCACTCTAGTGCTTTCAGACTATTTCCATCAACCCTCTTATTCATTTTGATTTATTTCCATCCATAAGCAGACTAACGCTTTTCTATGCTTTTATTGTTCTTCAAGAATAGGCCTTCTATTGGAGAAAAATAATGTCTCTACGACCACCACTTTGCTCAATGCAGATCTTCATTAATCTGCAGCCACAGTACAGGCTTTTAGCAGCAAGCACTTTTGATGGGAATTGAATTTGATACTGCATTATGGTTGTAGGGCTTCTCACAATAGACTGTGTTCTTTTCTGTGTCTGTGCACAATCAGAGAGACCCAATTAAATAATTTGGTGCAATAATGGAGAACAAAAGAGTATGAGGGCTTAAAGTGAGGGCTTCAGCATTTGTATTCTCCCTTTTCTGTATCATGTTAATTAATTTGCCTGAAAACCAAAAGAAAGAACATAATGTGAAAAGCATAGCTCATCTACAACATGGAGGCACTTTAAATGCAGATACCAGACCAAATCAACATGTAACAAAGGAACATTCATTGCATTTCCATAAGAAAAAAAAAGTTGCCAGCTAATGTTGAGTGGTCCTAGCCATGGCCACTGGAAGTAAGGGAAGCTATTTGTGGGGGGGGGAAAGCCCTCCAAGTGTTAAGGGCAGGAAAATACCTTGTGCCCCTGTGATAACACCTAAAATAAATTTGCAGTTTTGAAACCTAATTGGTGGGTGGAAAAGAACTGGATGCAACAGACAGAGATCTCAATCTTTCTGGCCTTTAATTTTTTTTTTTTTCCTAATCTTCTGGGCTTGATTCTATTCTCTTCTGTTCTTCCCATAATAGCTCTAAGCAGACGCTTCCGCAGAAGTGAAGGCCTGCTCCTCTGTATTTCCTCTGAAATACTCCAACAGTATTTCAGTGGGCACTACGGCAGTCTCTGCTCCACCATTATTCCCATCTGCAACTGAGTTTATCCAGCAGAAAAGATCCATTTACTCCCTGCTGGAATAAATAGTGTGAATGTGCAGCCCTTATTGGCTCCTTGGAGCCTGGCAGTGGAGGTCAGCGAGCTGAGCTGATTTGCAGCTCTGATGACAGGAGCTCCCCTGCGCTCTGCAGTGCCATCTCCTCCACAGTCCCCCTCGGAGGGCGGACCACCGAGAGCTGCAGAACTGGCAGTCATGCATCTCTCCTGTAATAAATCCTTTAAGCCATTAATTGTTTGAAGTCCTAAAAAATGCAAACCCAAGGATTACTCTATTGTCTCTTGTTCTTTAGCAAGTGGGAAAAGAATATCTGCAGAACTGTGATCCAGTTGCATTCATTACTGCTACCTGTTAAATAGTACTTTAGGGGTATTAGTGGGAATAATTTACATAAAGGTTATGAATCTTATTTCACAGTATATTAATAAAAAGCATCTCATCTGGGTAAAAATATGATCACAAATTGAGATTTTAATCTGGTTTGGAAATTTACACAATTATGTCTCTGTAAAATAGAAAGATATATGTCCTAGCTAGTTACAACTAATTTCTTTCTATCAGCAAAAGCTGTTTAGTTTTGGGTTTGAGCTGTACAGAAGCTCCATAACTGCAGCTGTCAGGCTACCTGCATATCACTCATCCTATTAAAAGTACTGAGAATGATCACCTCATCGCCTCTCATCAAGGTGTATTACATACCTTTGCTGCTACGATACTGTACTTTCCAGCAGAGGTGTCTTTTTATATCAGCATTCCTCTGACTCTTACTTGTGTTGACAAGTTACTAGGTTGAAACCTGGGTGGGAGGATCTGGAGGTATCACAAATGGCTAAGATATTTGTGGCTTTTAATCATTGCAATTATCTGTGCATTTCCAAACAACTTTTTTTTTTTTTTTTTTAAGATGCTAGGGGTCTTATCTTTCTCCCTTCTACTTAAACTTACTAAATATATCACAACAGCATTGTGCTGTTTGTTGACCGCCATAGACTCTCATGATCAACTTTTCTGGGAAACACCACCACCAGCAATCCTGGCTCAACTACAGCATGGGAGTCTGCAGCGCTACTTATCAGCCTGTTCGGTATACGTGTGAGCTATCATGACAAGTGCTGTTCATTACGGTAGGTCTTCAGTCCATAATTAAAATATATGAGGCTTACCATTGTTATGTCTCTACTTCCAGCATGGGGACATGAAAACAGATTGTCCTCCTTGAATCTTAGCAAGTTACGTTCTGATCCAACATTAAAAAAAAAAAAAAAGGAAGACATTTCTTCATATTCTCAGTTAATTCAGTCTAAAAGTGTCACACTTATTCAGCAACAGTTAAAATAGTCTGTGATGAGAGCATGACAATTTCCTGCTAAACTAGAGGATAATTAGAAATGCCCCGTAGCAGGCAAGTCAGTGCTTCAATTTATTTGCTGTTTATTACCAAGTCCCTGCCCCTTGGGTGTAATGACTGTAAAGCAGCACCTGCAGCTTCCCAGTGTTTGATTTAGTGCTGTAAATGGTGCTCAGAGAGTAGATTAAGCTGGAATGTGATCAAACCTTATTTGCAATCCGATTATACAAACTGCTCCTTGCACTGACCAGATTGAAGTAATTTCCCTATAGAAACGTTACACTCACTTTGGTGTAAAAATGATTAACATTTGCTGACTGTAGGTCAGCCTTTCACTTTCAGTGTAATTCTTTATCAGGCAGGATGCCCATCTTTTTCTTGTGTTTGCCACATTTGTGTACCATGCGGTATTTAACCAATGGATATAATCAACCTCCTTTTTTTCAGGTCTTCTTGATGAATGATTGTAATAAATAAGCACTCCAGCATAAGCAGATTAAACCATTTTTCCCCTGTTTGATTGTTCAGCAGTATTGACATGCTTAATGATCTAACAGAGAACAGCTACAGAATGAAGGAATTTCCATATTTTACTGAAAACAGCTATTGAGGTATTTATAAACAGCCAGTACACACGTGGTGCTCTAACTTCAGTGTTGGGCAGGATCGCTGGGCACCCACATCAATCCAAGAACTAACCTACACTTCTTTCAAAAAGTGCCCAAATACTCACTGCCACTACTAATCCTTTCACTCTTAAATAATCAGCAACATAATTCTTCTTGGTTCTCAGTAGCTTTTTTTTTGGGTTTTTTTTTGGTTTTTTTTTTCTCCATACCGTATCAGGAATGCTGGATGTGAAAACTGTTTCTCAGACAATTAGCCTCTGGTAATGAAATGCAACCAAATATATTCTGCACATTGAAAGCAAACACTTGGCTCTCCGTATATTTCTGTGACAATCAAAGAAATATTTTAGCCTGAAATGCATTATCAAGCCTGACTCAAATACCAGCAATAACATGTTTTGTTGTATAACATTTTAAAGCTGATTTTCTACAGACATTTTCATTGTAACCCTTTAGAGACCACAGTCCTGAAGGTTTCACAGATCACCGTGTTCACACCCAGTCTCCTGAGCTGTGAACTGGGAAAATACGACTCTTGTTCAACCGCTTTCAGAAGGGGATTCCTGAAGTGGTTTGCAATATGTATTGGGTGCAGCCATGCAAGCACCATCCAGAAATCCCCAAATACGTCATGCAGTCTTTTGCTGTCAAATAGATGTGTTCGCCTGGTGACAGACAGCAATTTGCTCCCACTCAGCTCCCGTGCTGGGGCTGTGCTGAGGCAGCCCCACATTTGTCCCAGCATAGCTCGGAAGGGCTGCACACGTGTTTCTCTGACATATATATCTTCTGGCTGCTTTTTGTGATACCTGAAAGATTAGAATCAAGTCATGCCAAAAATACCTGTTAAACTTCAGCTTTTTTAAGCTTCCTGTACAACAAGTGTTGAGGAAATTAACATCTGCAAGACAGCAGGCTGAGTTATGGGTTTATTTATATGCCTTTAATTTTACTCCCTGATTGGAAATAGAGAAAATTGGATCTTGAGGGATCTTATTGTCAAAGTCAATTTTACACAAATCCCACTGGAAAAAAGTCAGATCCTTCCTATCACAGAGGGCAGCAGATCGGCCCATTACCCTGCAAAAGGAGGCTTTTTTCGCCTTATTTTCTGAAGATCACCTATAGCAGAATACAAGAGCTGAGTGTCATGAGAACAACTGGCCACAACACAGCAACTTGTAACACAACTTTTCTTCGGTTTTGCAGCAGCAATTCACTTTCTTTTGGATAGTGCCACAGACATCCAATGATGGGAGAGTGCAGTGTGGGCATATGTGTGCCAACTGCTTGGTCTGTAAAGATAGGTCCTCATGGTATAGCAGAGAATTCTTCATGGTAAAGCTGAGGAGAAGCATTTTGGTGGCTCCAACACAAAATTACATTGCTTAGTGTTTCACAAACGAAGCTCCTTTCCTCCTGGCTCTGTGCAATGTCAAAATGAAATAAGGACTAGTTGCTCTTGCAGTCTTAGAGGGACAAAACCAGAGACCCAACGACATCCTGATTCCTTGAGTCTTACTGAATGGGCGGGGAATGAAAAGCTTATCCATATGGAAAGCAGGGCTGAGGTGACAGGGCTTTTATGCAGAGCAGCATAATAGGTCCAGTATCAGAGGAAGCAGAAGATGGCTTGGTGTGTAAGTGACGGTAGCAACAATGCAGAGCTGTGTAATATACAAGTTCTTGTAGCTCACATAGATTCAAAAGATATACTTCAACAGACTTCTGCAGAAGTCATTCATAGGTTGAATGACTTCCTAAGCATGGGAGATACATTTTCTGCTTTTGTTGTTTCTTTATCGTAATTCTTTCTCTGACTTTATATTTCAGTAAATAAAACAATATCACTCTTTTCTTTTTTTTTTTTTTTACCATAATGCACACATAGTTTTGAGTCAATATCTATGGGAAGTTTGGACCATATTCAGAAATGATCATGCTGGAAGCTGTTTGATGTCAATAAATATTTGTATGTCTGTGTGGGGATGGGAGGCAAGAGCCTAAGCACCTGGACCTGGCAGCCTTCACTCATGGAAAATGGGACTTCTGTTTTGTTGAGAATAGATCTGAAAAAAAAACCCTCAGAAATTGTCCCTGATTCTGGCAAACTAATTTCTTTAAGTGAGAAAAGGGGAAGGTAGGTTAACTTTGGGAATGCTTTGACATTTACTATAGAAAAGGTTTTGTTCTTAAGTAGCACAGCAGTGCAGACCGCCATGTTACATTTTCCCCTTACGTTTTTTCCCGTGTTGTACCAGCTGTCTTCCAACATCCCACTCTTGCAGTCATTTTCTGTGTGTTTTGTCTTTATTTATTTAGGCCTGCAAGAGACTTTGCAGTGCTAACAACAATCCCCAGGGCCTGGTTACTCCTAAGGAAAGGCTTCTCTGCAGTTCGTGCCTACACTTCTGAGAGGGCTCAGGAAAGCCTCTGGAGGTTATGTCAGGGGGAGGGAACTGCTTTTCCCTGGGGACTGCCTCTTTCATTACCTTCTTGCTCCCTCCAGCAGCCAGCAAGGGTGGAAAGGGAAGAGATGGTATAACAGCCCCTGCAATGATTTCACATGAGGCCACAACCTGTTGTTTCCTCAGGAGCAAGTGGAATACACCAAGCTGGATGTTTAATAGGATGGTTATTATACCAGCTATTGTTAATGACTGTGGTGGTTATCTCTTCATTCCCTCTGTTTTTTCCAAGCTAATGGGAGGTTTTCCTGTGTTTACAGTGGAGTATACTGTGAACGATGAGGTATTTAAATACTTCAGATAAATGAAGACAAATGTCCAGGTGAGGGTTTTCGCATGTGGCTGGAGGCTGAAGAGATCTAGGATTGGTCTGGTGATATGCTAGCCTTCTATGTTCCAAAAATTGGTCCTATGTGAAGCTATTCACATCAGGCACCTTGAAACTAATTTTGGCAGATCAAATCAACTTTGACTTTCAGAAATTAATAGTCTGTATTAGTTAGGTTACCATGAGCCCCACTAAACTTTACTGTCCCTGATGGGACCCCAAGACCTCATCCTCTGGGGTGGCATGGTGTCCTTGTAGCACCCTGCACCTTGTCCCCACTTTGTGGGGCACTTCTGCTCCTCCTGTGCCCTGGCAGTGTGTTCAGGCACCCATGGGTGGATGGGTGGGTGACTCAGGGGACCTCCATACCATGGGCACTCTCAGAGCCCCAATAACACCAACACCTCACACAGCACTTTTCCTGGCAGCGACTTCCACCAGAAGAGGATTTCACATCTTCTTCTGTTAGATTTTGGTGTCTGTACCTGCTGCTTGTGAATGGTTAGGAAGTCCAGGTAAGGACAAAATCGTATTGGTTCACATGTGCAGACTTGCCTACAAAAACTGCTTTTTCAAACTGGCTGTGCTTTCCCAAGGTGGTGCTCATTGATTCCCAAACTGAGCTGTACCCTTTGGCATGTACAACATGCAGAGCAGTTCTCATGATGTGAAAGCAGGAGATGGGCACTGCCAATTTAATTTTTGATTCTTATTTAAGCCAAGATTTGAATGTGACGGGCAGAGATTTTGAAATATTGTTAAATTTAACATCACTTACAGTGGAAATACGTGAGTGTGTCTTACATACATTCAGGTCAGTGTTATTTGACTGAGAAGATCACTGGCTATTTTAACTCTTGTACTTCCCTCTCACAGCCAGCATTTTGGATACTTATGGCTACAAATGGTCATGGTTGATGAGTAGTCACCTGATCCCATGACAAAAATTAAAGCACTTTAGTCCAGTGTGATGGCAATGTCACAGCTGCTGATAACTCAGATGCTGCAATCCCTCAGTGTCACTCAACTCATATAAACAAGCGGGTTTGTATCAGCCCACTTCATTACTGCGAGCCAGCTTGAGTCCAAGGGCTGGCTGAGAGATAGTTATCAGTTGGTAATAAAGTATTTGGAGTTGCAGCCTGCTATAGATTAATTGCAGAGGCATCTGCAGAGGTTAGGTCTCCCTGCAAAATCCAACAGGAACACCAAGAGAATGAAAAGGCGCCTTATAATTCACTGCTAACACAGAGAACCTATCCCTCTGCATCTGCTCATAGCTTTATGTACTAAAGCCTCTCCCACTCTCCTTTGGAAAAAGAGGAATGCAGCAGTGGTTCTGCCAAGTTGCTTGGTTTTGCTTTCCTTTAAATCCAGGACGGATCTTTCCAGCTCTCTGAACCCTGGGACCTAGAGGAAGAGGAAACACCTGCCCTCGGGAGCAGACAGACCTTCAAGGAAGGTTGACATACTTCTTCCTCACCTTTCTCCCTTCTTCCTAGAATCCAGACTGCTACATGCAGCCAGCAATGCAAAATGCGGAAAATATTAATCTTAAAGAAATAAGGAAATAAATTATTGAAGAGATGATATTAGCTCAACACCATCAGAAGCTAATTGTTGGCCTCATTAGACAACATCATTAATACTCAGAGATGATTGGGATATCCTGCAAAACAAAATGGGCATTCTGGTGCAGAATTCTGATAAAGAATGCAATACAAAATGCAGTGGAGGGAGCTGGAGGGATTGCTCACAAAAATTTCTGCTGACAGCTTGGAGATTCCCACTTGGAAGAAAGTGCAGAGTAGAAAGACTTGGGTATGCTTGTTGGTCAGAGCTTCTGTCTGAGTTGCCAGTTGTGCAGCAGCCAAGAAATACGCATGGAAAAAATAAAATTTTAAAAACCCAAACAAACAAACAGAAACCAAAACAAAAAGAAAACCAAAAACAAAAAAAACCCCAAAACAACAAAACACCACAAAAAAACCCCCCAAAAAACAACACCAAGAAAAAAGCTCAAAACCAGCCAAGGTATTGCAAATAAATGCAGGGAAATACTAGAGCCAGAACAGTTAAAGAGTAAGGAAAGAAGTGCCAAGTTGCAACAAATAAGCCTATGAGGCTGCAGCTGCTGCCATCATTGCCATGCAGGCAGTGGGACTGCTGGTCACCTGGAGAGTGGGCAGAGGGTTTAGGGAGAAGGGGGCACCACATTTTGGAGTGAGTACAGAGGAGGGCTCCTCAGATGACTGGGATAAAGGAGATCCTCTTTTACAAGAAGATATTACAAGTGCTTGTCTTGCTTGGCTCAACAAAGCAAAGCTGAGGTGGTGTGCAGCAGGGGAGTAATGCTCAGGGCAGGAGAAGAGCAACTTGAAGAACAATAATAAATAGTGATAAGCTGATCCTTGACAAATTTCAGCTGGAAGTCAAAGTATTCTGAGTTACGAAGTTCTGGAATAGCAATCAGATGTGGGGGAAATGAATCCTTTCTTAAGAAGGAGAAGAATAGTTCTGTGATATGTGAAGTGATGTTTGTGGAAGACGAAATGCTGTGTAACTAAGGGACCCTGACACTCAGAGCTGGGGCTTTGGCAGCCCCTTCTTTCCCTCCTTGCAGTGTGTGAGCCCACACACACTCTGGCGAGCACCTGAGGAGCCTTGCCCAAGCAGGGCAACGGGGTGCCTGTCAGGAGACAGGTGAGGCTCAGTATCCTCCAGCTAGAGGCAGAGTCTGGAAAGGAGAATGAGGTTTCTTAGCCTGGCTGGCTTTCTACATGTGTTGTTCAGCAAGGTGGTTTCTGGGCAGTGACTGCCATGTGGAGGCTTAAGTGTGCAATAATGTGGATTTCCATGCTGCAAGCTCAAGAGGAGCAACTAACAGCAGTTATGCTTCAGAGTACTGGAAAGCCCTTGTAACTGAGGCAGACACAAACCGCAGCCTTACGGATGCTTCCACTACCTCACTATTCTCCTGTGCTGCTAGAGTCCTGTCCCAGCACGTGTGGCACATAACTGGGGAAGCGTGGACTGGGAACTACCTGTCCTTCCAATGCTTCCGAGTGGTAGTCAGCAATCTGGAGGCATTTCCCTGGATGACACAGTGTTAACGAGCCCAGAGCGAAAGACAGGTGGTACTGTCATAAATAATAAAAATGAGAAAAGGTGGAGCAGAAGATTAATTTGTAGTAGCTACAATGCTAAATTATTACTTGCCCAGCCCATTTGAGGTTTTAAGTGCTAGATAAATCATTTTACTCTGACACTTGAAAAAAAATGCATCTTCTAGCCTCATCCAGGCAAGTTTATAGAGACTAATGCAATCCCTGTTTGGGTGAGGTTACAGGTTAAGAAACTGCTGTTAAAACCAGGTAATTATTATGAATGTAGCCAGCAAATTTCTCAGTAGCATTAATGCATGTTGTTTGATCTCTAACCTATTGCCCTCAGAGAATATTGTCACTGCAAATCCATAAAGACTCCATCCAAAGTCCAGTTTTAAATGGCTTTTAATGTGCTTTCAATACAGTTTCAATAACCATCATCATATGTTTTCCCCATCAGAACACTGAAATGGCTTCAAGGTGGAAAAGACATGGAGTATCATACCCACTCCAAGAAGGGGATGACCTCTGAGCACCAAGGTGGTTTTCAACAAGCCAGTGCCAGCAGAAGACTATCCTGCAGCAGATTTCAGAATGTGAACACTTCACCAAAAATTGTTAGAGTTGTCCATGCTATTGCTCTACTTTCTCGAATTAAGCCTGCCTCCTATCAGAGCTCTCATTCCTAATGGCCACCTCAGTCTTGTGCATGGCAAGTAGCTCATCTCGTCCATCAACGTGCAGGATGCAGCACAAGGACAGTTAACATTTCCAGTGCAGTGTAATGCTTGTGGGTGTTTCATAAGAATGGATTTTCAGGACACACTTGACAGAGGAGAGGGATAGAAAGGCACTACAAATGCTAGCTGGAAAGAGAGACACTGATGTGTGTGGGAGAAAACAATAAAGGGACTACCAAGGCCGGTACTGCTGAGGTGAAGAGCATGAAGAGGAACATGGTAGGGAAAAAAAAACCCTGAGATTCAGCCAGGTCAGCATGAAAATTTTCCACTCAGTTTTGTTAGAAGATGGGGTCAAACAAAAAGATTTGGTGAAAGGCATGAAATTATCTGTTCAAGGAAAGGATCTTTTGTTAATGGCAGCAGAGCTCAGATAGAACTGATATAACGTAGGTGTCAAAGAACAGTGCTGACATTATGAGGGATTTTAAAACTGTATATAGATACCTTGGCTACTGGAAACAATCCTAAGTGCATTATTGAAATGAAAAACAATCAAACACAGAGACAGTGCAGGTATAGTAGGAGGCAGAGAGGGAAAATTAAGGATGTCTCCGTGGCTCTGTGGATGAATAAAAAAACAGAAGGGGGGCATTTTCAATTAAAAGGGACCGAGCGGTGTAGTATGAAAAAAGATTACAAGTGGGGACTGGTCATGTTAGCTGTGAACTGCTGCGCAATGCAGGGTCGGTGTTTCAGTGTAGTGGGGAAGCACAATGGATTGAAAAGAGACAAGGTTCTTGTATCCTTAATGGTGTCTGAATCCATGGAAATGGAAGGCATTGCTCAGCATGATGTCTTTGGCATGCAACAAGGAATCTTGTAGATACCATTCACTGTACTGACTAGTGGTGGATTCAGCTGCATAAAATTAGGAGCCTCCATCCAGCTCCTCTTCCGGTATCCAGTAGTGCTAGTCATATCTGCCAGCACCATGAAGATATCTTGGATACCTTAGGACAGGTTCAAAGGACACTAAACGTTTATGTGTTTGCAGCAACATCTCAGTCATTATCTCCTTTAACCTCAATTGAGACCTGAAACGCTCACATTAGGCATCTACACTGTAGACTTTTAAAATTGAATGCCCATGAATCTGGAGTTAGATTTTCACTTTACATAGTTGCAGTTAATTGACGTGAAGGGAATGAGCAGAGCTACCTTCCACATGTAGAATTGTAAAGATGATTGCCTTCAAATCTTCTTTAAAAATGTGAAATTGGATGAAAAGGGATAAGAGTGTTCAATTTATTTATTTATTTTTTAGAAAAACAGAGACCAGTTTGGGATTGGATTGATGTTTGGCCAACCTGTTCCCTTTCATCTCTAACTCATAATATTGTTATCTGAAACCAACTATAATGTATGCCTTTTCAAATCCTGATTTATGAATTTCACGGTTTGAAGCAAGTATGACAACTCTGGCATGTACACATATAAATGAGATACTGTAAGGTTTGCAGTTTGTGGGTCTATTTGTTAGAGGACTGTTGATATCAGTGCAGTTCCTATTTAATAGATGTCTAGAGTACAAATGTTAAGTGGCAACTTGATTGTTTTGTCTCTCCTGGTGAACTGGTTCAGGTGAGCCTTCTGCCTATGATGAATACAGATGACTGAATCTAGATAGGGACATTATCTTCCACACTCTGTGCCCTTACAAGTGACAGAAAAAGGGGGCACATAAAGTACCTTCCACTGATCAAATACAGTCTCTAGCTATTTGCAATGCCATGACTTCCTGCAGAACACTGCTTAGTCAGAAGTCTGCTTAGTCAGATCCCTAGGCTCTGACAAACCATATATCATTTATGAGCATTTCTTTGTTTCTCCTCTAAAGCCCTTATCTTCTTAAAAGCAAGAGTGAAAAAAAGGCAAGAAGGAAATAAATCAAGGAAACCAGGAACAAGGAAGATGATAAAAAAGCCCCAGGAATATAGGACCAGCGGGGACCTACCACTTAGTTTGGTCATCAGTTATTGCAAGCACACTGGCCACATGATCTATTTACTAAGCTCACAGAAGTCTCTCAAGTGCTGTTAGCATTTTGCCCCTTCTTTTCTGAATAAAATGTTGATCCAAACCTTCTGCCTTCTGACAGCAGAGAACTGCCTTTCCCAGGCAAAGCTTAACCATGGTCAGTTCACGTCTATTTGTTCTTTTGCCATCATACTCCTCAGACGAACAACTCTGGTCTGTAAGTATGTCAGAGGGGTAAACATCAATAGTAGAGAACAATCACATCTGATTATAAGCAGCTAATGAAGCCAGTATCTTCTCGACCCTCATGTGAGAACAGACTCACTTTTCCTACTAATGATTCTCTGAATGTATGGGATTGAATTTTCATGATTTCTATGCCTAAAACTGTACGTTCAAAATAAGGTGTTTCCAGAGTTCTGTACAGCGGTACAAATAGGTTTTTTCCCCACTTCTGGAAATACCTTGGCTTATTCCACACGGCTAGCAGGCAAGTTGGTTTCAGAATCTGGAGCCAACCTAAATATCTAGAAAACCTGTAGTTTAAATCTGCAAGTCTTTCTTGTACAGGGTTCTCTGACAAAAGAGAGGTTTGCAATAATGGGTACTGTACAAACTCTCTTTTTTTGCCTTGTTTTGACTATCTTCCTCCTGGACGTGCCTCCATTATCAGGTCCCATGAAACATCCATAATTTAGCTGAAGGGAGTTTGCATGCAGTCTAGTGAAGAGCCAATATGTGAAGGCAAGTGAGATGTTATGGAACATGCCACACCTGCTGTATCGTCAGCAATTGTTTCCGAAACTGAAGAGTCATCTGCTTTACACCACGTGAAAGTCAGAATACCTTACAAGCTGCTGTCTTATTAAAGACCAATATATGTTTTAGACAAATATTCTGGCCTTACTTATTCCACATTTGACTTCTTTTATTCATTAGTTTAAAAATGGAGGCAGCCCTTCATTTAAGTAGGAGTTAGAATAGTGTCTCTTTTCTTAAGTGCAGTCCTGTCATTTCATACCTCCTCAGTGAGTGACCCTTAAAACTCTAATGAAAATCCTGAGTATATATATAGAGAGACAGGCCATTGATTTGAGGAACAGTCAAAGCAAAGCTACAGAAATTCATTATGCAAAGAGGCAAGTCATGTCTTTTCCTGTTTCTCAGCAGCAGCCTCTTGAACTAAAAGGGAAAGATAGACCATCTGAAAATATAGATAGCTGAGAAAAACAGAGGGTACTGCAACTACCTTTCCTAATAAAACACATCTTACAAACACTGGTCATTCAAAATTAAAGACCAGCTAAAATATGCTAAGGTGGGGTTTTTTTCCTATATCAAGAGACATTTCTTCACTTACAAATATATGGATTGGCAATACAACAAACCAAAAAAGTTGTCAGTCATAGACCGGGAGGAGAGAGTAACTTTTATAATCTGCTGTTCACAAAATGAGAATGCTACCTGGGACGTGTACATTAGCCAGCCTTTATAAATGTTCTCCACTCTTCCCAGATGAGGAGCTGTTAATTTTCATGGGTAAAGACAAGTTTCATCTCCCTGTATTTGGCTATTTGCTTTGATGACAAGTGCTTGGCTTCTCAGTGTATTTTTTTTTTTTTAATGCTTACTGTAAATATGTCTTCTGGTAAATTTGCACAAGAGAGTACAAAAATGGATTCTATGTGACAGAAGTTGTCAAACTGCAATACATGAACATAAAAATACATTCTTCCAGGAGTATGCATTGCATGTCCTTAATTGTCAAAAGGTTTGCCCTGTGAGACTTTGCTAGTAAATATCTGAGCATGTCCATATACCATATGAAATTCCAGCTCCTTTGTGGTTTGTCTGCACAGCTCACTTCTGGAAAAGTAGAATAGGTTATCCTTCCTATAGGTTTCATTTATAATTATGGTTTAAGACAGAGGCAAGAAGAAGAGGGATAGAGGAATTTAGCTGAATGATGGGTGAATATGGAGCAATTTGACTTCCATGAAATGAATAGCCACCATTCAGGCACGGATTTCATGGTACAATTGATTACATTAAGGTTAGATGACATCTCACCAGTTTTTTGTTAGTTTCACAAACCCTTGACTGTGGCATCCTAAAGTATTCCTGTTCCTCCCTTTCCAGATACTTAAAACACCATCACCCAGCATGGTAACAGGCAAACCAAAATTGTCACACTGGACCTGCTCCAAGCTTTACCCTGTCCAGCAGAACATCTCTGACAACAGCAGGCATTCAAAACCCCAAAGATGTGTCAACAAGTTCCCAGAGGGCAAATACAGAATAAAGTCCCTTGCATTGTCTTGGTGCCTCCTTTAATAGTTAGAGATTGGCTTAAGACCCAAAGCATGACATTTAAGTCAATTAAGTATTAAACAAAAAGTGGAAGTGCAAGCTCTGGATATTATTTGTATTTCTTGGAGAACACCCAGCACACAGACACATGGAGTGGGCTTATCCCAGGGCCACTCACACAAGCAAAAGTCTTTCCATTTGCTGTCCATGGGCTCAGGATCAGGTTTGACATTTATGTTTTGGATACATAGAGCAGACCCAGGCCACTGCACAAGCAAGGGGCATTTAGTGCCAGCTACGCTCTGTGTGTGTTTGTGAAATGCCTCTACTTTGAGGTGTGTTGTAAATGTTAGTTTGTGCAGCTGACCAATGATTCAAGGAATCATAAGTGATGGAAAAGGGAAATTTAGTAGTATGTACATATTCAAATTCCTCCTCTCTGTTCGATTTGATAAGGGCCTGGACAACTCTGGACAATGTGTTTTCATTCATCTATGTGAGATATTCACGATATATTTACAGTATCCACTTGTAGTTCATGAGCTTTTTTTCTTTGCAAACTTTAATTTAATAACTCCTAGTATCTTCAGTTGCTTTCACACACAGTGTGCTTACTGAACTAATGCCTTCTATTTCCTTCTGAATAGAAACCACTCCTGCCCAGACCTTGTGCAGCTAGGGATTTGAGTGCAGTAGACAATTTCAAAGACTGCTCTTTCTATTTAACAATCAGTGCATTAGGCTAAAATATTCACACAGATGCACTAGCAATTGAAAGGGTGTGGGTGTAGTGACAAGGTCCTTCTGTTACCTGGACTGTAGAATGATGAATGAGCATTAGTGGAATATTCTTTTGGCCTTTAGGTTTACCTTGATCTTCTCACAGACTGCAAATTGACATTATACCCACATTTCTATAGTATTTATTACTGTGGTCATGATGTGAGGGCTTTTTTCAATATGAATATTGTAAAAGGGGAAACATATTACGGCAAAGAGGCATTATTGTGCTGGGAATGTATAAACAGCTGAGAAGAATAGAGCGACATGCTCATAATGGAAACTGAAAGCTCTTCATTTTGTCCTGATTGTCTACCCTTCCTTTTTAAACAACCTCCCTTTTTCCTAGCTATCAATACAAAGTTCTTTTTGGTAAAATGAAGTGCATTCATGCTGCCTGAAAGAAGCTTTTAAAATTGATCTGTGCCCACACAAAAGGGAGGCAGTGTTTGAGCACATCACGTTGAGGAAGCAAACTTGGTCAATGTTCATTACTCATGGCTTGACACTCTGAGCCTCCATATCATTTTGTAAAGAATCAGATAAACTTTCCTCGTGATAAACAACTGAAATAATTTTTCTTAGCTGTCAAGTCCTTTTCTCCCATTTCCAGCCTGTTCTCACACTCTTCCCAGCTCGTAAAAGCAACTGAGCACAGCTCTTTGGACTGATAAATGGGCTCCTTTCAATTGGTGGCAGGCTTCAGGAAAAAGAGATAATCCTGGATAATGTGGACACAGTTTTCATTTCATGTCACCCAATTAAACTGCAATTATCCGGAGTGCAACAGCAGAAAAACTGGAAAGAATGGTTGGAGAATGAGGAGCCCTGGCTCCCTGGGACTCTTTATACTACACACATTAGCTTAGATTTGTTCTATTCTGATAATAAAGTGCCAGTCTAAGCACTTAGCAGCACATAGTGAGAGACAGACCAGCTGCAACCTGTAGCTCAGAATGAAATACTATTGCAAGTGCTCTGGGAAACATCACTTCGATCCAGAGTAACTCTCTGGGATATTATTTGCATCAGGAATCCAAAGCCCTGTGCTGTGGTTAATTACACCCAGAGCAATATGGTCAGGAGGTGCTCTGAACAACGCAGCGAGGTTCAGATTACAGGTAAAACAAGGACAAAAAAAGCCTTTTCTTAACATGACTCACAGTAGCACTGCAAGCCAAAATTAAGCAGATATCAACCATTTTATTATGAAGGCAAACTGCATTAACGTCTCTTATCTCTTCAGCATTTTGGCTGAGATCTAGGGCAGGATGAATTTAATATGTTAATATGTCTTATTAAGTTACCGCTCTTGCAGTACAATAAACTGGATAATCTAACAGATCTATTTTATCTCTAATTACCATGATCCTAGTAAACTGCAATTAAATAAACAGATGGAGTTTTAAAACTTGTGGCCTGGTGTAGGGGAACATTTTAGTAATTGAAATACATGTATTGGTTATTACTGCTTTATTTCTTTTGCCCAGCCATGTGAGTGCGTGGTATCTGTCCCATAGGCATGGGATAGAAGTACAAGGGTGACAGATCATGCATCTCCTGCAACTAACAAGCTTTGCTCCTGGAAGGCCCTACTCTTTGCCCTCAATTTTTTATTTCATTTACTCCTACACAAAGGACCAGGTGGGGCTACCCCAGGCTGTGAGGCAAGTCAGGCAGTTCAGCCTGCGTTCCCTTTCCTAAGAGGAAAGATGAGCTTTAGGGTGCTACACTACTAGATATTGTGAACGTGCAGACAATCACTTTTGCCTGGGCTCCCTTTGCATGCTAGGGAGCAGCAGCAAAACAGAGAACCATCATTTTCAGTGACCATACCTGAGGCTGTGTGCAAGCTCCTGTGCCAGGTGGTGTGGGTGCATCTGCCCCACATGATGGTGCAGAGGAAGCAACAAAGGACAGAAGTTTCTAGGTCAGACTCAGAGCTCTCCACTGCGACTGTGGGAGGCTCTTAGGTATCACTTTAGCCCTCATCAGGCACCAGACTTCATGGGTTTTGTGTAAGTCAATACCAAGCGATAAACTATTTTTGCAATGTCTTTTGTTAGCAAGCCACACAACAGAAAATTGTGACACTTTCATGGGAAAGCCAAAGCAAATCTGAAACTGTGCAGTGGTGAAGGGCAACCAATTCCCAAAGGAAGCACAGCTATTTCATAAGCAGTTAATTTTTTGACTGGAAATATTCTGGTTTATCTGAATTTTTCAGTTTGGCCCTATATTCAAGTTTTTATCAAATGGAAAAATGCACTTCCCCATCCCACCTGGGAAAACCCCAGGTGCAGAAAGATTTGGATCCTTCAGAGATGTTAATAAAATTGGGATTTCCTTGTTTCCAAAATAATACCATGCCTCCCACGCTCTTTATTCCATCTCTTCACATTCCTACCTGAAGCAGGTTCTGGGCTGCTTTGAAGATTGCTTTTCTGTTTAAAACTTTAAAGCTACCTTGTTCCTTGTGGAGTGTATTAAAATAGCAAAAATCTGCACCTTGATGTGAGAAGGAGCAGTAGAGTGGAAAGAGGGGCTGTGGCAGGGGTACGGTCACTCCCACCTGCAGATGATGTTAATGGAGTTGTTCAGGTCCTCTGCAAAGGGGTGGACTTCATACCAATAGAGACAAACATTTTAAAGTGTGGCAACTTTCTTTTAACTATTTTGTGGTCTCAAGGAGCCTTTAAAGGCCTCCTACAAAGAAGGGCCCTCACTGGGGGCTGGTTTACTGGCAGCCACAAAGATAGCATGATTTTAAGGAACTAATGCATTTTCCTTTCGGAAGCTCCATCTAGGGGACAAGGTCAGTTGACCAGTGATTTGCTGCTATTTCAGGCTGCCACCTTTTTTCAAAGCCAATCCCAGCATTCCAAAGATGACCAGGACTGAAGAAGTGAGGGGAACCTACAGGAGGTGCAAAGACTGATGTGCCTTTGTAGGTAAAGAAAGGTGATTCTATTTGATTTAAGGAACAAAGTTTGGGCAACAAAGCAAAATAAATCAATCTCTGATGGTTCTAGGAAGAAAAAGGCCAAATGGTTGAGCAATGTTAATCACTTGTCATGCTGAGATCTGTCCTGGTGACCATGTCAACACATTGATCTTATTAAGTGACATTTATCTAAGTAAAACCAGAAATCAGGACTTGTGTAACACAGTATAGTGCATTAGTCTTTTAGCAGAGTACAGAGTGCGCAGAACAAATTAACATTGTGCACTAACAGCTTGTGCAATGTAATGGAGAATGATGGTGCATGGGCTCGTTACACCCCTTGTGCCAGGCAGCGTACATGTACTTAGTCCCTCCTCAAGCAGATCTGCAGTCCAAATAGGCAAGAGAGACAAACTCAGGCAAAACACCTTGACTTGCTGGGCACAGAACCTGGGCTTTCCAGCATTTAGCTCAGTTACCTCCCAAGAACTAGACAGTGCTGTGTAGGAGATCTGCATATCAGTCACATAACTGTTTTATCACCTATTTTCTTATCTTGGAAATAAAACAAGAATGTAGTATTATCCAAGACACATGTTGACTTCATTTACAGCTAGGGAGCAAGGGGAGTCACACTTTCATAAATGTTTCTATTTCCTCATTTCTTTCTCCAAAGAGAAAAGCTATCACGTACTAATCTTCAGGAGAGATTACTAGATGGTGTTTTTAAACCGCTTTAAAAATTTATGTATACGACAAAAATACATATATTTATAAAAATATATGTGATGCCGCATATGATTTTTCATTCCCGTGTGGAAAAGGCAGTTATGCATTATAAGGGACTGGATTTTAAAGGGTTGTAATCTCTCTGTGATCCTTCTCTCCATTTCTACCTATTTGCAACTTGTGAGGAAGAAGCAGAAATTCTGGGATGGTTGCAATTTACCTTGTGTGCCCTGTAAGTTGTTCAGGAAGGAGAAATACTAACTTCCCAGGATGCAGCTTTACTGAAATATCAACATATACTCTCTGTAAGAGCTTCGTTAGCTGATGGCATTTTGCTTGATTACCAGCAGTCTTTGTTCCCCTCAGAAAGGAGCAGTGTCAGATAATTTCACCCCCTGCTTTCTCTTTGGTTGCACAGTGGCCAGAAACAGGAATTAGAGACCCCCAAACCAAGCAGAGGCCAGGGCTCTGAATGGAGCAGCTCTGTCTGAGTCTCATGCTAATGAGATCAGGAAGGGAGGAAATGTTGAACTCCAACCCCGGGCTGCCAAGCAGCCTGCCCCTGCCTCGGTGGTGGGCAGAGCCAGCTGGGAGCAGGGAGACTCCCGAGGTACCCAGGGGATCAGGATGCTACTCAGCTGGCAGGAAAGGGAGCAAGAGTTTTGCTTATCTTAATAGCTCCTTTTGTTCAGGAATCACAGTAGCAGCCCTTATTTGCAAACTTGGGTAAGTATAATGCACTCTGAGCTCTTGCACAGGTGCTGGGCACTAGCGATTTTTCTCCCTGCCTGCACAATGCCTGCTTTTTTTTCCAGGGCTCCAGGAAGGAACTGGAAAGACTCAGTCTGACAAAAGTGCTGGCTGCACATTTGGCCGAAGTGTTGACTGGCTTTTGTTGCTCTGTACATGGTGCCATCCATGAGCCCAGCGATGATGACCTAGAAGGTGTTCTGACAATGAGTGTTTCTTTTGGAGAACGTGTCAGCCATTGCAGAAGCTTGCACATTCGTAATGAGGCTGACTGGTTCCAACAGATTATTGCGTGACACACTGTCTTGATAGCTGTGTAGATAAACAGTGTATTTTCTTCCCTTATTTCAAAAACATAACAAGGGAGGCTAAAATAGGAGTGTCTGTAGGGATTGAATAAAACAAGAGCAAATCATAGTGAGATAGAGAACTTAAGAAAAGCAGCGCGCTCTTGTTGAGCCATTTTTATAAGAAGTTACATCCAGTGAGGAGCTGTCTTACTGAATTTACACGGGTTTATACCACCTCAATACAACTTTGCTGACTTGTTTTCTTTGAGAATCTGGTGTTCAACTGTTCCCGTCTTCAGTAAAAGTTGACTGCCAAATATGACGTTTTCCTTCTCTTTTCTGTCCTTTTTTTTTTTTTTTCCCTCCAGTTGTGGTTTACAGCTTGCCCAAATCCACAAGAGGAGGTGATTGGTGTTGCCATATGTTGATTACTGGATGTAATACTGTCCAGTTCATGGACAACATCCTTTTCTTCTTGAAGCTCTGCTGTCCCCCAAGTTCACTGGGTGCCGAGGGACCGCAAAACTCAGTAGGTTGAATATCTGAGAATGGAGAGAGACTTACAGTATTCACCTCTTCAAAGTGGCAAGGACACTTGTGGGTTAACAGTTTGAGGAACCTTAGAACATGTGGTTTTGTAACATGCTCATGCTTCTACACAAGCTTTTTTTTTTTTTCTGTGTTAACCTCTACTGCAATTTAGGAGATGGAGCAGTCTACCACATGTGATTTAGGATGAAGTTAGTTAGCCCACTGTTAGAATACTTGAAACTAAGTCTAACCTCACACTCAAATGTAGTCCCTCCTGTTAAAATTACTAGAAAGCTAACAAGATGCTTGGAGCAAAATAAATCCTCTCTGTTACTAAACACGTCTTTTTCCAATAAGGAAGGAAGAAGGGTACAGAATATCCATAAGTCTCTTACTGTCTGCTTTGTTATGATTAGTAACCTTCTTCCAGTAGAAGATGTTTCTTCCTTTGTGCATAAGGCTATCATCATAATAACTACTCTCAAACATTTCTATTGTGGTAAATTCAGATACCCTCCATCAATATTGAGCAACTTTCATGCTACAAGCTTACAAATAAATGTATTTGCCAGTGTGATCAATGATGGATTATACATCTTTTGCTTAATTATTTTAAATTATGGTATTACTATATGCTTGTAATAGAGATTATGGAAAGACCCATTTTTTCCTTTCTGGAAGCACTAACGGAAAACTTCATTTCCATTAAATTTTGTTCCATCAGATTTTGCTCCTTGAAAAATTGTCAACAAGGTAACCATTTTCTTATTAGAGAAACCAGAAAGCCAAATACATTTCCTCATTCTTAATGTAAATGTGACATAGTGATAAATAACTTTTCCAAAACAAGTTATAATATTTAATTACAAGAAAAGTAACCAAAAAACAACTCCGTTTAAGAAAAGTATTTGGGAGGAGTGGGAGATGTTTTTCCCATTTTCTTTGCAAGAAAAATAAGAATTGTAAGCCAAATGACCCATGGTGGCTTTAGTCTGTAGTTGATAATTTTTAGCTCTTTCAGGATCTAGAGGACTGAATGCAATTTTCTTTCCTGCTTAGAGATTTGAGCAAACACCTTTCACAAAGATACCTTGGTACTTCAATTTATGAAATACAGAGTAGGTTTCTTACTCTCTCCCATGGATTCCTTCTTCAAAGTAATTTAAATAAATATATGACAACTGGGGCAAGAAGTGAACCCTGGTGGTCTTCATCTGAGTTAGGAAGCTCTCTGGCTGTGGTGTCTCAACTCCCAACATGGTTACTCAGCTGGAATAACGTTTAAGCAGTCATCAAGTGTGCGAGTAAGGAGGACTCTATGACAGATGAATTAGTGGGGATCTGGGAATCAAAAAATCAATAACTTGTACAGACTTAATTAGGATCTTGTTGCAATGCTGGAATGTAGAGGACTGTCTACCACTGGATTTTATGTTCATCTGACCTTGCAAACCCAGAGAGTACAGTGGTGCATTGTCCCGCCTTTAGCATCAAACTGAATGGAGGTCCACCAAAGCATCCACCCCGCCGCTACCTGACAGCTGCCTGTGCAGGGCACTGGCGCCGCAGGCAGCAGCAGCCGCGGGATGCTCAGCACATCGCTGTGGTATGTATGGGAATGAATGGTAACTAGAGTTGTTGCTGCTGTTTTTATTTTGCCTAGTTGGCAGAGGTCTCACTATTCTTTAGCTTTTGAATTAGGATGATGTAAGAGTCCCAGGCACTATGCTAAACCCTCCACTACAAGGTTTATCAGAAAAGGCTGCCTTTCTTGAGAGTGTTACCAAGAATCGCAGAGAAATAGCAACAAACTTTGTGGGGAGTCAACAAATTCGTGGGCTGAAGGAGTGAGTTAGTTCCTAATCCTCTGTGACTCTGGATGACTAGTATTCTGTAGGCTGACCATGCTGTATCTGTGGCAAGGCAACCTTGTGTGTGCACCCACAAAGGCCATCTGATGCACACCAGCAGCCATGCACAGCTCTCCTCTCTGGGCTGCTCATCCCAGGAGTCTCTAGCACACGTTAAATCCATATGCTTGTGCTGTCAGGCAGATGCATCACCCCCATATGACCCTGGCTTTTCATAAAGCAGGAGGAGGAAGATTGTTTGGGTGAGCGTATCGAAAACAGAGGAGCTCAAGTGCTGGTTGTTATTAACATACCACACTGAAAACATGCACTGCCTCAGACTTGAGCCCTCTGAGATACCAGGTCTGTCACGGTAGTTGATAACTCCCATTCTCTGAGGTCATTCCCTGGGTCTCATGCTGACTTCCTGTATGACCTCAGTTGCTGAGTATCTGCACCATTTCCAAAAACAGTTTTGAGGGGCTTTGAAAATGTAAAACTGGATAACTCATGCAGGGCCAAATTCAAAGATCAGCAAGTCTTCCCACCACCAGTGGTGGTTGAAACAGCAGTAGTCCCTCCCCGGCTCAGAAGTCTTGCCTTCTACTCCCGAAGCTGGCTCTAATTAGCTTGTGCCACATGACCTAGCCTCAAGCTGAGTCCTGTTTCAGCCCAGCCTTGTCCAGGCACTGCTTAATTTTGTTTGTTCCAGGGTTGCAGTTGTCTCACGTGGGAGTGCTGACTATCAGCTCCTCTGCCCTATTGTTTGCAGCCGGTGCGCAGGGCTGTGTGCCACAGATGGAGTTCCTCGGGAGATTAATGATGTGCTGAACAATGCCTTGTAGTTGATACCCTCTTGAACTCTGACACCTGACACTGGACACCTTCAGTTAGAGTCAAGGGCTCAGCAAGTAAGCAAATTCCAGCTAGACAGTGATTTCCCTCGAAGTGTCTTCTGTGAATAATAACACTTCTTAGACGTGTTTGTCACAGGTAGCTTTGCTTTTACTGGTTTTCACATAAATGCTGGAGAAAAGGGTATTTTTATGGTTATACACAGAAAAGGTATTCTGAACTCTACCAATCAGTGCCTCTGGCCCATCTCTCTTAGAGGTGGGAGAAGCAGGTAATTTAGCGATTTGTATAGCAGTTTGTTGCAACTTCAGTCAAGAATACAGACAGAAGCACCAGTACCATTTTATCTTTCAGCAGGGCCTCCCTGGGTGTCAACTGTCCTGCCTGAGGACATGCCTTAAAGTAGTTATCAATGCCCTGAGACAGAGAGGCTCAAGATGTCAGCGCTGCTCAAGTGGCATCGTGTGCTCCCGCTTGCTCTCCCCCAGCTGGCCCTCCCCGTTCGTCAGCCCACTGCCCTTTGGTGACACGAACCCCACGGTCGGGAAGGGCTGGGTATTGTTAGCACTGTTCCCTACAGTAGATTGGCAGCCAGGAGTGCCGGGGAATGACAGGTCCCATAATGCACCCTCATCGTGAAGATGGAGAGCGTCACCTCTGTAACATTCCCAGCTTTCACTAGCCTGAATGCAATTGTGCTAGGTTTAATTTTTGGAGTGTTTGCAGTTTTTCCAGCAAATAGCTGTTTGAACACAGTGTCCCCATTATATCACCACAGTCAAAGAGAGGAAAGATAAAGGCATTGTGCAAAGTTTCTGTGGCTTTGCAGACAAGGATTTATGTACTGGAGAACTCTCATCTGGCAGTCAATTTGCCTTTGTCTTTCAAAGTAGTGGAAGTATCAAGGGAGTATGCCTGAGAGTTTTATTTGCTATTTACCAGATTACTGAAGTATCGGGCATCTTTAGATCTGTTGTAAAGACAAATGCTTTCAAAATTATTTTGCAAACTTCTGCTGAGGCTGAGGGGAGAGGCAAGTGAAACTCTTGAAATGCTGTCCTTTGAATTGCTAGATGGGTGCATGATTGAGGAAGGAACTTGAGACTGTACAGTTTCATGAGTTTAAAATGTGATCTGTCTGTCCAACATAGAAGGGAAAAAATGCATCCACCACTATCTACTTTAGAGGGGTAACCATGTCAGTGAAAACAGTTTTCTCTGGAAAATGACAGTTCCTGGTAAGAACATATGGATAAATTGCATATATATATAAAAAAAACCCCTCAACATTTTATAAATAGGCAAGGATGAAATTCACTTATATCTTACTTAGAGGCTATAGTTAATTTACAGCTCAGCTTACAACAAATAAGAAATATTGCAGTTAATGGGATCAGTCCTGGCTAACATTTTCCCCCTACATCTTTCCCTAGTATTTGCTTCTGACTGACACAGCTAAAATTGTAGTGAAGGCAGAGCCTCTAAGACCAGGCTTTGTTGTCTGAAAGCAGAACTGAATGGTATTCATCTAACATTCCTTAAAGTGGGTGAGAGCTGAGGGGAAAGCTGCTTACAAAAAATTGTAATTTAGTGTTAAAATCAAATACTGTACTGGAGAGCCTGCGCTATAAATACCTTAGCCACTCCAGACGATCCTGGGATTTATGGAACAGTTAGCATTACTAACATGGTAATTAACTGAAACAGTACATAAACCAAAGTGACTCCCATGATGTTGCAGAAAGAAATCAGATCAGAAGCTGCTGAGGAAAAAAGGCCTTTATACCAGAATAAAATATGACCCACTGATTTAGGGTTATAAGTAGAGACCCTGGAATGTCTAACTAGCTTGAAAGACTACCAGTGCCTTAAGCCAACATTTGCAAAGTTCCAAAAGAAATACCTACCTGAAAGTCTGGCATCCATAAAGTTCTTGTAATTTCTGATTCCAGGTAAAATATTATGTGAAAGGCCATTTCTGTATCTAGCCTTGATAAATCCAAGAGCTGTGAAGTATCTCCTTAAACAGTTCTTATCTCCTTTGGGAGATGTGAGACTAACCTGCTGAGTTTTCATTATCTCGTTTGAGGGGAAGTTTCCTAGCTTGTTCTTTCACAGGTGTAGGTGGTGTCTGTGTTTGTTTCTGAGGAGCTGGTTCCTGGCCAGGTTGCTGAACCTGCCTCAGGCCCTAATCCACAGTGCAGAATACGGCCCCTTTTAAGTCACTATTTTAAGGAATTCCCTTTGGCCAAGTAGGCCCTCCCTAATGTAACATGAACCTTCCTCCTCCTGGTGCCTGGAAGGAGCAGCCCAATGTCCTCCTTTAAAAAAGAGCAATGGTCCTGCTGGAAAGAGCACCTTTTTGACACACCACAGGCTGCATTTCAGCCTGATGTGAAGCAGATATCATGAAAATATGCCAAAGGCCAGTATTGTGTCAGTGCTGCCGTTATTTCAGTCTTCCACACTGTGCTGATGTTTTCTTCTCTTTGTCTGAGAGATTCTTTTTCCTGGGAAAGAGATGGGCAGGAGAACATTGACTCCACCATTTCCGCGTGTAGCTGGTGAAGCTCTGCTCTGGTACATAGAGTGCTTTCAACTGGATCAGTGCAGCAGCCACTGAACCAGCCTACAGGCTTCTGCAAAACACGAGCAGAAGCTCTAAGAAGGGCAAGGAAAGAAACCAAGCCTTTTGTTTAAGGTGCTGGTCTGAGGCTCAGGAGATGTGGGAGATCTGCCTGGGTGACAGATCTTCACTGTTGATTTAGCCTCAGCATTACACTGTCTGTCTGTACATCCTTCTCTGTCCTCTGCTCGTGTTGCCCCTGTTTTCTCTCTCTAGGATATGTGTGTCATGGGGCACTGATTACATCTCTCCCTGTGGTTGTACAGGCCTTGCTGCTGTGGTAGATCACTCTGGATACTCCCAGTAACAGCAAATAATAAAGACAACTGTGGCAGGTTGTTTGGCATGTGATTTTGAGGAGAGAGACATGTACTAGATATTCTGAAAGTAATTAATCTCCTTTTTTTATAAACTGCAATATCACAGCTCACTTCTTCCAGAGCACACCCTCAGTTCTTAGGACTACACTCTAAGAACAGTCTTGTAATAATGACAGTAACTTTTTGCTGCTATGAAAGAAGATGCAATTATTGTCTCATTTTTATTTATTTTGGACCGAAAGTTCTAACTACCCATCAGCAGAGCTGAGATGCCTCTGTGGCATAAGGTAATTTAATACTATAGAATTCTCCTCTCCTGGGCATTGATTGTCCAAGTTTCTGCCTGGAAAATGCAGTGCTTTGGCAAAATTTAACTGCAGATTTTTATCACAGACATGTTTACAAAGACCTAGATCTGTGTATGATGCTACACCTGTACTTCTCATTCCAAAACTTCATAATAGAAATTATTAAATTAATCTGCTTCAAATAACTGGGTTGAAAAATGCTTGACTTTGGCTACAATACAAAGAAAGGTATTTCAGGGCTCTTATATACCTATATATATTTATTTATATATATACACAC
This sequence comes from Edolisoma coerulescens, assembly GCA_013397115.1. Taxonomy (NCBI): domain Eukaryota; kingdom Metazoa; phylum Chordata; class Aves; order Passeriformes; family Campephagidae; genus Edolisoma; species Edolisoma coerulescens. The sequence goes on from VWZW01000522.1 coordinate 1,513,518, forward strand.
ACACATATCTCAGTACATACACACATACTATATGAATATGTAAAAGAGCACTTTCTGCCATGGATTCAGAAATGCAAGGAATATTACACAGATGGAGACACTGATTTATCCTTTCTCGAGGAACTTTAAGGCAGTCTGGATTTCTTCTCCTCTGCTGTTCAGAAACAACGCCAAAAAAGAAGTTCAAGAAGATCTATATTAGACTTCAGCTGTTGATCTGTCTCCTCTCTGGACTTGACCCAAGTTGAACATATCTTACACAATTCAATTATTCTAAGACCTTACACCCTGGTGTATGCAAATGGATGTCCCCTATATAAGGCCCTGAAGTGAAGAGAATACAAGGTTTATACTTAACTTTCTGCATATATATATATATATATACACATAAGTGCTTTGCTGAATAAGGCTTTGCCCAAGCACATGCTTATTTCTGATTCAAGGGCTTGATCCCACCTGTTTAGTGGAACTTTTAGATGAAAGCAATAAAAACAACAGAGGCACTCATCCCTGGCCCCTTCTCCCAAAGACCTCAAAAAAGCCATGATCATCTAGGTAAGAATAAGATTTCTTTCACCAGAATAAAAAGCAAAGCTTGTGAGAGCCTGTGTAACACGTGCCCATGGCACTGAGCACACAGCAGTGTCAGTGCCCTGGGCACTGCTCCTTGGTCTTCGGCCCTCATAAGATCAAACCTCACATACGTGGAGCTGGCTAAGTGTGGAACCAGCACGTTTGTGACTTGGTCTCAATTCACTATGAGTATACCATAAGGGTGCAGTTGTGAATCCTTATAACTTCTACAGTCTTTTCCCCAAAGCTTTCCTTGGTTTTGGTTTGGGTTGTTTGTTGGTTGTTGTTTTTTGTTTGGGTTTTTTGCGGGGGCGGGGAGAAGGATGCTGGCATTTGTTTTTTGTTTTATATCTCAGCTTCATCACTTTGGGACATACTTATATTGTCCTCTTAACTAGTTGGGGTACTGTAGCCCAAGTCTGGCTATGTACCAGAACAGAGAATCTGGTGCTGCTGGACCACAAACAGCAGGCATCAGCATTGTGCTATGATTTACTCATTACTTAATCTTGGAATCATAGGACCTTTTAGGTTGGAAAAAATCTTTAAGATCATCAAGTCCAACGATTGACCCAGCATGCCAAGTCCACCACTAGACCATGTCCGTAAGTGCCACATCTACACATCTTTTAAATACCTCTGGGACTAGTGACTCCACTGTTAGTGACTGCCCCAGACAGAAACAAGAAAGGGACTGACCTCCAAGGCCTAATATGTGAGCCTTTGGTGGGTCTTTAGGGTGCTGATGGACCCAGAAGTACAGCTGGAAGTAGAGGTCTTCTAGGGTTAATTTTGCAAGGGTTAGGCCATAAAAATACCAGCCCAGCTGCAAAGCATGTCTGGGGGAGTCAGAAAGTGATGATCCCTTCCCCTCTCCTCCACAGATCTGGAGACTGAGCATAAACCAGCTTCTCTGTTTCCACAGAGCACTTTTCTGATCCCACATAACCAAACCCATGCTTGGCAAGGCGGGAACGAATCAGACATCTTTCCATCTGGAAAATCACCATCCCGCTCTTCATGCATGGGAGCAGGTGACGGGAAGTATCAATTTTCTCCTCACCATCAGTGAGCCCTGATAAACATGTAGTTTGGAAGGCTGAATGGCAAACTTCTCATGGTCTTTTGCAGTAGTCAGCAAGCAGAAAAGTACAAATGTCCTGCTGCCGAAAATCTGAGGAGGAGCTTTGCCTTGGGAGGGTGAACATTCTACCTCTCGGGCTTGCCGTCCTCGAAAAGAAAAATACGTGGTGCTAGTCAGGGGAGCAGCCAGATCTGGAAGGCCACGTGCTGGTTTTGGCTTGCTGAAGAAAGCCGGCATCTGGTTCAGCTCTGTTTCAAAGTTAAAATTTCTTAAACTGAGCCAAATATTTAAATAATATCAATAATTTTATTTCCTGAATATTAACTGTGGTGTATGGTGAAATGACTTCTGTACGTGCAATAAAGGGCTTTTAGGGCTTGTGAGCTGCTCAGTCTCTCTCTCATTTACACAGTCATGCAAGCCAGCTATTCACTGCATGGCACACAGTTTTAGGTACACATTCACTGCTTAATTAAAAGTACTGCTTTTAAGAACGCAATTGGTTTTGGTTTGGTTTTTTTCTAGTTACTGCCATAGTAACCTCGGTACTAAAATACTGAGTGCTAAGAAGTAATAAAAATTTATGAAATGCATGCAAACTCAATAAAATATTAGTTAAAAATTTATGACATGGTATGTCATTTTTTGTCAGGATGCGCACAAACACTGTTCAGAGGTATTTGGGGGCTGGGAGAAAATAACTCTAACGTACTTTGTGGAGCCAATACTCAATGCCAATTTCCACTAATTATCTGGCATTCTCTTTTTTCAAGTGGGTGGGAGCTTTGTGAAACCTTTTCAGGCTTCTCTCATGTTGGTGAACACCCCACGTTTGAAGCTACCTGAATTTCTCCGAAGGGTGTGGTACATGTGTAGTGTTTGGAAGGTGAATAGAAGACCCAGTGGGATCCTCATGTTTATCTCACAAGAGGGCATCTCAGGCAATCATCTTTTCCCGAACATCTCCAAGATCCCCTTTCCCTTGGCAGTGCCAGAACAGTGTGGTTAGCCTAAGTGATCCTGGTAATGAGAGATGGTCTCAAAGCAGTTTACCCCAGAACACGGAAATTTTGTGATTTTGCCATCCACATATCAGGAACTGAGATGCACACAGGTCAGGTTTTTTTTAAAAATATGGAATTATTAAATAAAAATTCAGTGGTTAGGTTGATTACTTTAAACCTCTCCAAATCGTCTGCGGTGACAGTGTGATGGCAGGTCATTCACTTCCTAGGGATCATCCTAAGCACAGGGCTGGTGATGGCAGGAAAAGGAGACAGAGGAGGAAAGTTTCCACCAGGTTTGCTTCCAGACAAGATTGTCCTGGCTAAAGCCCCCAGCCTTAGAAATAACATCCCACAGCAGAAGCCTATGGGGAGGCAAAGGTCCCTTTCTGGCTGGGAAGAAATGTCCTCCCAGAGCAGCAGCTTTGCCATACCTTCCTTCCCAAAATTTGCCACTGACTAATTCTGGCAGCACTCTTCTCTATTTTCTGGCTCCTCCAACTCCTGTTCATAGGTTCCTTGTTCTCCCTGTGTATTACACAGTCAACTCCCAACTACCCGTGGGTGGTTTATCCAGGTGGCTGATAAACCATGGATGTTGGGATGCAGAGCCAGCTCAGATCTAGCCAAGCTTATTAACTCTTACATAGTGTTGCTCTGCTGCTGCTTGGGCCAGCTGGGATTCAGGAGAGGAGCAGTCACTCTGTACCAGGATGAGAGCAGCCTAAGACACCTGGGTATGCAGGGAGCCAGATGGGCTCGTCCTGCTTTGCCTTCCCTGCCTTGTGGACAAGGGGGATGCAACTAGAGAGATACACAGACCTTCCTGCATGGACACAGGGTCATGCCTGAGCTGCTGTGAGGCTGGTTGACCCGACAGAATTCCTGAGGACTTACTGAAATGTCTTGGTGCTGGGACACCAGTGCTTTTTGCTGTGCCTATGCTGATTTTGTCCACCATGCCTCACTTCAGCTCCTTCAGCTTCAGGAATTTTGCAATTCCTGCATGACTTGACCAAGGTTGCAGAGAAAATCCGTGGCTCAGCCCAAATTCAGGCCATCTGCCCCACAGCCCATGTAAAGTGGGTGAGAATCTCACACACTTACTGAGAGCTCCGTGGGGCTCCCCATAGTGGGCATTGGCATGGGATTTAACTAGACATGTTGCTAGTGCTGCTGCTATACAGTAAATGTGATTTGAAAATTTTAGGGAAAAAATTAATTTTTAACTCTCATTTATTCTCTGTTCTCCAATTTCCTTTATTTTTTTTTCCTCTTCGAAGGACAGGAAATGTGCATTGATCCTAGAGCAAAATACCAATTTAAAATATCAGATTCAGACATGCCGGCCAGAGCAGATGCTGACTACTCATAGAGCAGTTGCATCTGGATACATTTAATATTATGTCCTCACATTTTTACGCTCAGTTTTTACGCTTGTCAGCAGATTACTTATTTCCCAAATGTGGTATTTCTGGATTGGACCTGACAGTGGTGGCACAGCGCAGGAAATCTGCTTTGGGAGCATGGGATGCTCAAGCCATGTGACCCATGAGTTAGCCTCATGGGGTGATATAAAAAAAAAAAAAAATGCACAAAATACAGGCATTTCAAACCACATAGCCAGGGAAAGCATGGGTCTGTTTTTATCAATGAGTGTCTGGGCTGCCTTCCGCCTGGATGGCTTGGAAATTTTCTATTTCACCTCAGTGCCCAAAGGTGACCTCAGTGTTTTCAAGAAGAACAGAACAAATAGCTGATAGAAAAAGGAGTTAAAGTAGCCTTACTGAACAAATAAATTGGCAAGTGTATCTAATAATTGCATGGGTTCAGCATTTTTCTGCGATAAATGAGTAAACTTTAAATGTATCTCTGAGATGTGCTATCACAGGCATTGCCATGGGCAAGTTTTATCCAATGATGAAACAGCAAGGCCTTGTGAGATAAAGATGATAGAAGGGGTACTATCAGGTGGCAGCTGGGTAATTACAACTCTCTATTTGGGCTCTGTAGTGATGCTGCATGTGATAAGTGGAGAATAATGAAGAAAAAGGAGTAGTGATAATACAGGAGCTAAATGGTAGAAAATAGCCTATCATAGCCCAGAGCCCTCTGAGTGCCTATGGGGACTTTGAACTATCTTCTTCAGTTTTCAACCACAGAAAAAATACTCTCTCTTTCTTCTTCCTTTGCTAAATTTATGTCTGGTGGGACAAAAGGGAAAACTGAAAGGAAATCAAGGGTATGTGAAGAGAATATGACCTTTGCAAATAACACTGAAGGTCACTGTGTAATTATTCTAAAATAAAAGTATCCTGTAATCTTGTCTGTACCCACAAAAGATGTAAGACCATTTTTTAATGTGATTCCAAACAGTTTTGTTGGGGATCATGGTTTATGAAAGGTCAGCTAAAGTATTTCTAATTATATCTTGTCTAGCTCTTTGCTCAGAAGAACACAAATGCCATTTGTTGTGATAGAGTCAAACTGATTAAAGAGAAAAACTGTCAAAAGAAAAACTCATCACATGTAAGCAAAAAACACTATTTCCTGAGTGAAGATTGGCTTTTGTAGCTTAAAAAACCCCCAAAACAACAAGTCCACAGGAGAATAAAATACCCTGGATCTGGCCACTGAAACTTTTACCCCAGTTTGTTCCTTTTTATTTTTTCCTTACAGATAGCAATACCTACTATAGTTCCTGGTGAGCTTGGCACAATTTTCCAGTTGAGTAACCCTTCATAATTTTTTTTTGTTCCCCTGAGTAAGACAATAGCTCCCTGGCACTTCTTTCACTTGGGAGTCTGATACCTAAATGTCATTTACACTGGATGTGATATAGTATGGGTGCATTTATATGTGAGGGAACGCCACATGAAAAATCTGCTGCCTAAAGATAAGATGGATTTTTTTTTGGCCCCTTTTTTAATGCTTAGCTAAATAGGTAGAATAAAAGGTGCATTGTGCATCATTTGTGTATGTTCATGCCTTTTTTTCTTCTTAGGACACTGACTCTGCATTACCCAATGTAACAACATAGAAGATGATGTTGCATCAGCACATTGGCAGGATGCAGAGTAAATCTCTTAGGAGCAGAAAGATTCAAAATGAGACTTTTTTGGTATAGCAAACTGTGATGTTTAAACATTAGTGAGGCCAGTAGTGAAAAAACGGAAATTTTACGTAGTGCCTGGATTTGGGAGACTTGTAGCTTGTTGGTAAAACTGAGAAAATCAGACTCAGTTTTAGGGGGAAAAATGAACAGAGCTCCTGTTCTCATCCTGACAGAACCTGACTGGAGTACGACAAAAGCATTTAAGCATTACAGAAATAAATGGCATGTAATAAAATATTTACAGCTGAATAGAATGGCTGTTTATAGGCTGAAATGCCACAACTGAATAAACAAGGAAATTCACATACACATAAGAAAAGGCTTTTTAAAGTATATACCTTATTGCAATTATTTTTATTATATTATTAAATCATAATGTCTGTTTCAAATTTTTAAAACTTCACATTATTACTGTGCTTAGTGGGACACCGAGACAAGTCACACAATCCTTCCTCTGATTTAAGGTAAAGATCCTGGTAAAAAAATAGATCACAAGTCAGGAGTTCATGGCGTGAAGAATTATTAGGCCATCTCAGCCAGGAAATGTAGTTTCTCATTATTGACTGACTCCTACTCCTGGAGTAATGGGGGTTTTGTCATTCATTGACCTGTGAGGCCTTATTTATGTGCAGGCCACTTAGTGCTTTGGCCATGTGTGTGAAATACAGCTGTGACCATAAGACTCTGCAGTGGTACCCAAATGGTGAGGTTCCCTAGGACGGGATTCAACTCTCCTACCTTTACACACCCAAAACTTAATCATCTAAGTTTGAGTTACCCATCCTGCTTCTTTTTTCAGTCAATGGGGAGAAACTGGCACCTTCAGAAAGAAAATTATGTGTCCTGCGCCAGACATCCAACGTAAGGAGGGATCAATTACCCTCAGGAAATATCCATTATTCCTGACGGAATACAGAGGGAGCCTGGGGTAACTGGCTTAAACATTTAACTTCTAGATAACTGAAGACAGGTAAAATGAATTTCATCCTGCCTTTAAAGGAGATTTGTGTCCAGTGAGATCAAGACAGGTCTCTATATTTGGACATTTCTTTCATTTTAAATCATGCTAAGTGCTTTCCAAACCACGAGGGTGAATAACCTTATTGTTGTTCATCTCAGTCAGCCTGGCTTGGGTTTAACTCATCTTTGGCTACGCAAAGCTTACACAGGGGTTTTCAGGTGGCCATGATGACTCAGGCAGTCCTCTGTTCCTTCTCCTAAACCCCATCCTCCACTGATCATTTCTGTGGTCACACAGTGAAGTAGACCAGCACACCGACCTTAGCAGGGAAAAAAAAGTTGTTGTCTGTTCTGGCTCAAACGACCATACAAACAACCATGTTTGAAAAATGGAAGAAATACCAGAAAAGCAGCATTACAGCTAGAGACTGCTTCCGGACAGCCTCCATTATTTGACTTTCCTTTCTGTCAACTTCTTGAGTCATTTTTAAAATCCTTATCAAGGCTTCACCATCTTGCCTGGATCCCTGTAGTTTTCCACTCATCACCTACACTGCTCTTCCTTTCCTGACCATATAGCAAAATCAATCCTTACGGTGGTCTTCCTCACCCTATTCCCTCTTTAAACAATCTACTCACTTCGGGGGAAGCAGAAAATTGCTACAGACGAACCAAGGTTTCTTTGTCAGTCCTACAGCTCAGACAGATGTTTGTTGGCAGGGTCCATCATTTCCTGAGACTGAAGATTCACAACTTGTTCTTCACTTGTGACGATGTAATTACTGTCTCTGCACTCACTTGGGCCATTTTGGTCTGTTCTCCTGTTGTCCTTCGGTGTCCAGAGCAAGTTCACTGTTCATAACCAAGTATGCAAGCAAAAATGAGGGATCAAGCAGTGGCTGGGAGGAAAGAGGAGAATGGGAGCTCCTTAAACAGACATGCTGGCTACAGAAAAGACACCGCCTGGCCCTGAAGATCCAGGGGTTTAAGGAGAAAACTGTCCTGCACATGGAAGCTTGTAATGGTTAGGGAAATGATTTCTTTTTGAGCAACCAGTTCGAGGCTTAACATGAAACTGGCCCTTGACACTGCCTGCTGAAATGGTGTACAGAGCAAAACTTGGCACTTTCTTGACCTAGAAAGAAATTTGCATTTTAGTTCAAATCTAGACTGCATTTTCAAAGTGTCTTAGTTGTCTTCACTTTTTGGGCATTGGTTCACTTGGTTCACATCACACCTTGGCATGAATCAGCTGTATTCCTGTTGGGTGAACCTAACACAGAGGTCATTCTCCAGAAGTGCACATCCAATGCTTCCACTGCTTTAAGGCATTCAGTCCCTGGGCTTGTGCCGCAGCTAGTCCAGGTTCACCCTCCCTGAAATGCACAGGGTGTGGATATGAGGTCCTCAGCACCAACTGTTTCACCCTCTCTGTCTGCTCCTACTGCTCCAAAGTATTTTGCCAGTGGAGATGTATCCTATATATTATCCAATGTGATAAAACTAATTTCTCTCTATTTCATATTTACCCTCCTCCCAAGACCTTAAAACAAAGTCATAAGCCAATTGCCACTTTGAAAAATGAAACTGAAATCAGAAGCAGCCTTTGAGGCAGATGACCAAGACCCACTAGCAAGTTTTATCTCGGTGGTCCTGATAAGATCCCTGTCAAAAATCAGGAGTTTACCCCTGGCTGTTTGCAGTCTTAGACTGTACTCCTAGTGATTTGATTTCTAGCACCTTAGTCCATAAAATGTGCATCCATTATACATCACTTTTATGCCTGCATGTAACAGTTTATAGATTGAAGTCCTACACATATACACTACTCTGTACTGATTCCTGACTTCTTGTTTTCTTACCAGTCTCCTTTTGCCTCCTGAAATTGCAAGGCCTATATCAGGGAAATGAAGTCAGAAATTTTCATAATTTTTAAGTGTATTCATACAGACAGGGAATAATCTGTTCTTCATGTCCCTGGTAGACAGGGCAAGAATTGATGAGCTTAAATTTCTGCAAAGGGGATTTAGGATAGTCATTAGGAAAACTTCCTCATTAAACCTTGGAATAGATTGCCTAGGGAGGACTGGTGTTTTTTTCAAGAACAGGTTAGACAAGTGTCTGTCAGGAATGTCATAGGTATAGTTTATATTGCCTGGAGGAGGCAGGGAGTAGATGACCTCTCAAAGCCCCTTCCAGCCTCTTTTTCCTGTGATCTTCCAAGGCATTCTGAATGTTTTATTTATCTACATCAGTTCATCTCAGTATTTCTAATACGATGTTTACCCAGGACAAGATTTGGAAGTTCCTAATCTTCTAAGACGACAGATCACTCAGAAGTATGTGTCTTGTTATCCACTGATGCTTGGCACAAGTGCAGACATTGATAGGAAACTCCTGGTTTTGGCTGGAACACTGTCCATCACATTCCCTCTTACTCCCGATTCTCCTAATAAAGTGACATCTGACATATTGTTGAACCCAGGTTTCAAATGTTAGTCAAGATGAAAAACCTGTTGATAACACTATTAAGACCAACTAGGTTATTTATACCACCAAGTTTCAAAGCCTTCTTTTTGGTCAATAGAATTACTTTGTCAGCCAGTGGATCTCTGAAACTAACAGACTTGAAATACAAAAACATATTTTCCTATTAAATACTTAAGTATAGTGAGTGACATGACACTTTTACACCCAAGAAAATCACACTAACGTTGTGCTCCAGACAGAATGATGCTCATTAGCAACGCAAATGCCTGAAACACTATACAAACCAAAATGTGTTTGGTTTCGTACACTGACATTGTGCCATGACACAGTGTTCTCCTTTGATCCATTTCTATGTGTTGATGCAACAGGGTACTTCCTGCTTATTTCTACTTCCTTCCTATTTCCTTCCTGGTTACTATTCCCTGACTGTTTGGTCTTACCTTCAGTAACACATGAGTTCATGCCCACGAACTCGACAGCAGTCTGGTTTGGGAGACAACAAAAGCTGCCCAAAGCTGCCTGTTGAGAATGCAGCCCTGTGCTGGAACTGCAGAGGTACATGGAACTAAAGAGCTTCTGTCCCACACAGCACTAATGGAGCAGTTAGCCAAAAGCCACCATCCTGGTTTTGTGTCCAGCTCTGACACCTTACTGAATTCAAGGGTTTCTCCTGAGCCAAAACTTCTGGTTATGCTATGCTGTGTGATAGGATAGGACTCGATGAGGAGAGCTGCACTCCACATCTCTGAGAGATATCTGCTATCTTGTTTGAAAGCTGATATACCCTCCTACTTTGCTGAAGCTATTTTAGTTAAGCTATAACAACTCAATTGGCTAAATCCTTACTAGTGATATGTAGTTAGATATCACTCAGAGCTGATACTGGGACTGTGGATCTTGTCCTTAAGAAACTTTAGGATCTTCTTTATTTTCTCAGAAATGTCAATGGAAAACATGATAATAGCAAAGGATGGGCAGGGACAGATTTGTCAGCAGTGGCATCAATTCAAATGTGCATCAAAATACATCTTCCTGACAGAGATGAATGACAAAAAAACGAGTTCTCTCACAAAAACTTACATTCTTGCTGTACAACAGGCAATTATTTTGCTTAATCAAATTTTCAACTAAGCTGCCTACAGAGTCAGGAAGCCACAAAGTCATTTAATAGAGAGCAGTTTGAATGGGTTGGAGAGGAAATATTTAAGCTGAACTGTTGCTAACGAGATTTCTCAAGCTCAAGAAATTCTCACATAAAGGACATTATGGGAAGGAAATGAGTTGGCTTTTTTTTTCTAGATTTGAAATCTTGAGCTGAAATCACACAGTATTGGTTGTTTTTGCCATGAATACATTGCACACATTTACAAATAGTAATTGCTCTGTATAAATGGATTTCCATTATTATATTATGGTACAAGTCTGAGGAACCACTCAAATTCTAATTTTCTCAGAAATGTTGCTCTGTGTTGGACAGAAAGGAAAAGATGTGTCCATGACATGATAAGGTAAAGGGTACTTTAATTACACATATTTTGGAAGTGTAGATGTGAAAGCAAATGGACCACCTCTCAAAATACCTACTTCCAAACTCCTGTCCTGCAGTAGATCTTCAGTCCACAAACAATCATTCAGAGAGCAATTCAGGTTTTTAAACATAAAACCATGTTTGGTGCCCTGGGTATACTGCCCAGCCTCCAGCTGCTGTGGACCTCTTGTAGGTCCTGCCTGCAATCTGCCAGCCCCACGCAAATGTTCTGGATACCTTCAGATGCTTACAGTGGCAATTGATGCTTACATTTAGGCTTGTGAATTGCACCCTTGATTTTTATGTGCTCCAGTTTCCTGTCTACAACATGACAAAATAAGCCTTTCTTCTTCCCAGCTTCAGCCTGCGCCAGTGTTTGTGGAGCTGTCACAAGTACTGACAATTCGGAGAATGCCAAAGATATTGCCACTGCTAAAACCTCATGGATCAGGTTTAAGTCCATGCACAAAACTTGTCATGAGGTCTTTACAGGCAGCAACCTTCTGCCTGTCTGCTTTTTGTGGGTGGCTAATTCTTTCCCCTGAAGCAACTTTCATCGGCTGATCACGGGCCACATGGTCTGGTCCTGCACCCTGGCAATCCATGACGACATCTCACCCAGACTAGCTGCAAACCTTCCTTTTGGAGGGCTTTCCCCTATTCCAGGTACGCACGGGGGTGCCTGTAGCATGGCCTCATCTAGAGCATGTCATTCTGTAACAGGACTAAATTCTACCACTTCCCGTTCATTAATTGGAACACTGAAGATATTTGTGTAGAATGGCACAATTTGCCAATAAGATAAAGCTATCCTTTAACTGACATCCAAACAAAAATTCTGCTAAGAATCTATTTTCTTGTTCTGTAAAGAATTTCAATAAGGTATCTGTCATTTTAAAAAGTCAATCTGCTCCTTATTTAAAAGTATTAAGCAGTCCTTCATTCTGGTGGCTGCTTTTCAGATGCTTCAGGCTTTCTGATCATCAGAATATCACCAACTGTCCTTTGGAACTGGGATTTGTGACAGCCCATGGTAAATGGCCTGGAACAGGAAAACATTCCACAGATAATTTAACCGAACCAAATTATTTCGGAAAGAGGACTCTGCACTTCAGTGATACATTTATTGATTTGATAGAAAGTATTAATTTTCTGGTTGTATTATTTTATCATGTTAGCTGTCTATTGAATTTTACTTTTCCTTTCCCAGGGAATTTGTTCGCAAAACAAATGTATTTGGTACTCAATTTGAAAGGGTTTTATTGAATCTCTGATTGTGTTTTCCCCTCCAGCTGACTTCCATGTAATCCTTTTGATTTAAATATTTCCCTATGTAGGAGTTGACAGCTAGGAAGGACTATAACGTCAGGATACCTTTCACTCTATCCATTTTTAAACACTGTTCCTGAGTAATTAGTTCAACCACTGTAGGACCCTGTCAAGAAAATTCGTATGCCTCCAGACTTGATTCCTTGCCATTATGGGTATTTATAATTTCTTGTGCTAGCTGGGATCAAGGGGTCCAAAATCAAATATAACTATAATGAAATTTCAAACCCTCTGCCTCACACTTACTAGTAAAATACCAAGAAATTTTCTATGTGGTTTGGTTTCTTTAATACTTCAACTTTAGAGAGATCTCCAAGCCCAAAGTATGAGAAATCTGAAGTACTGCAGAAAAGGGCATCAGCCACTCATCCCCTTACAGCAGGCACTGAGTCTGAACTCAGTAATATGACTCAGATATACCTGTATGTGTTTCAATCACATCTCTAATTACAAAGTAGATAATCTCTGTTAGCATTCTCTGGGGAAAAGTTCATTTACCTGCCAATCAGTTTGTAGATCAACCTTCCAGCTCTGTCATGAGCTTATCCTGAGGAATGCCTCTGCTACTCTATGACCTGAAAATGTTTTACGTTCGCATCATTGTCAAGTGAACCTCCCCACTCTGCAGTGAATGTGTTGCAGTAGGGACATATGGTAGTTTTATTAATATATTGCATATATATCCTGCTCTATATATACTTCTTCTCCATTTCCCATCACTGTAGTCCTGGTACATGTGCTGTGTGTACAGAGTAGCCCAGGTTACATATTTTCCTTCTGCAGATGTAGCCATAACAACTGATCTGTGAATAGGCTCCAGTTGGGGTCATTAGGGGTGAGAGAGTCTCCAGGCCTTTCTCACATGCAGGTCTGGATGGAGAAGGAAGTTTTGAACCATGTGCTTAGTCAACGTGGATGCAGCTTGAGTATCCATCTTGCTTTTCACTGAAGTCAGACATGTCCACAGTTCTGCAGTACATTACCTGATCTTTTAAATATGTACGTAGATGTTCCCAAGCAAAACCTCCTTAGTCATAAATCTTAAGCCATCAAAACCTAACTAGGAATTACTATATGAGAAGTCTCCAGACACTGGACATATCAATGTGTTTATTTATCTAAATAGTAAGAATTTTTAAAAGACCATTTGTGTCATCCCCGCTTTCAGATGAGCTGTGCAGAGTGCAAGATCAGACAGATAAATAAGCAGCTGAAATATGAAATTAAAGTGTAGACATGAATTTGCATGGATGAACAGAAGGAAAATATCTCACTCGACTTCAGCACCAGGTTTTGTGAGCAAATAGTCCTGAATGAGGAGTTTGTTCAAAATCAGAACCCCTGAATGTTTCAGTGTCCTTCCCAGTTTTATTCAATGGAATCAAGGACTTCCTTAAAGGGACCAGGTAAATTCTGGTGATTGGTTAAAAATTGATGAGGTGCTACAACACATACAGTGTTTACGGAAATTATGACATTTACAGCACAGAGCGTACATAGAATTTGAAGTGTGTTTGTGCAGCAAATTAGGAGGATAGCATGGGAAGAGTCTGAACAGATATGACCTGATATAGGAGATGGGAATTCAGAAATGATAGAGAACTCTCTAATCAAAACCAACACACTCAGTAATCCTAAGAATCATACCCTCTCAGATACACATCCACACATCCACATTTAGATTCTACTGCCAAAACGTACTATTAGATCATAAAATTTGATCTGCAGTATGTTAGACCTATTACTTCATCACCAATTAAATCTGTACACAGCCCAATAATTTCTGTTTGATGAAAGGATAATTTATGTTTGATTAATGCATAACTTCTAGAGAGTATCTAGTCTTGATCTCACAATAGGAGGAGACAGAAAATCTAATGCATGGTAGTTTGAATGGTTAATCCAACTCACTGCTAAAAAAATAGGTATCTAACTTCTGTCCTGGATTGACTTAGCTTCCGATTCCAACCACAATTTCATTCTCTACTAAATTCAAGATCACTTCAGTGCTCAGTGTTTTCTCTCAGGAAAGGGATTTATATACTCTAATCAAATCCCTTCTCAATTTTCTTTCTGATAAGATTTAAAAAAAAAAAAAAAAGAGGGTTTCCAATTCTTAAATCACTTACTGCATTTTTTCAGCATTTTCTCCATCTTTTCAATGATTTTTGAAAAAGTGCCAAAACTGAACCCCTATTCTAGCTGTTGTCTTGGCAGAACAACAGCTGCAAGTGCTGCCACCCTTCTACCCCCACTCATTACTTGAACGTTTGTATAGCCAGGTTGTGTCCCTCACAGCATAGCATTGCACCGGGAGGGGCTGTTGAGTTCCTACTCTGCAAAGACCACCCTTTGTAGGACACTATCAACTGGGGGGTTTTTTGTTTGGCAAAGAAAAAGAAGCAGCTCGTTCTCCTGAGTTGTTTGCTCTCTTGTTCTGAGCATTCTGCTTCCGCAGTCTTCCAGGAGCCTACAGGGTGTCACGGGACTTCTTAGACCCACACTCTCCTGCACTACCACTCAACACAGCTGTTTGGATTTTCCTCATTAATGCCATTTCCAGGTACCACAGAGCTCTCCTTTACCTGGGAGAACTCCTCACTGCCCAGGCTTGGTTGTTTCTCCTGGAGGCACCCTGACTCTACATCATGTGAGCCCATGCACATACCAGTACATTTCTACTGCTGTCCCTCCAGTTTCTGTGCCAGGAGCTCAGCTGTCCTGGCTGGAACAGTCCAGCATGCATCTAAGCTGAGTCTGTGCCAAACCATGATCCTGAAGAGCAAGCTGGGCACAAGGCAAAGATGGCTGTTTTCTGTCTAGGTTGTCCCAACACATGTAAGTCAGAAAGCAGTACGTTTCAAGATGAGATGTCCACTACATAATAAGCCTTTTTAAAGAAAGCACTAAAACCAACACCCAGTTTTGGAAGTCACAGTGAGGAGAAAGAGTAAAATGGAAGAGTGAATATGGCATTGAGGCTTACAGGTTGGCAAAGAGAAAATGCCTGAAGTAGAATTTGGCAGCTGAAATCTGTGCTAGGAGTAACAACCTATTGACAAGCCAGAGAGAAGAATTATATGAGGAACAGAGGTCACTGTCAGCCAAGGGGAGACATGAGAGATGCTAAAGGGAAGAATCATATTTGTTCGGAGGAGGGGGAACATAAACAATCAAACACACGAAGACTGCCAGCAGTAGAGGCTGGGAACAGAGACGACAGTCTGGCTGTATGGACTGTTCCCACTGTTCTCAGCTTACAGCAGTGAATCCTTAGGGAAAAAGTTTATACCTCCCACAATTCAGACAAGTCTACATCTACCTCTGAGCCTACCTATGGCTCAGATAGTAAATCTGTTCTAATATCAAGCCTAAGATCCACAAAACAGAAAGCAGCAGCCATCTCAAGGCATTTTCCATTGGGAAGTTATTTTAATTGGTAGCTGATGCCAGTCAGAGCTGAACTCACCCCTCATATATTTCTACACTAAGTGTTAAGGAGAACTGGAGGCAGATGGGAGGGGTTCACCAAGGAAATATCGTATTTGACAACTAAATTTCTTTTTCTCAACTGATCTCTGCAGTTCCTTTGAAGAATGAGTACTGTATTGCTTACATAGCCTTTAGCCAGAGAAGCAGGTCAATATCTTACTCTTGCACTGCTCAGTGTAGGCAAGCAATTAAGTTACAGCATTGAGAGTGAAAGATGGTGAAAGCCAAAAATCACTGTCAAAGACAGTAGGTCCCTGTGATAAGAGAACCTCATTCAACAAAGTGGTAACGTTTATAAGTTCACAAAACCTTGCAAGATTGGTCCAACGCCAGGAATCAGATGTTAAGCAGATTACAGAATGGACTGGCTCATCAGCTGCAAGTTGCATGAATGTAGGAAGTTTCATTTTGGATCAATGATCTCCAGAGCAGGCTAAAGTCTGCTGGAGAGGGAGCACCTATACCCCAGCTTGTATTCCTTGCGCCAGGAGGGCACCACAAGCTGTTGATACTCAGCCCTGGCAGAGGGACTGCAAATTCCCTGGATGCTTGAGGAACAGAATTTTTGTTGTTTTGTTTTCTGAAAGCCCACAGTATAACAGTGTCCCCAAACTACCAGATGATTATCAAAAGTTAAAGACATATGCAATTTGTCTCCTTGGAGTACTTCACAATATTAGCTTTAGGTTTCAGAGTGTTGAGTGTTAAATTACTCATCACAAACAAAAGTTCTGCTGCAGGATAGGTGTTGATAATAATGCCTGATAGCTGTGCATAGTGTTTCATTTGGCAGAAGGTAGTCTGACTACTACAGGAAGCAATTGGCCAGAGGATCTTGTTGAGGCACAAATAGTCAAAAGGCAAAAACTGTATATGAGTGAAAAATTTGCACACAGAAATGTGGAGCTCCATCTATTAATTCCCTACCAAATAAGAAAGAGCTTCTCCCTTACTGGCGGATTTGTCTCCTATGCAATGCAAAGAGAAAAATGAGAGACTGAATGGAGACACTGAAGACAGACTCTGACAGAGATGGATATTTTCAAGCAAAACAGTCGTGCTTTAAGAAGTTTTGCCCTGTGGTCATCAGAAGGCGAATGGGAATATATGTGGGCGAACAGCTTCTCATTGAGGTAAAATGTGAAATAAACTGTGAAAACAGGACAGAGTGGGAGAGAGAGAAATCAGAAAAACACTCAAGGAAATATACCAAATCCTAAAATGAAAAAAAAACCATTATATCCTCAGTCTGCTCATGACGGCACCAACACAACATGATTAGAGGGACAAGGGACCAAGATAACAAATATTTCATGGAAAGAATTTTCCAGCAGACATAGAAGTTTCCATCAGAGGCCAAGGTGAGAAAGACCCTTCTCATATCTTTGTTCAGTTCCTGGTCTGAAGTTCCCATTCCCTTAAAACCCAGACCAAAAGAAGAGCTGGATATTCTTTTCTCTTTGGGAAGAAAATATAAGGGACACTTTGCTATGTAGGCAGCCAAGAGGATTAAAGAAATATGCATAACATGGCTGTTTCCTACTGTCAACAAAGAGAGAAACTCTGTGAGAGATGGCTGATGCCAAGCATTTTTCAACACTTGATATGTCAGCAAGGTTCTGGCAGGTGTCCTTAGGAAAACAGAGCACTCGTCTGAGCATGTTCAATATCCCCTTGGGAAACGCTCTTTTCTCAGACTGTGTGAAGCACACGGTGCATTTTTACTAGAAAATAAGACCTTTTTCAAAGTAGGTAGACCCCTGAGATTTACCCATTGAAGGTCCTGATGTAAAAGAAAAAGTAAAAAAGAGAGAATACTTGGTACTCTGAGAAGCTTTAGAGAAAATCAGCTCTTCTGCGCTAAACTTCAAAACATTGATTCTGTGGAAGGGAAATTACCTACTGCAGCTGGTCAGACTGTGGCACAGGCTGTCACATCGCCTCTGACAGGAGGGAGGGACACAAGGACTGGACTGTGAAGGGAACAGTCCTCCACAGGGCTGTTGGTGTTGGGTGTGGGTGCATGACTGGCACCCTAGGAGCAATAGTGTGCAAAGATGGGCAAGGGAGATAAAATCCAAACTGTGGTAAAGAGAAACTGAAAAAGTTAAATGAATCCATGTTCTGAAGCAAAGAATTCTGAGGGTGAGTTTAAATTAAGTGGTGTCTAGATGCTTTCAGGAAGGTCCAGACGCAGATCTCCTACACCGTCATAGCCAAGACTGGGTTTTATGCATCCCACTTGCTAACAAGTGGAGTGTTAATTTACTCAAGAAGAGCAAGATGAGAATTAGACCCCGAGTGTGGGTGTTAAAGAGTTTCATGTTTTTATATATGGGAGGTCAAGGTTAGCCTAAATTACCATAAATCGCTTTTTTGCTACTGCCGAAAAGGAACTGTCAATTTTCCCATTTTCACACATTAGGGCAGGGATTATTTTTCCAGGTACAAGTGTTTCATTTGCAAATTAAATATGAATGAGGAGATATTTGATTGTTCAGCCATAATCTTTGTCATCTGACAAAAACGTAGGAAAGGGAAGTCTATGTAATATGAAGTGCTTGAAAACTTAAACACTTGCAGCAGATACCCCTGACTGTTTTTCTTTTAATTGAAAGTTAATTAATTAATCTTAATTAATTACATTGAGACCAGATATACAGACATAGTCCTTATTATCAATTTAGGAATGATCTCTAAGAACTGTCAAAACTTACTGATCATGAGTACAAGTAATTTTCAGGGAGCTTCAGGTTTAGACATGCAACTGCCAGCACCACCTGTCTCAAACATGACAAACACCTAGCAACAGCACATCTCATTAAAGAATTAAAATCGTGCTCTGATCTTCATTTTGGACTGTTAGGCACCAGGATAGCACCAATAAAAGATATGGCTGTCTTCTGGAAACACCCTAAGTTAGTAGAAAGCTTAAAATAAAGCACGAGCATATTTACAACATTAGAATACACATCTGACTGCTTATATAGAAGAAGAAAAATGAAACAACACAGTCACTCAAGTTCATGGTCCTGGGATTCTTTATGAGAATGACAGTGGAATTATTTATGCCCAAACACATTATGTTGAGCCCTGAGGTCAAATCAGGTATCTCAGTGCTGGCAGAATGCAGAGACATTGTGGGATGCTGAATTGCCCATTTTCTTCAGACAAGTCTAAAACTGAAAACAGCTGAGCCATTTTGAGATTTCTGATTCCTAAATGTTTGGGACAGATGACCTTTCCACTGTCCTGTAGCACAGGGAAGACTCCACACAAGAATGTCAAAAGACTCACATTATGAGTTATTTAATAGATTTGTCTTAAGTGTTTTTGATTCTGATGTTTATTGCTAATTTTTGATGGCCATATGCTTAACTGTGAAAGGAAGATGAGCAAACTTTATCTCCAGGAAGGCAGAGCAGGAGCTAGTAAAGCTAGGTGTTATGATCTTCAGTGCTTCACATTTTGTAATGTTGACCAAACTAAAACTCAGACATTGAGTGGAGCAGGTCTCTGCCTGGTTCTTTAGCTCAGCTATTGCACAGAAAAAGCACATGCTTCTACAGCAAACCTAAGATTACTGTTTTCTCTCTCTTTAACATTGTCTGGATCATCTGTCCAAGAGAGGTTCTTTGCCCCTTTGAAGAACTTGCTGCAGAGCACACAAATGGTTTTTCAGCAGACACAGCACCTTCTTTTCTCTGTTACATTTGTTTTATATAGAGAGAGAGCTCTTTCAAATCTTACTATTGCACTTTTCTCTCAACAAAAGACTTCTCATGGACTTCTTGGGGATCTTCCTTTCATTTTCTTTACGCTTACTTCCATTTAGATGGAACTTATTCTGGTTATATTCTCTCTCCTCTCATTCGACTTCTAGATTAGCTTTGAATGCACAAATATTGCTAATTACCAAAGCTAGAGCTTTGGTGCAGTTGCATCTCTGGCTGCTTTATTGTAGTATTCCATTAATTATTTAAAAACAGTCTTCAAAGTTTTATTTGGCTCTTTTTGTCTCTAGAATAATACCAGTTTGGACTTTACCATTTCCTTTCTTCTCCTTTTCCATCTTGGCTAAGGTTGATTTCTTCAAAATCTCTCATTCAATGACAGTCAACCTGCATCCTAAGTGAAGCCCCAAAAGTTAGTCCCAGTCTAGTCTGCACACCATGTCCTTGAGAGTAATTAATAATGGTGCTGCTGCCAGCTGCTGCCCTGGACATTATGTTCTGATATTGAAAGTGCTCACTCCAAAACAAGTCTAGGTACAGTGGATGTGCAGTCCAGCTCTCCTGTATTATGGGCAAGTGCTTCAACCCCTGGTCTGCATGGCAAAGAAAAAGGGACACTGCACATCCTCTCACAAGAACTAGCCCAGCACTGCATGAATACATAGCACCTACATATTCTCTGGCTGAAAACAGAGAATGAAGTCTGAAACACAATGGTAGAATTATGAAATTAAATACGGAAGAAATTAAGTCTTTTTTCTAAAGCAGTATTTGTATGGCATATCAGAAACATTTGATTTCACCCTGAATTGAAACAATAACAAATTCTCAGATGTCAGCACTTCCTACAAAAATGATATTCCATATCTCAGCTGGCCTTGTCTAACAGGATTTTCTCATTAACCTCCCTAAAAGATAGCATTAATACCTCCATGAAAACTTTTATTTTTCTCTCTTCATTACACTTCTTTAACATGTTGGCATATGCGTATTGACTTAATAATTACCATTATTATGTTGAATATTGTGAAACAACCAATGATGTCTTATTGGAGAATCTGATTCACCCTCTGTATCTTTTGTTTTATATTAAAGCATCATTACAAAGTTACAAAGTCATCTGGTCCATCTAGGCCTGCTCAAAGCATGGCTAACTTCAAAGCTAGATACTGATTTTATCAGGGCATTGCCCAGGGGTTTTGAACATCTCTAAATCACCTAGGTCTGTATGATGTGAAAACTTGTAAAGGGCTTGGAGTGAGGACCTGCATCTCCTATTTACAGCACCAGTACCTGCATAGTGCTATGAATCATTTTGATGTGTAAAGTATGTAAGTAGCCTTTCTGTAAGACAAAAGTGCTTGCTTTATCTACTTGCACATGGTTGACATACAAAACTGATTGACATCAATGTACGAAAGGTACCAACATGCAAAAATGTTCAGTCACTGGGCTGGTTAATAGACACAGAAAAGAGGAAAGAAACCTGAAACAGCTCTGCTCACCAAATCAACATGGGTTTTTTCTTGTTCACTCTTTTTATTCCCTAACTTTGAATTCCATTGAACATGCGCATTTTTCTGGACCTGCCTTTTAGACTGCAAGAATTTAGGGCTCATATGTAGCTTTCTGCATCCTGCAGGGTTGATAAATAAAAGCTAAATAATAATGAATATAATTGAAGAATTAGTGTCAATATCTCAATAGACACTGTGATTAGCAACACACCATTTGCATGTTAAAAGTTTTTACATTAAGTAAAATTAAAAGAACAAAGTGATTGTGTCTGTTATTACATTTTCCTCCCATTTCTAGATGTATTCTCTAATAAAATCCTAAACATGGTGCAGGCACGCACTAGTCTGTCATGCTACTGTTATGTTGCCAAACAGGTAGCGTGAATTTCCCTCAGCAAGCTATAAAAAGTGCAGAAGTCAATGAAGCAGGATTTATGGTTAGAGAAAAAGATTACAGAATGAGACTTAAGCACATGCTTAACTGCTTTGCTGAGCTAAGGCATATATGGGGACACTGATAACTTTAAAACTTGCAAAATCCTTCATGATAGCAAACAACCATTAACCCTAAAATGGTTATATCAAATGACATCATGCCAGCAGCTTATTAACAGAGCTTTTATTTTTAATGGAAGTTGAACTGCTTTGCTACTGTATCCTATTACTGGGTTTCTATCATGTTGTTGCATAGATATTTTAGACTGATACCAATTTTTGTCATGACAACTCAGTTTGCAAGATAGTATTGTACTTTTATTCTTAAAGAATGGATCCTAAACTCCAAATAATGTGGAATAAAAATATATGAAAGGGTTGAAATTGTTGTCTTTTTGAGGACAATGGATGAAATATTAAAAGGAATATGTTTAATTAGTAATTCTTCTCTGGAAATGGTACATGTCTTTATTTTAGAACAGATCATAGATGCAGTGTAGAAGCAGTTTTTCTACAATGGCTGGTTACAGTTATAATAATGAAGCAAGTTTAGTGGGGAAATGGTATAATTATATGCATGGCTTTGCAGCTCTAGGTTACTGATTCTTATCCAGGTCAGATAACTAATAGCAGGAATTCATTTTCAGGAATTATAACTGATTTTGGTACTGTTTGAGACACTTAAATAATAAAAAAGGTGACAGTGTAGTGTTTATTCAATACTTTACCATTGCAAATTATTGTATATGCTGTAGCTTCAGAACAAATCAATCCTCTCAAAATTTGATCTGAGATACCATGTCATCAGAAAGTCTCTCACTCTTTAACATTATTATTTTTAATATATATGGCCAGACAGTCTCTTGCATCAAGATTGTCACATACACGAAGTCTTTGATCCTCCCTAATCCTTGAGCTGTTCTTCAAGATGGTCTAGTCCTTATGGAGCTGTCTATGGATCTGCAAGGTATCAGATCCCAACAGTGGCTGGCAACTGGACTCCAGCCTGCTGTGTTTGTAGTCATTTCCTTCCCAAAGCTCGCTAAATCCCAAAGATTTAGGCTGGAGGTCTTCACCTCCCCAGCTGGGGTCTCCCAGCTACCTGTTCTGGGAAACAGATCCATTGACCTTGCATGTAATGAAGATCTAGTCAGAAAATACTGCCTTTAAAAAAAAAAAGGAAATTATGTCACAAACAGAGAACTGCTATTGATTTACCGGTGCAGTTTATGTTGTCTGGATATTTAACTACTCAATCAAAGCTACTGGCATCCCTTGCTTGAGACATATGAGACCCATAGCTTCCCCTGGGTATCTCCTTTATTTATTTCAAATTTCTTGTTGATTCCAGCAGGTAATGTGCATAAAATCTACACTGTATATATATATATATATATATATGTATACACTTCTTTTCTGAAAGAGCACGATCTTGATCAAAGCACCATTTCATCTTTCTACCTTTCTATCTGGTCAGCCTTTTTTCCAGCATGAAGGACAAAGAAGAGCAAGAAGATGTATGAGAGAATCACAGTACAACTGAGGTGGGAAGGCACCTTTGGAGATTGTCTAATCCAACTCTCTTGATTATATAGGGTCACTTATAGTGACGCCATGATGATTTTTTGCCTTTTATATATATACCCCTTTTATATAGCCTTTTGTATAGCTTTTATGTATCCTTAGTGCTTTTAGCCCACATACTTGTAATTCCTTAAGTCTGATAACTTAGCTGAGACCCAATGTTCCGTTAAGCCAGGAGACCAAACATCCTGGAAGCCTCGCTTCTAAGGGTCAGAAAGCCCCAGCCACCAAAGTCCTCTCTAGAACACATCCTGTAAACGAAGATAGACCCATCCAGAGGGGAGATTCTTTGGAATGGGAGATTCATTCAAGTCTCTCATTGGGGAATCTTTGATAGATATGCTAATTTGCAAAGCCTATAAATTGTATACACAATTTATCGTGACTGTGCATTCCGGTGTGCATTTCGGCGCACTCCACCTGGACAACGTGGTGCACCTAAGGATCCTTAAATAAATTCCAAAGTAAAAACCCCTTTCCCTTTAACCGTGTTTGGCTCTTAATTTTAAGACCAAGAAAAGGCAACAATAGCAGGTTGTTCAGGACAATATTTAGATGGGGCTTAACTATCTCCAAAGTTGGAGACCAAACCTCTCTGGGAAACCTGTTCCAGTATCTGACCTCCTGCAGGTCCTTCACTTGGTGGCACAGACCCTCTACCAGTGCCCACCTCTCTGAAGGAAGGGAGGGAGTTCACCTCCTGCTGCCCCAGCCTTAGTGAGACGTCCCAGGCATCCTGTCAGCCGCAGACCCAGACAGCTGAGTCCTCCTTTGAGAGCTCAATCCATGTTAAGGTCCCTGACAAACCAAAGTGGTGCTGGGGACCATGCCTTGGGGTACCACTACTGCCAGGCATCATTTCTGGTCCTGTTTCCTGCACCCTTCTGCACAAGGGAGTGTCCAAAGCGCAGTGCCTGTTGGCTGCTTCTGTCAGCTGCCCTGTCAAGTAGGGAGAATGACAGATTCTTGAAGAAGGTAAAGCTCTCTGGAGCTTTCCATAAGACCAGTGTGGATTGCACTGGAGGAACAATACTCATGCCATTGGATTTAAAGCAAAGTAGCTGCACTAAGACACACTACAAGACCTGTGAACTTGCAGTCAAGTTGAAGTAAATGCATCAAAGCAAGAAAAAAAAAAAGAAGAACAAACAGGGTGAAAGGAAATGACAAGTGGACGGTCAAGAAACAGCAATTTGAAGGTGAGGTTTGGAAGGGGTTAATTACTATGCTTCAAAGAGACAGCAAGGGAGTTGCAAGCCCTAGTTTTGGTAGAGAATAAAGCTCCTATACAAATAAACAAGTGCTGACATTAGTGAATGAAGACAATGATTGTAAAAAAAAACCAACAAAAAACCAAAACACAAAACCAAAAACAAAGCAAAAAACCCTGAAACAAATTCCTAACAGCATCATTCTCATTAGGAATGGGGCAAGAACTCCTCTTTCTCTTTCAAGGCACTCCTGTACAACACCTGGACAAGCAGTCACATATACTCCTAATGATAATCTGAAGACTGGCACAAAAGCAGCAAGAAAAGAGGAGTCGTAAATGGCAGATCTGAAAGATGCTTTCAGCATCCAACAGAGTAGTTTTTCCCACAAACCACTTGCCAACATCCTGACACACAAACACCTCTATATTTATACCATATGTGATTTATATCTTGCCAATTGCAATATACGTCTCTTTAGGGATGGCTCCTATCCATACTGGCACCAGCAAAGAGCTCACAATATTTCTGCTTTTCAGAGATTAAAAAGAAAATAACTATGTGGTGTGTCAAAGACAGGTAACAGAAGCTGGATATATATCAACAGAAGCCTCTCAGCACTAAAATACTAACAAGGTACCTGATATGCAGATTGTTCTGAAATTCATCACTTTTGAAGATAAAGCATGCAATTAGAAGGTTTTTCTTCTCTTTATGTGATGATTTATAGCAGTACTATCTCTAAGAAGACATTGTGCAAATGCCTTTTCTTCTTGTAGGATTTTACAGCTTAAACACCATGCAACTAATACATAATGGACACCAGTGAACACACCTGTCTCCTCCACCAGGTCAGTGAACCAACTGCAGAATGGCATGTTCTGTGTGACAAGGCAGAGGCAGTTTGTGCCCACCATTATGTCATTGCAGTGTCATGAGGACAGAGCCTCACACACATATTAAAAGAGGAAATTTTCTACCAGACACGGTCAGGACTTTTCTTGCTTTTGTTGGAAAATGCCAGCTCATGAAAATTTAACCTATTTTAAGGAAGCGTCTTTGAGAGTGTCCTGACTTGGGGCAGATGTTTGAAAATGCTGGAAGAAATCATTTTAATTAATTAAATCAAATCTCCCCATCTCTTTGCGAACCGTAATCCAAAACAAAGCACATGTAGAAAGTTAAGTTGCTCAGTAACGCATGCCGTGTTTGACTCCAGTGCTATTTAGAGTAACATGCCCCACATTATTTAAGCGCTGTCCTTCCTTCTGAAGCTGGGCCACTCTCCAGCAGGAATTCAAGTGTCACGGTAGTGGGTGGGAATACTAGCAAGCAGACTAACAGTTCTTGCACTGAGTGCTCTGGATATGTATTCAGCTTTCTAAAGATACTCTCTACAGATATGGTTTATTCTGATCGTTTGCAAAAAACTGTGGGCTAGTTTCACACTCTCCTTCTCCTGTGTAGAAAACAACCAGCACCAAGAACATGACAAGATTCATGCAAAGAAACCCCAAACTCAGTATCCCCCTGTGGTTTTGTGGTTATGAGCCTTATGAGGGATGGATTTTTGCCTGTTTATTAATCATTCCTTACGAAGCTAGATGAATACTCTTTATCATCAGAGTTTATAGTAAGGAAACTAGGCAGAGAGGTCTAAGTTGTTGCTGAAGAGAGGACAGTCTTGGAGCAAAGACTGCACTTCAAGAAAGCTTAGGGCTAGATGGACAGTTTGTCTGGTGTTTAGCAATGGTGCCAGCAGTTAGCCCATACTTCTGCTTGTGGTTTCATCTACCAAGTGGACACTGAAAGGCAATGATGTCAACTGCAGCTTGACCTAGTGTGATGAATATCCACCAGTCAGACTTTATGTTAAAACATCAGTCCGAAAACTGCCAAAGCTGAGAAGCTGACACATTTCCTTCAGCCGTCCTTTTTCCATATGTGCTAACTCCCACCAAAGGAAAAGGGTAAGGTTGGAAGGGATGTTACTGGTTTAAATGCCTCAATAAGAAATCTATTGCCAGTGCCCTTGTCCGTCAAACCCCATTTCCTTATCTCTACATGATCAAGGACTACATTACCTTTTCCAGACTGCTGAGCCAAAAAACCAAAAAAAAAAAAAACAAAGCAAAACTAATTTCACTACTTACAAAATGTAATGATGTAAATCAAAGCCAAGAAGTGCCCTTTCAAAACTCAGTTTCCTGAAGTTTGCAAAAAAAAAAAAAAAAAAAAAAAATAGAGCCAGAAATCCTGAACAGAGCAAAATAAATCAGAGGTACTAAAAAACTTTCCCAAGCACAGAAGACATCAGGTAAAACTTTGTGAGCTGGCCCTGATCTGCACTATGTTTCTGGCACAGGTAGATACAATGAAGAGTATCAACCTTCCACTTTTGTGGGCCATCAGGAGATAAAGGGACTTTCCCAAATATTGCACTAGTGAGTATGTGCGTGTGTGCGCACACGTGTCCTATTTGGCACTATTAATACATCATTACTTAATATTACTTGTCAGGTCCATTTTCCAAGACCTCTCTAAAGATCTTCTGCATAACAAAGACCTGTATTATTTCTGTAATGCTACTAGATTAATCTAACCTGCTCATTGTCATCAAGAGAAAATGTACTCTGCAGCCAACACATGTTGCAGCAGTGCAAAACTCCTGAAATCCACCTCCCAGTTATGGCAAGTTCCCACAGCCCCCTGAAGCCCCATTAGTTGTGTGTATTCCCCTCCTAGTTTTATGTATAAGCCTGTGTCTATGTATTTCCCCTGTTCCATATGCATTGTGTTCTAGAATGTTCCCCTTTCCTTAGTACCCCATTGGTTGTCTGTATTAATCCCTCCTCTGTTCTATCCCCATTGGCTGTTCCCCTGTCAGCTCCTCCCATGTTCCCTTTCCCTATTGGGTTATACCCTTCACCCTGCCTCCCTTGTCCCAGTATAAAAATGCCTGTACTTCCCTTGTTCCTGGTCTTGCTGCCTCTGGCCCTCCAGAGGAATAAACCTCTGGAACCCAAGCAGCAGACCCCTCTCTCCTCCTTTGCCTCTGCTGGCACGCCTCACCACCAGCCTGGGGGAAGTCCCCTCGGGTGAGGGAGCTGCGTCCTCGACCGCTTTTGTGTGTGTTCCTGCTGTGGCGAGGGTGCAGCAGGCAGACCCCGGGCTTTCTTCATCCGGGCTCACGTGCCCCCCAAGCAGCCGACCCGGCAAGCTGCTGAGGGCATTCCAGTGGCTGGCCGTGCAGCCACAGAATGTATGTCAAAATTAGCCGAAAGGATTCTCCCCTCATATACTGGAAAATGTTTTCTTGACTGTTAACAAAAAGTGTGATTTGAACCAAATATTTTCTGCACCTGTGTTCAGTAACATTTGTATTTGATGGATTTGAATTTGAATGGAAAAAAAAAAGATGCTTGTATGTTCTTGTAAAATATATGCATGGATACAAAGTACCATGTAATAAAAACTAGAAATATGTTCTGTACCCTTGTCCAATAATATTGTAGCCAGAACCTGAAGACACTAAGAGCTTGAATGTAAAAATAACTGTGGGTGAGAAAAATAAAAATCATATGCATTATAAAAACTATTAATAAATATATAAGAGCTGATTATGCACATACTGAAAACTAACACTCCCAATTTCAGACATCTATGTTAAAGTAAACATTGTATCTAGTAGCCCTTTTCATACAGTGTTTGCATTCCATATATACATTTACTTATATAAATACAGTCTGACTGTTTGTCAGTTGTGTGTCACAAATTTTGTTTAATGTTGTCCTCTAACATAAATCCACTTGATATATTTGTGACGGAATGAAGAAACAATCCTATTGTGTATGTGTGTACATATATATATCTACATATATATAGCATGCAAGTTCTATTCTTATTCCTCTTTCCTGCTGAACTTGTTTGGACGCTCATCTGGCAGTGCTGATCCGCACTGTTCACATCGACAAAGAAACTGAAGAAACTGCATATGTTGTAAACAGACAGCGGGATTGTTCTAGACTTCAGCTCTACAAATATTTGGGTTCAGGAGTGTAGAATCACAAACACAGCATACAAGTAATAAAAATTGAGCACTTTATCAAAGGTCACAAGCAATTTGGTGATAGCATCTCATCCTACCCTATGTTCAAGGTACCAACTATGCCAGCTCTGCAGCAACAGAGACAAAAATGGGAGAAGATTCCAGTGGCCTTTTCTGGATGAGGTGGGTTGGTAGGATACTCCTGGAGTTAATTATTTTCAGGACTGTGGCTTGGAGCACTGCACACATGCAAGTCCCATGCCATTCTGTGTACAGTGCGGCTGCCAAATTTAGATCTGCCCTAAGTTGCAGAACAAGAACATCTTCTTCCTATTTCTGCATTTCTGGCCTGGTTGAAGTAGAAGGATTTCACATTCAAGTCATGCTGTGTTCACACCCCGACCTGTAATCAAAAGCCTGAACATTGTAAAAAAAGCATGGGACAAAAACCCTCCACAGCTGCCAAATTCATAAACACAAGAGCTGCTCCAACAAAGTAATTTTTTAAACATTTCATAAAAATTAAATTAAGAAAATGTTATTCATTGCCCCCTGGAGTAAGATTTCATGGCATGTTATTATATTCTGAAGTAGTTACCACTTTGTTACTGATCCGGGTTGGTGAAACAGCACTCCAGCCTTGATTCCCTGGGCTTAGGTAACCGAGCAGTGAGTGGAAACCTGCAAGTCCTCTATTCAGTTTGGTAAACACGGTCTTGTCTGTCACTTCTCATTGTTCCTCTTCAAAGTACAGTTGCCACCTTATCTGGCAACAGCTTTCTTGAAGAGTGCTGCTCATGTGAAATAATCTTTCACCACCGAGGCCAGCATTTCCCTAACACAAGAAGAAACATTTATCTTGCTGTTAATGGTTAATTAATTTTAAAAATGTATATTACAACACAATAAAAAAAATAAAAAAAAAGCCAGGCCGGACAATGGAGCAAAATGTCTCTTCCTCAAATTGACTCCTATTTAGTTCTTCCAATGTCATCCAAAACACAGATAACTTTTCTTTCATGAATTGTTCTCCTGAATGATTTATACATGTTGTGTTATCTGAAGCCCTTTCCAGATCCCCTGTGGTTTCAGCCAGCCATCAGCTGCATAATTGTTAATTTTAACACTATAAAAGGTTCTGATGCCGAGGAGATAAAGCGTCGGAGGAAGAATTAATTGAAATGTATCTTCCAATCACACTGGTTCCCTACTTCCAGTTCCACAAAAATTATACATTGGATTTGAGGTTAAAATAAATTTACATTTGTGCTACCCATAAAGCTTTTGGACTAGTAGAAAATAGATAAGTTAATTGTTTCTAAAACCCATAAAGGGTTTATCCTGAGAATAATTCAGGGCAGTCTCCTGTTCATAGCCCACAGCACCGTGAGCAGCCGGATAGAGGATTCTTCCCAAGCTACTGCAGATATAATTGGTCAGGAGACATGTGACAGGAGTCTTTTACAACAGCAGGTGATAGACTGACAGAAAAGGAGCTCAAGCTCCACCAATATTTAATCTGGATATTAAACACTCTATGCTTCCCAGAGCTACTAATACTTTTTTTTTCTCCAATGTTTACTCTGCCTATACGCTTCAAGTGAAGTATTATAAAGTAAAGCTACCAGGTTTTGATTCTTTCATTTACATTTTTATCATAAATATCTAGAAAATGTGCAAAATTAGTTTGAAAGGCTAATTGAAGGAATATAGTTGGGGCACATGAATTCAGAGATCATGGGATTCATATTTAATTTACAGTTAGATGACTGCAAAAGGCCATCCTCATTTAACTGAGGGCCCCAAAATAGGCTATATCTCTGTTGAGCCTTTGTTTAAACATTATCACTATTATCAAATATCTTCTGCCAGACTCCATAGAAATGGACTGAAATGTGTATTTTCTGTCTGCAGAGGAGAGTAAAAATAAGGCAATAAGGTCTGATGCTTTGCTTCTTCACCCTCTGTTCAGCTGTATCAGAGCACCAGCTTCCCAGCTGTAAAAACCTCAGTTCAGACCCAGCACAGGGGGAAAAAAACCAAAGAGGTTTCATCTCAGAATTCAGCAAATTTGTCCACGCAATAAAAACTCTGCATTTCTGCCGTAAGGATGTACAGTGTAAAAACAGCAACAAATTGAGGTGAAGGGGGACTCGGAGAAGCTGAGGGGGAAAGCTTGTACAGCACCTGCCCATGCTATACTTGGATTTAGTCCACTTCTTGAGTCCTACTTTCATGCATACCTAATTCAACAAATACAGTGTAAGAAAAGACCCATATTAGAATCTGCTCTATGCAAAGATGTATTATCACTTGAAGACCATTTTATTGCTGAGTAAAATACTCAGCATTTTCCCTCACTATTAGATCTCTCACAGGAAATAACAGCATATTAGTTATTTCAAGTCACAGAGCATATGCAAGGATTATACATCTTATATTTTAGGACACAAAGACACAGCGCTCCAAAGCAAACAAAGACGCCAACTGGGCTGAGAACTTATTTAGATACTACACAGCATATTGTATTAAGAACATACAAGTGTCATCAAAAGCTCTCCTCAACAAAGTTCAAATATGGCAAATGGGGCCAGAAATGGGCAAACTTTCGTCATTATGAATCATGGAAAATAATTCCTCTGTCTCAACAATCCATGTCTCTAATTGCATTTTCTGTATAAGCTGAAAGTAGATAGGTAGAACTGTAGGCAGAATTATAATGCAGCAACAGAGCACCAATGATTTTCTAAGCCTGGGACACTGGGTATTTAATTTTGCTTTTAAATCCATACTGTGGTGGGCACTTAAGCACACAATAGAAAAGGAGACATGTCCCAATCAGTTTATAAGATAGTATGAAGAAAATGTGTAATAGAGCAACCAGATAGATATAAATAGAATAATACAAAGAAATCTAATCTACTGCAAAGCTATAATTCAATCCTTCTGCAACACAAGTGCAAAGCTAAACAGGCTTATGAATAGCACAAAAATCCATATAGCCAAAATTGTATAGCCTGTGTCATCAAATCAAAAACCTTGAATTATTGCTTATCACCGCTATTTCATTTTAATAAAGGAAAAAATCTAATGACTATGTCAAGAAATAAGCATTATTAAATTATAATTTTGTACTGAGCACATATGAGGAATGATAAAAGATTTACATGGTCTCTTCCTACTCTCCCTTTCTCCTCCCGTCTTATCCCGTTTATTTTTTTTTCCGTATGTTTACGTGTTCATATTAGAGGCAGGGAAAAATGAGTATTGAACATGGGAGGCAAATTCTCGTCTGGCTTATATCTTGTGCAATTCTCCTGATTTCAGTTGGGATTTGTCTCGTATCTTTTGACCTGAACACTAAATTTAAGTTCAGGGTCCTGTGATTTTTCTTTCCTTTAGAAAGAGAAATTTCAAATGGAATCAGATCTCTTTGATAAATCCTATTTATTTACAAAGACTTTATGAAGTCCCAGTCCCCTGAGCTCAGGAAGATTCAAGTATTCAGCTCAAAGAATTCCTTTCTTCTTTTTTTTCTAATGGCCACAGTGTTATTATTTCGTATAGGCTCTACCTCATTTTTCTGCATTTATTCTCGTAGGGTTTTTCTTTCCCTCTTCCACACACACAGAGACATGCATACACATCCTGTTCCATTAAAAAAAACCCAGTCTGCCAAACCCTCTGCTACACCATTCAACCTGAGCAGCCCCTGTGTGTACCATGGGTTTGAACAGTGACACATGCTTTTGTTTGGGGAGGAGGTCGCTCTTATTTCATAAAGCAGATTAACTGCTCCTTACAGCTGCATTAAAGGAAGGCAGGGGTTACGCCCGTAGCTTCAATGACATTTCACCCAACCCACAACACAAGGAATGTAACTCAGAATAGGATATAGTCTAAAGATGCAGGAGACAAGTGAGTGCCATCAGAGATGTAGAACAAGTATTTTTACATAATTGACATAGTATATGACAGTTTGGAGAACTAAACATTATTCAACACAAATAAAGGCCATCATCTGCAAACGAGCCTGGAGAGATCATTGGTAGAAATGTTACTTACCGTGCTCTCTCTGGAGCGGCTGATCAGGTGCTCTACCTCAGGCCCTTGCAGCAGCCATTGCTCCATGGCTGGTGCAAGAAACAGGCCCTGGGACAATTATTGTGTTGTGCCACACCTGTGAGAGCCAGGAAGGACAGCTGTAACTTCAATTGGGGTAAATACCTGAGCTTTGTCTGACTGGGGACAGTTGAGAAAAGTGTCTTGAATTATTTGAGGCTGTAAGATGAATGCACATAAACTACTTTGCATTAACCCCTCATGTGGACGCTCTCTTTTATTTTCTAGAAGCAACTCCCATGGAGTTTCACATTGAAGGTGAAGGATTAAACATCAGTGAAATCAAGCCATTACTCTTGAACACCTGTGTGCAAGTTTCAAAAACCTCACTTTGTTCCTTTGTTTATTCAATCTTAATGTCCTATATAAACAAATAGCCTTTTTTCCCCCCTATTTTCCTAATTCTTTTAAAGGTTGTATTCAAGATCAAAGTGATTTCTTCATGGACACAAATATGCATTTTGGACAGGTTTATCTTGTTGAAGTGGAGAACCTATTTTAATAGTCTGTCCTTGAAAGCTAATGGTTCCGGTTCGGTTTTGGGTGTCACTGATGAAGATTGTAGTGCAGCTTACATATCTGTGCTTCTTAAATTTGTTGTCATTTTTATTGAGGCAAATGATCTTGGCACACTATTTGTGGTTTCATCAATGACAGAGACAATGAGACAAATTGTCGACAAAGATAAACAAATGTGGTGCCAGGGATTTCTCCACAGAAATTTGCCAGCTCAGCAGGGATCTGGTCGAATTTCTTGGACACTATTAATGAAACTCAATCATTAAGATATATGAAGCTATAGCAATTTTCCTGCAACAGGTTTCAATTCTGCGGATGTGTTCCTCTCTGCTGTGCTTCTTTAATCCTGGAAAGTGTCTAAGAGAGTCAAGAGGAGCTAGAAGCTCAGAAGCGCTCATGGGTCAGATGACTCTGAAGAGCCTTGAGGAGCTCATGAGGAGAGAGGTGTGGTAAGCTGCATGTCACAAGATTGGGTGTGACTACAATGTGACCTGTTGCTTTGGAGATGTGTTTGTGAGGAGGGTGAAGAATGACATTAGGGGATCTTCATCCCCCATGCTCCCAGCTGTTCCTGCATATCTAGTCTCAAAACCAACCAGCCAGAGACTTGTGAGCTACCAAGTGCAAGGAGCAGTGAGGGAAAGGAGTCTACCGGGACCTTTTACCTGTGCTACCACTGCCTCTGCTGGCTAGTGATCCTACTGCAGTGCAACCTCTCCTGCCAGTCTGCTGGGTGAGAGAAACTCTGGTTAGGACTGAGATGGATGAAGAAGTCATACATGATTTTTCCTTCTTTGTTTCAAGAGGTAAAAGGAAGGCTTTAGGCTCCATTCATACCTAGTTGATGCTCTGGGCCAGATCCCACTGACTGACAAAGCCTGTTACAGGCTGCTCTGTGGTGGCCTTAGACATTGATAATTACTGATAAATCAGCTTCAAATGTCTTTCTCTGATACCTCATTGTCATAAGTAAACATTATATACAAACAAACTGCCAGTAAAGACAGATCTATGCCAAGTCCTTCTGATTTTGAAATACTATTTGAAGGCTGCAGAGCAAAAGAAGAAAGGCTCCCTTCCTCCCACTGTGGCAGCTGTGAAACTGTGATCAGCAGGGCTGCTGAGGGTGGCAAGCAGCTTCGAGAGCTGGCTATCTCAAAGGAGAACTTAACTTCATGGTAACTTTTATTTCAGCCCAGAATTACCCTCTCTAAGAGAGTAAATGTGGTGCCTTCCTTGTGTGAATTTCAGCAACTGGCACATAGGATGAGGTTTCACAAGTGGATTATGCTGATCTCAGACTGCTGCTGCTGCTGCTAAGGAAGGCCCCATGTTTCTCTCTGCATTCACCCTTCCACGGCCATCAGTGGAAGGTGTTCATCAGTGTTAGCAATCAAATGTGTGTTTGTGTGACTGGTGAAAACTAGTGGTTTTGTTCTTCTTGGGATGGTTGTTTTTCAGCTGGATCAGTGCTGGTGCAGAGGAGGAGAGGGGTTCTGGAAGGAAGGCTCCAGGAGTATGTGTCTTCAAACTATAGAATGGATATCCTTCTGGGATGTATTAGATTCTTTAGCAATGGTGTTTGTTTTTAAAAAGGCCTTCCAGTTTCGGTTTTGGTGCTGCTCTATCTAGATGCTGATCTTCCTTTTGG
The DNA here is from genome assembly GCA_013397115.1 of Edolisoma coerulescens. Lineage (NCBI taxonomy): Eukaryota > Metazoa > Chordata > Aves > Passeriformes > Campephagidae > Edolisoma > Edolisoma coerulescens. The sequence continues at coordinate 1,547,914 of VWZW01000522.1, forward strand.
AAGGAGGTTGGAAACACTTGCAGTGATGATGCATGGCATTGCAGTGTGTCTTGTGTGCACTATCCTTACATTCCATCAGAAACCTCACTGGTGCAGAGTTTTGCTGTCCAGTTCAATGAGGGGCTTGTGTGGAGGGCTTATGTTCAGATCAGTATTGGACTCAGTTCTAGGCCTCAGTAGGAAATACTAATTTTAGCAGATGTGTTGGATGCAATTGTTCCTGGTTAATTCAGGGACTGCTGCTCTCTTTGAACCCAAGAGCCCAGAGAGATACTGTCTAAAATTTCTATGGGTAGGTTGGAGGCAGGCCCATCCAGTGAGGCATTCCCGCTGATATCACTTTCAAATTCACTTAGTTGTTTACCTCCTCTCCTATCTGCCAGGACTGAGATTTGTTGCCCACTGCATAACTCAGCAAGGCTTGTTTTTGCAGGTTTTTTCTGGATGAAAAGAAGGAGCAATAGAAGAGCACCATGGAAAAGTCCTGGCTGTGAGGTTCGAGATGAGATGGGGAAATGGGACTAACTCCTGCCCCAAAGTTTTGTCTAACCTGTGGATTTTGTCCAGCCAGCCATGACTGGGACCAACTCTGTATTTGAATTAAACCAATTTAAATAAATAATCATTAGAAGAACAACAATCACCTGAGCTCAGATTCCCAACCAATGTAGAAATGAGTCTGTTATCTACACAGAACTATCTGGTTGGGTTGTTTGTGTCAGCTGAATACAATACCTAGCAAGTTCACACCCAGCTATTTACATCTCTATGTCAGGATCCAGGAGCATGTAAACTAGAGAGAAATCATGTTTAAATTAACTGTGCTTAGATTCCTCACCAGAGAAAACAGGGGGTAAGATACATGGATAAGAAAAGTGAAATTTTCTTGTATAATTTTATCTCTAAATAACCCTACAAATCAAGCACCCACTGAATGATTTCTGATTTGTTGTCAGAATAATCACATGTGCACAAATACACTAAGAATAAACTTTGAGTGTGTTTTTTTATTGTTAGACTTCTCATATCCCAGATTCCCCATCATGTTCAGTCCTGTGTAGATAGTTATAGTAATGATCTTTTATTAACTTGGCTGAAATAACTGCAATGACTCTCAACGATGACATTAGTGCTTAGGTATTTGTATGTCTAAGCAGTTACATAAGTAATCATATCACAATGTCAAATTATTGTACTTATTATTTTACAAATGCTACAACTGCCACCTCCTGTTAAAGACAAAAAGAAAAAGAAAGAGAAAAAGAAAAAGGAAAATGTCAGAGTGCCTGAAGGATTCCTCCCAGTTTTAATTTATTGTTGTAGAGTTTTAAACTCTCTGTGCTGTGAGCCAAAATAAACTCGTTGCGTCTGCACTTTGAGGTGTAACTCTCCTGTTAAACTCATCTCTGCCTATAAGAAAATCAAAACGTCCATAAGCATAGCTGTGTTTGAAGGAATCATACTAACACATATGGCAGGCAGAGAGGAAGGGTTACAGTTTTCTGAAGGCAAAGGATATTATGCTTTCAGTCTTTCCAGCAATGGTAGGAACTGAAAGTTCAACAGTCTCCTTGTCATTAAGATAACCAGTCATGCCCTTATACTGGGAGAGCGGAAAAGGGGCTGGCAACAAAGTAGTTTCATGAATTGGCTTTTTACCTGGGAAGGCTTGATCTGAACAATGAAGTCATGAAAAACTTAGTTTGGGCAATTTACTGCCTGCCTCCAGTGAACCTGGGAGGCAGTTTGGGAGAGCCCACGTACTTCAGCAGGCCTTGAGTGAAGGCTTTAGAGAAGAAAGTATGATTTCTCTATTTACTATGTCCACGATCACGGGGGTTTTTGTGGCAAACAAGTAAACTATTTCTTGTTTTCTGTCTACCTATCACACACATAACACTTGGGGGAAAAAAAATTGTAATAATCTTATTCTAGAAAATCCCAATATTAATACTGATTGATCGTATGAACATTTTTTATGTTTTACCTGTCCATATGATGACCAGGAGAAGAAAAAGACAGCAGTTTCACTTTTTCCATGAGACAACACAAACATTTCTCTTCTTTTTAGCTGGCTGGGGTCCTACCTTGTGTTTGTGATTTCATGAACTATGTTTTAAAGTATGGCTCCTCTAAAATATAGCAGCTTTATTGATGTTTTTAAAAGGGTCACTATTTCAAAGGAAGCAAGAGAAAGCACATAGTGTTTTTTTGGTCAAATACAAGTACTGACATTGCTTTGTTGTACAGCAATATTATCAAATCTAATAGGTACACCTCCAACATTTTTATAGGATTACAGCAAGAGAAGATTATTCATTAATTCTGTTTTTCTTTTTCCTGGCATTTAACAATTTTGTTAAATTACTTTGCAAAAGAAGGGCTTAACACATGCTTTAAGAAAAGATCTTTGGGTGAAAAGAAGAGGTAGAATATCTTGTAGTTAAGATATTGAACTATAGAATGGTATGAGTTGGGAGGCACCTTAAAGCTAATCTAGTTCCAATTCCAGTGCCATGGGCAAAAATGCCAGCCAGTAGATCAGGGCCCCAAAGACATGCTTCTGGTGTCACTGTGGTATGATGAAAGAAAGATATGGCACTCCTGACTCCTAATGCAGCAAAAGACCACGGCTAGGCCATCCACAAGATCTCTCTTTAGGTCTCATCATCTCCAGCTGGTTTTGTTGCACAAAGGCTACATGCACAGGAGCAAGTCCTTGCGAGATAAGATACACCATAGCACATCACCTACACCACTGGTACTGCCAATCATCCCATATTCTTACAGTGCTTGTGAGGTGGTTTGTATGCTTTTTTTCCTCCGGAGGATATTTTCCAGTTATTTTCCTTCTTTTACCCCTAGGCTGCCATGAACATAGGCACTTAGCGTTGAGGAGATACACGGTCATGTTCACATACCAGCTTACTTCACGGGAACTTGTTCAGGTAACTCCTAGTGCAGCAGAACTGGGCTTCATTTGGAAAGTGGAGTAAAGACCCAGATGAATCCGAGAAAATTGAACTTTATATAGTCTTTGTTCTAACCATTGTTTAACCATCCTACTTGGAAAACAGTTGAGGCATTAAAAAACTGGAGGGGGTGAACAAGAAACAATACAACAATCTGTTTCTATCATAAGGAATAAATGTGCTTTGGGCTGATTCCATTCAGAGTGTACAGATATTTTCAAGGAATTTAGGGCATAAAATCCCATTGAATCTCCTTGAGGGAATTAAAATCAATGGAAATTAGGCACCCTCTACTTTGAAAGAACTGCGCTTAATTCTTCTTGTGTCTTTTAGAAGTTCCAAGTCTGAATTATTTACTTTCTGGGGAAATGAGTACTTTTTGGCATGACCTTCTTCATACTCTATAAACAACATCTGATAATATGTAAGGGAAGTTGACAAGAGAATTGAAAACCAAAAGAACTTCTTCTGGAAATTCTGATTTTATTTTACCCACTGAAATGAAAAGGCATCTCCAGGAATGCTGCAAAACTTCTTGCTCTTTTGTAAGTCTATTGCTTCTTGTATATTCTGCTCTCTTATTCTTTCTACAGAATCAGTAAGAAAAGTCAGATTTTCAATAACACTAACAAAAACCACCTTTCTCTTTTATATCACTGATAATAAGCATCCTCACATGGGAGAATATTATGGAAGAAATTAAAATGTCTGTAAAGGATTACAAACTTCCCTGGATAACACCAGCAAAGACACTCTAAACAAATTTTATGCACCAAGAGTCAAATTTGCCACTGATTTGGTACACCATTGACAACTTTTTGCCAATGCTATCTATCAGTGATGACCTTTCCTTTTTTCATGCAATTCAAATAACTTGCATTGACATTTCATATAAATGCTAATACAATAAATGGTAAAATTATTATAAAATATTCTAATTATGAATCTAAAGAATGCAGCTGGAAGGGAAACTCATACAGAAATGATGCAGAATATGTACTTTCAGCAGAGATTTGAAACACAATAGAAAGGTGATAAAGTGGGGGAAAAAATAGCAAAGCCATGTCAGAAACGGGACTTTCCACCAAGAGTGGTAAAATTGTGCTAAGAAGAAAGAGGAGGCCAGAACCAACTAAACCAGATAGCAAACCAGAACACTTCTTCAGCATGTCAGTGGGAGACAAGCTCATATATGATCATTTTGGCAACACTTATATAAGGGAGGACCAGTGGTGCTGATCACACGTGTGGGTAGGAGAGGAACAGAGAGTTTGCAAGCTGTGAACCAGCAGGATGTGTGGGCTCTGAACAGAGGAAAGGATTGCACGAAGAACTAAGTTAAAACTGATTCTTCCCATGTCACATATCCATACAAAGAGAGGCAGTAGAAAACTCCTGTCCTAGGGCTTTGTCACTCTTGACAAGTTAGTCTCACCTGTTTTTAACATCCCTCATCCTTCTCCAGGCAGAGGCAGGCTCTGCATATCTATACTCACTATTTGAAGCTTGTTTTTTTCCAGGATTTAACTGGAATTCACATCTTAAGCTCATTACCTCTTGTTCATCCCCACAAACACAATTTAATCCTCTCATCTTTGTATTTAGCTTTTAAGCCCTTAAAGACCAGTTCCTTCTCCTCTCCAGCTTAAGTAACAACACTGTTTTCAAACTTCATTTGTATATCTGTGTATGTAGCACATTTTTTAGACCTCTGATCAGTCTTGCTGCATTCTGTCCACTGACTCCACATTTTTCTTGAAGTCTAGCACTGCATAATATACTCCATCAGAAGCCTTCATGATGCTGACAAAGTAAAAGATCTCAGTCTTTCAGAACTATCAGTAGTAGTAGTGTGTTTGGTTAGTAGGAGATGATTATACACACCTGACAAGTGTTTATAGAGACAAGTTATTCAAAATAATAGATTACTCTTTAAAATGAGATGAAAATCTAAATTTGGAGATGAAAAAAATAGTTGAGCAATTATTATTATTGAACCTGCACACTTAAGTGAGGAAAATAAAAAAATATCAAGGCAATGTTTACCACAATAAGATTTAACTATTCAACTGACTTTGGAAAAAATTAGAATAGTTTCCATTCATTGTCCATGCCAAGAGAAGCCATTATATATCCTACTGTGGACAAGGAGAATTTTATTGTGAGGATGATGTAAGGCCTAGCAAACTCCCAAAAGCTGTGTTAAGGATGCAGGCCAGGCAACCATGAACTCACTGGTCCTTGGGTTTTGACTACCTATGCTAAAGGTCACAGAACACCCACAAAGTAGAGTTCCTTACCAGTGGAACACTCACGCAGAGGCAGAAGTGCCTTTTCTATCCTCCACCAGAAAAAATCATTCTGAAGCACCTAAAATAAGTGGATGCAAAAAGTAGAATGGTCAATGGTCATCTATCTGAATCAAGAAAACTAAATATAATCCATTTTATGCTGTTGGGGTCTAGCTGATTTAGGTTGAGCTGGAGTCTTTGCAGACCACACTCCTGAGAGCAGATGAAGAGCATCTGGTGATTTGGTCTTATCTGAAACTGCTCCTCAATGGAAACCAAAGCCTGGTGAGTGAGGACAGTGAAGAGATTTGCTTGGGAAGCTGTGGCACCATTGATCTGAGCTAAAAATGCAGGTGCAGGTACTAATGTAGGTGTAGTGTGTAGGGATAGGCACCCTCTCTGTTTAACTCATCTGATCACGAGAACTGGCTTATGACCATTAACTTTGAACTTTCCTGAGTGACATTTTGATTCCTTCTAACAAATGGAATGCAGAAAGTGCCCGTTCTTACAAACAGATAAACAAGACACTGACCATAAAGAAGTAAAGGCTGTGAGTTCAAATCCAAAGAGGTATGGATTCTTTCCATTGTGGGCCTCCATTTCCTAGTTGTTTGTAGTCAATTAAAAAGTCATTATTATCAGAAGGCAAACAGCAAAGATTTATGCTTAACTCTTCTTCAGAGGGGAACGGACAAAATTCTGATCTTCTTTCTAGCCTCCTTGGGCACACTTACAAATCCTGAAATGCCTGTCAAAGGTTTCCAAACCACAATCTTATCCAGTGACATCTAAGACCTTGTCTTCAAAATTGCATAGATGTTTTTGGAACCTGTCTAGCACCCATGACTAGCAAAACAACCTTTTGTGTTTTACGGTAATAAATCAACCTTGAACAAAACTAGACTGGTCATTGAAATGTATTAATTCCAGGAAAAAAATCCTCTATGACTGCTGACCAGCCCTAAGAAGTGAAACAAGACGATCTTTGTCACTGTAAAATTTTGATTGAATTTAAATGTAAAAGTCTTCAGAGATTATATATATAAAGGAGCTTGTAGTAGAAGACACCAAAAAGCAAGGCTCGCCTCTCCTAACAGGGAGCTATAAAATTATACTGTACTTCCATACAAGGCAGTGACAGCACAATGATAAGGTAAATTTCTTTGGAAAAAGGAAGTATGAGCACTGCTCAGCCTTTGAAGAAAAGTTATGGGCAACTGCCTAAACGGAGAAACCTGGACTCTAGAGACAGCAGTCTCCATCCATATGAGCTCTGATTTCATCACGTGAAGCAGGGGAAGCTTACAGATCTGTTTTCCTTGATGAGCTTCCAATAGTTCCTTGTGCTGGAAAGGTATTTAGCTGCCCTTTCTGAAATATCTAAGCCTGTCCAGGAACTCTGCCGGGAGACTAATTCTCACCTTTACTTCCCCAGACAGGGACGAGCGTGTTACCACACAACATTATCTTTTTTTGTTCTAAGACTTCCTTGGCTGCAATTCTGATCATTCTTCCCAGGCAGCTAACAGGATTAAGAAGCAGCAAAAAATTGACTCATTAAAGTACATGAAAATAGCTTGCCTTACAAATGGAGTGCACACAGATTAGATAAACATTATCTAGTCTCTGAGCAAGTTCGAATAGGCGGAATTTTAAAATTTTCTTTAGTTCTAAAAGTAGTAAGGACCCCGTCACCACCTTCTGATCAGAACTGCCATCAACGGTTGTGTGAGATCTAGGTCTGGTATTCCTGCAAGAGCAACCCCAGTGTCCTGAAGCACAGACATACATCGGTCTTTGCTTTTAAAATAATACACATTAAGTCACAGAACATATTCAACCCTTACCGAAATCATAACATTTAATTTTCAAAAAAGTACAGGACTTCTCTAAGCTTCCCAAACTAGTAAAAACTTTGTTAATTCTCTTCTAACTTAAAATAGCAAACCCAATGAACCGATGGTTTTATTATAAAAAGTTTACACTCCAGCTGAGCATTTGAGTGCCAAGTTCCATCCAGAATCACACTTTCACAGCCAAATTAGAAACTATAAACTTAGAAACCAGTGTTTTATGATAGAATCCTTTGCCAGGCACTTCACTAGAGCTTGGGCTACCAGCTGCTCTAATAATAGGCGAATGTTATTGAAAAATAATGATACCGAGCATTTGGAAACACTCTGTAAAAGCAAATGAATGAGTTTAACATATTATGCACAATAAAGAGCTCACGGGGTAAAACTCCCTTTCTCGCTACAGGTGTACTGGGCTTCACAAGAGGAAAAAGACTTAGGAGCACTCACAAACCTGCCAAGCTCCATACAAGCAGAACGATCAGCCTGCCAACCTGTTGGTGTGCTTAAGATTCCAGCCTACCCAGCAACTTTGGACAGCTGAAAGTGACGTGGAATCGGTGACTGATACCCTACACGAAGAAAAATGTCAGCTTTCAAAGTTGGCGCACGGAAACGCTTCAGTGCACAAAGGGAGCCGTGAAAACGCGATGTGGCTCGGCCAATGCAGGGGAGCGCTGGGGCTGCCGAGCCCGTGAATCAGCTTTTCAGTCGGGAGGCACGGCGAGGCGGAGATCGCTATCGGGATAACCACTGTTCTTCAACTTCCTTTTATCTCTTTGATTCGCCACCTAAATGTTAGGCTCAAATAAAAATTAGGAGGAAATGAGCTTGCTTCCTCGAAACTCACTTTAAACTCGGCTTTAAAAAACACGAGAGATTAGATGTTTGGCTAGAATATGAGAAATCGGACAGTATTTGGAGTGGGGTGTAGTTACATCTACTGTAAGCAAGCTGGCAGAATTAACATACGGTTATCGAGAAGATAGTCTAACCCCCCCTTTAATATTTTTAAAGCGCTCTGATCTTGCTTGATGTAATGTAGCACTGCATTCTGGAAAGTCTCGTTTAGCCTCCGTGTGATAATGCATCTGCTTGGGTTTTTGTTCCCCCCCACAATCACCCCTCCCTCCACCCCCCTCTGGTAGCAGAAGGAAAGATCGCGCCCTTGAATTTGCATGCGTCAGGAATTGACAGGTCAAAGGCAAGTAAATCACATTATACACGACTGTATTGTTATTGTATCGATAACAACACATTATCAGAACAATTAACACACTCGCACAACTACGCGGAGATCACAGCAGCGGTTTAACAAAAATCCAGATAAGTAACTAAACTGCGATAAAGCCTTCCCTTTTTGTGTTTGGGGATTTGAAGGCTCTCCGAGAGAGTGTCTGTGCCTCTGCGTGTGTGTGTGCGAGGGCTGTGCAGGCAGCCGCTCCACTCCGCGCTGCACCGCGGCCGCGGAAATCCCCGCGGGGAGAGCAGCCTCCTCCCCCGCGCCGTGGCTGCCTCAAACCGAGGGAGACCTGGGACCCTCCGGTCGTTCCTAACACGAGTCCAGCCTTGCTCCAAGCGGAACTGATAAGAGTTTCCATCACTTGGAACTGTCTTGAAAGCAGATTACTAGGGAAAAGACAGACCCCCTGTAACTACCAGCATCGCTGAAATAACCACGGGTGGTTGTTTTAGTAGTCAGTGGTTGCCGCAAACGTTAGGTGAGGGGAGGGGGAAAGCTCTCTGAAAACGAGACCTTCGAGTAAAGTATTTCATTTGCGACTAGAAAAATAGACTTGAGCCAGTACTGAGCCACTCATAGATTTCAGCCTGTGAGAGTTGTGTACAATAATTTATGACCAATAAATTCTATTACCGTTTTCACTATTTGGTGGACTGAACGTAATCAAAAACATGCGCAGATGAAGTCATGAGTTTGCAAATGGTGACATTTTTGGAAGACAGTCCATGAGTTGAGGCATCTTCTCTGCTGGAAGTTACGCAAGTGCTTCCTTTTAAGACCAGTTTACCTGTACGCGACTCTTTGGGGACCTGCGAGTTGGTGGTTGTGCTGTTCTCAGACAGATGGTGACCGCTGACCCTAGGAACCTCCCCGAGGCCCGTGTCCACAGCCGTGGCCCTTCCCCACGCGGTTTCTGCGGCACAGGTGCCCGCTTTGCCTGCACACTGCTTTGCCGTTTGCGCGGACCCAGAGCAGCAGCCCGGCGGCAGCAGCCTTGGCGCGGCAGTACCCAGGGACTGTCCCACGGGCAGGGGTCGCGGTGGGGGCACTCATCTGTGTAGGAACGGTCAGACGGGGGCTTACCCATGTGCCTGCCCGGAGTGCTTCACGCGGGTCTGTCGCGACAGCGGACCACCGCCATCCTCTACACCGCACCCTGCTCTCGCACCGACGGATTCGGGGTCACAAGGAGAGGGAGTGGGGTCGTGAGGGAAGCAGCATGGGAGGGAAGAGCGGGGAAAGAGCCTCGCTGGAACCGAGCCCACTGGGCGGTGAGCCCCCGCTCTGCTCTCCGGGGGCGCTGGCGGGAGCGGGGCCGGGAGACTTCGGGTGCCGGGGGTGCCACTGGTGGCAGCATCAGCGAGTCGCTGCTGCTTGTCCCTCCCCGCTCTCCCTCTCCGCCCCGATCACACTCCAGTAGATGTTACTGATTCTCACCCTGCTCATGGCTGCGGCCGGGAACGTATGAACCATGCTCTTGCCTTCCCCTGAGCTGACTTAATCCGGGCGCTATCCCGCTGGCACGGTGCGAAGGGAAGTCGATCAAGCGGGCATCCGATCTGTGCGGAGAGAGACAGGGGATGTGTCCTTAAATGTCAAACAGAATAACGCTACACGTGATCGAGAGATACAGCAAAGAGTTTCCCTAGNAATATTGGCTGTTCATCCCAAAAGGGGAATGCGCTGGCCGATGGGGTGATAACCTGATCTCCAAGGCAGAGTTACCTGCGCCGGGATTAGCCTCTCTTGGTGGGGCCCCACCTTCGAGAAACCCCATTTCCCCGCCAACCCTGTACACCATCCAGCGCCGCTAGATATCTTAATCTCGCCGTTTTGACAACGGACGGGTACTTTTTTTTTTTCCACGGCTAACTGGGTTGTAAGAGGTCAAGCGATGGCAAAGTGGCTTCGGAGACTGAGAGAATTACGTTTAAGTAGTAGTATATGGGTCGTAAAACATGAAACGGGAGAAGACGCGTTTTACGGAGGAGCTGCTCGGTATTTTACAGGGCACTCTGGCCGTGACAGGCTGCCGCGGGACCCGGGGGGTCTCACTGTCGGGGAGAGAGCCGGGGACCACCCTCCGGTGGAAGGCCGGCGCTCGGATTCTCTCCAAACATCCCGCCAGGGAAGTAGCTGCGGGTTGTGGTGGCGGGCAGAGGTGCGGTGCGGCCGCAAGGAAGGTGCGAAGCCCAGCGGCTGGAGCGGGGGACCGAGACTGGCTGGAGGACGGAGCGGGCTCCGCGCAGAGGAACCCGGACGAGACGACAGCGGGCGCCGTGACAAAGGAGCCCCTGAGGCGAGCGGACACCACTGCCCCCCAACCCCGCGCGATGCCCCAGCCGTCCGCCGGACCCTGAGGCGCGTCCGGCGGGGGTTCGGTGATGCTCCCGGAGGAGCTGCGACCCCACGCGTGCATCGCACTCGGGAAGCCCGGTTCCGGCTTTTCCTTAAAAGGGCGGCAGAGCCGTCCCGGGCAAAGCCTAGCCTGATGCCAGCACGGGAATGAGTTAATGGTTTATTGGAGTCGGCGCTTCCACATACCACAGGGGTAAGTCAAAACCGACCCGCCGAAGCACAAACAAGGCGAGCAAGTTCACCCTGACTGACAGGCGGCCGGTGAGGAACACTGTCGGACAGCTCGGGCTGGGGGCACCGGGAAGCGGCGTCCCGAGCGGCCAGGAAAACACGCGTGCATGTTTTTGGGGGTGTCCGCTGCCCGCACCCAGGGATGCTCTCCAGGGCGGCAGCCTCTCCCCTCCCGCGGCACGGGCCCTGGGTAGGGAAAACCCCAACCCACCCAAAACACTCCGCA